>JAGFMF010011381.1:11318648-11331207 GCA_019455555.1 Galemys pyrenaicus
GAGGGGAGCAGCGGGCACAGCAGGAGAGGTCTGCTGCACCATGTGGGTCCCCCCCCTGGCCGGCAGCAGGGATCGAACTCGTGTTGCAGTGGCTGCGATCTGCTTCATAGTGCGTTGCTTAACCCACTGCGCCACCAGGGGAGAGGCCTTGTTCTTTATGTTGGCCTAAAATCTTTCACAGAAAATACTCCTCCCTTCCAAACTTAGCTCTAATGGTCAGATCCAGTGTTAACGATCGTACCAGAGTCACTGCTGATTTAAAGATCACTACTGGCATATACCTTAGTCACATAATTAGTACACATTTTTTAATGAGAATTAATACATATAGTAAAAGGTAGTTTATTTTTTAAGAGTAAAACATGGTGATCTATAACTTAAATTGTTTTTGCTGGTTAGTGAATACTTTAGTTCTCCTTTAATATGCATTTTATTCTTGTGTGAATTTGAAATAGAACCAGTAAATTATGTAACTCCAGAAAGACACCATTGTACAGGGGCAGAAAAATAATGTTTGTTAAATAGAAGCTTAGTGTTACATTGCATAAAAGGTACCATTTTCTCATTTTTTAAGTAAATGAGAGCCTGGGGTGTGATTTAATTGCTTTATGCTTTATTTTATGCATGATAATTCCATGGAAACTGCAGGCTTTTGGTTTTCCATACTGTCACGAGGGGAGTTTCCTTCCTGAAACCAGCTCACAGACCTTTGGAGCACATGTTAGTTTATACTTAGAGCTTTCTCTGGATGGAAGACACACAGTTAGAGGCAGTAGCCTTAGCCCTTAGTATTTTGTGAGCATTTTATTCGGGCCTGTGCTCTATTCCCTTTCATGTGCATTGGAGGCTCCTCTTCTCCTCTGGGACCTGGCCTCTGTTTTGGCTTGTTCCAGTAGTTTCAGTTGTATATCCTTGAGCTTCCAAATGTTACTAGTCTATCACTTTTAGCATTTTCTATACTTCTTTAACCGCCTTACATCCCTACTGTTTATTTCTTTCATGCTTTAAGCCCTGGTTCTCATCTATCAGTAACAGAATTAGGTGTGCTTTACTAGCCTTTGAATCACTGATCATTTAATTTTTGGAGGTATTTTTTTCTACAAATAAATTCCAAATATAAAATATTTTGGAAAAGGTGTTGAAAACAAATAGTAAAACATTTTGAATGGACATGTTCCTAATACAGATAATCAGGGAGAAAAACTGCACCACTAGCCAGGAAGCAAAAATATTTATTAAATTAACTTGTACTTCAATAAAAGCTTTATGAAACCTCCTATGTATAACTTGTAATTAGTAAGTCAGTACATTTGGACATGAAAATATATCGTCGGTATATAAGAGGTCTTTATTTATGAAGTTAAATGCTGTTGAAGTACAATAAAATTCTAGAAACTATAAGTTCTATTTTTCTTGAAATAAAGATATCACTGTGAGGGACTCTTTTTTTTGTATTAGGTATATGTTGGGCTATTAAAAATAATGTTTAAAAAGTTCATTGTGTGATATCTGGTAGGTAACTCTAAGGGAGCTTACAGAATTAAATAACTTCTCTGTAAGAATTTTTTGTCCCTTTTTCTGTGGTTAAGTACTTCTACGTGTAAAAATAAAAAATTGGAGTAGAATTATGTTGAACTTCATCGTATTCTAGTAATATTCATTCATGGTTTCAAACCAAACAGATATTTCTGATTAAAACTGTAAAACAGGCATCCATACAATAAATTTAAGTAATAAATTTAAGTAAACCCATACTGAAATACATTATTGTGAAATTTCAGAACAATGTGGGGAAGAGTAGAGGCTTTGTAAGCCTCCAGAGAGTAAAAGGATTTATACAAAGAATCAGAATGGTGAGATAGAAGCAGCAGCAGCTCTTAGCACTGGAAGTAGAACAGTATCTTTAAGAAACTGAGGGGAATGATTTCCATTTTAATTCTAAGCCCAAATTGTCAATGAATGTGAGTAAAAGAAGGAAATTTCTGCATGTTCAGTTTCCAAAAGATTTACCTCTCATGTATCTTTTTCCATGAAGCTAATAGAGTTTATGTCCTATTAAAATAAGGAGAAAAAACAAGAAAGATACCATATCAGGAAACTAAAGAGATCCCAAAATCTAGTTCTGGAGTTGCTCTGTTGAGCTCAATAGCTTCTGGTTTTATATGACTATTTAAGTGAAAATTATTTAATATTAAATTTAAAACTCAGTTTCTCAGTCACTACCCATGTAGGCTACCTGTAGTCACAAAGGCTAGTGGTTACCCTATTAAACAGACTATATAGAATATGTCATCAGTCAGTGTAGAAAGTTCTTTTTGGTCAACACTTTTCTGGGATTGATTAGGTTCTAGATTGTAGCAGGTCAGAAAGTTCTGGGACACTGGTTCAAGAATGACTGATGTGTTTGAGCTTATCAAAAGATTAATGAACTTATCAAAAGATTTATACAGTTATGGTAGACTTTGGGGGATAAGTTAGGAGTAAATTAGTGATAAATCATTAAGGTACATAAAAAAGGAGTACAGGTAAAGAAAGACAATCATGACATTCTATATCAGTCAGTTGTCAACAACGTATGTGTATGTGTTTGTGTGTGTGCATAACATAAATGTACATACATACTGTAAGTACTGAAAAAGGATCTAGTCAGAATTAAAAATTACTATGGGGGTGATAGGATGGGACATGCATAGTAAGTATGTTTATAGTAAAATTGGAATTGTGAATGTATATAAGAAGTAAATTCCCAAATTCCCCAATACTGGGAGCTCAGTTGATTATGCGTACAGTGAAAAAATCAAGAAGTAGTAAGTTATTTAGATTGGAAGTAAGTATGAGAAAGGCCGCCTACCCAATTTCATAGTGTTCTTTCTTGGGAAGTAGGTGTGCAGGTGAGTGTGGGTCATGGAGGCAGTCACAGGACTTCCTTTTACCTGCAAGAATTCTTGTGCTCTAAGTACATGTAAATTTTGACTCAAAACAAAAAACAAACGTTTATAAAAGTGGACCTATTCCCAGAGTCTAATCAATGTCTACCGTAAAACTTGTACTGTAAATCCGTATAGGACTTTAATGCTCAGGTCCACTTAAGGACTATGCTACCTAGAAGATTACTAGGGGAAAAAGCTCATATAGTTATGGAAAATTAAAAAAAAGAAATCCAGTCATTTATTCAGTAGACTTTTTGTAACTGTTTGCCCTATGTGAAGAAATAAAAAAGATAAATATTTGTATAAATCAGATATCACATTGTAGTATAGACACACTGAAAGAAAAAAACACACCAAAATCAAGGACACTGTCATTAGCTGCTGTTTTGAACGTGTTCATTATTATTGGCCTTCAACTGTGAACCACCTTGATCCAAGTTGAAGACCCATGCTTTGGAAAAGGGAAAGGACAATCAAGGGAAGCATAGTCTAATCAACAATGGCTGTAAGTCTGTTGACCACTATGGAGAGACTTATGCTCAATACTGGAGGGTATTTTTGTCTTTTGTAATCTCTGTTTAGAAAAATATATAATGGAAGAATTATTTCCTCTCTTCATTGGTTAGTCAGCTGAGAGCAGTCTCTATGATCTTCCTTTTTGGCATGATCATTGACTTCCTATTCATGAAAATTCAAATTCACATTTCTGTTTTAAGATTATTTTAAGGAATGACAAGCACTGATAAAAATGTGTCTTAGCAGTCTAGCTAAAGGGAAAATAAAACAGCTCTTTGTATTAGAGAATGATTGAGGTGAGGTCATGTTTTTGGGCCTTGAGTTTGTCTCAGTGAGCAAATGTGTGGAGGAGTTCCACGCTACTCTATGGCTACCTGAAATGTGTCATTGGGAAATGAGATGAATTCTTTGTTTTCAGGTAAAGGGCTAGTCATCTAAAAGAGAGCACACTTTTCAATAAAAGTTCTGTTTGTTGGGGAAGTAGGACTGACTCCATTTTTAGTATAGACCCAAAGATGGGTTCCCCTAAAGATGGGTTTAGTATAGACCCAAAGATAGGTCATGGGTTCAGATCTCATAGCACCAAAAATCCAGTGGATGAGACAGGCAACCAGAGCTAGTAAATAACTAATTGTAATTTAGTTTGATAATATACTTGAAATATCAATGATAATGGTCATCAAGGAGTGAGTAGTTAATTTTGCCTGGATGAAGGTATCACAGAGAAAGTATTATTCAAAAGTGGCTTTGAAGGGTAGGTAGGATGTGAGTGGGCAGAGGAGGGGAAGAACTTTTCTAGAATGGAATATAGATAAGTGAAAGTTGGCATGGAGTCATCAAAATTCAAGCTGAGTAACCTGGGTGGGAGGTAGGTTTGGGATTGTGGAGTGGGGAGTGGTGATACTCCACTGTGGAGGGTTTTAAATGCCACTTTTTAGGTTTCTTATAATTTCTTTCAATAATATTTTATAGTTTTTAATATACAAATTTTGCCCTTTTTGTTAAATTTATTCCTAAGGATTGTACCTTTTGTTGATGTTGTGATAAATGGAATTATTTACTTAATTTCACTTTCAAAATTTTTATTTCTTCTCTCATATAGAAATCCAGTTCACTTTTGTATATTGATCTTGTATTCTACAACTTTGCTGAACTTCTTTATCAGTTTTAATAATTTAGTAGGTTCCTTAACATTTCCTATATACAAGACATAGATATGTGAGTAGAGGTAGTTTTACTTCTTTCCAACCCAGGGGTCCTTTATTTCCTTTTCTTGCCTAATTGCCCTGACTAAAACCTCCAGGACTGTGATGTCCAGAATAGAAGTGGTGGGAGTGAACATCCTTGTATTGTTCCTGATATTGGGGGAAACACCCAGCCATTCACCATTAAGTACGTTAGTAACTTTGTGTTTTTCAGAGATCCCATTATTAGGTTAAAGATTGGATTATTGTCAAATGCTTTTTCTTCTATAGAGATGATCATGTGGTTTTTATTTTGTTTACATTTATATGAACTGTTTTGTTCTTGATCTTGGAGCAAGTCATATATTGCATGTTAAAGACAAGTGATGGTCAACATTTAGACAAATGCTAGAAACTTTACAAGTAGGTGAGATTACCCAGAGAGAGCATATAAAAAA
Organism: Galemys pyrenaicus; assembly: GCA_019455555.1. NCBI lineage: Eukaryota > Metazoa > Chordata > Mammalia > Eulipotyphla > Talpidae > Galemys > Galemys pyrenaicus. Next base: position 11,323,737 of record JAGFMF010011381.1, read on the forward strand.
AACAGATGCCAAAAGTGAAACTTTGAGGAATAGAACTATTTGGTTTACCATGTGCAATACTAAATTTCATTTAATAAATTTAATGGAAACTTCATTTTAAGTAGTGTGGGTTTTAATTTTTGGTTTTCTAGGTTATTGTACTACTGTCTGCAGCTGTTGTGTGTATTTGTTTTAGATTTTATTTATGCACACAAGAGCTGGAGTACAGGCCAGAGGCATGGGGGTGAGACGATTCACCAGAGACAGAGTGTGGAGCAGAACAGGCAGATCTATAGAAATACACTGCTGAGAGGAGCAGTGGGCGAGGCAGGAGAGGTCTGCTGTGCCATGTAGATCACTCTCTGGGGATCGAACTCACATTGAAGTGGCTACAAAAGCCCCGCAGTGCAGCCCTCAACCTGCTGAGCCACCAGGGAGGCCCCAGCTATTGTATCTTAAGAATTTCTCGTAACATGGGAAGTTTTGCTGCCCTTTATTTGATTGTCTTGGTATAGGGGTATAAACCTTCACAAAGTTTAAGTATTTAAGGTATGGCAAAGGAAGAGAATTAGCATGATTTTGAAATGAATATGTATATGGTAAGTTAATAGTAGACTTTTAAACTTTGTGAACAATACTGATTCTGTAAATTGACCCTTCGATACTATTGGATACTGAAATTTGTCTTTTCTCCACTGACGGAAAGTTAGTCTGAAAACAGAAAAAAAAATCAATTTGTGGAAATTTCTTTTGTGAAGAACCTGAAACATGCATGATAGTAAATAACCCCAAATTCTGACTTTGTATTGAGAAGCATAAATAGTGTTTTCTCCTTATTTTTGCTTTGTTCTTTGAACTACTACTACTTATAAAGTAATGATTTTTAATTTCATAATCACATTAGCAATTGCTATGAGAAAATCCTGATTTCAAGATACTAAAAATTGAATGTTCACAACAGCTATTTGGTGAGGTAGTCTGTTGGACTGGTATAAGAAATTAATGGATTTATTTCTGATTTACAGCGTATAACAACTAGAAGTTGTACATATTAAGGTTTACTAATTTGATCATTTGATACACTGAAATAACTGAAGTCAAGTTAACTAATGTATCTAATGTAATGTAATGTAACTGCCTTTTGTTGTAGTGATAAGATCAAATTCTTTAGAAAATTATTATTAATTATAGTCATTAGAAATTTAGACTTGTTGAAATGTCCTTGAGCGTCAACAACTAAGAGCTCTGTATAACAGATTCTGGAATAATAGTTTTGTTCAACATCCTTTCCTTGTATTGTTGAAACAGTGTTACTTGAAGACGTGGTTTCTAATTCATCCTTTAAGGTCACAGCTTTCAAAAATCTATAGAGGATAATATTAACTGAGGACTTACTATATATGGCAATGTGCATTACCTGTTCTGAATTTAAGTTAGTCTTGGAGACTACTATGAAAAGTTACTGAGATTCTCCAGTTTAATTAATTATAAATAACTCAAATTATGTGGTCGAACTAAAACTTTTTTAATTGCTCAACTCATAAAATAATAGATAAGAATCAATTTGTAAGATGTTTGTTACCTGAAATTCTGTTTCTTCTTTGTACTACGTACTAGATTTATCCAAAATCATATGTCTGGTCTGAGATTAATTGATTATTGACACAGGATTAGAAGAATACTGACTGGGCCTCCCTGGTGGCTCAGCAGGTTGAGGGCTGCACTATGAAGCATCTGTGGCACAGCAGGGTGAGTTCAATCTCCCACCAGGGAAGGGACCCGCATGGCACAGCAGACCTCTCCTGCTTTACCCTCTTCTCTTCTCAGCATTGTATTTCAGTCAGTCTGCCTGTTCTGCTTCCCACTCTGTCTCTGGTGAATCCTCTCACCTCCAGTGACTTTGGCCTGTACTCCAGCTCTTGTGTGCATAAATAAATAAATCTTTAAAAAAAAAAAAAGAAGAATACTGACTGACAACTATGCGTTCATAATAAAATTAGTGGAAAGTATGATGTCCTATTATGATACCCTGACAGATAGACTACATTAGGATGATGTATAAGGACGCTAACATATCTATTTAGAGGACTGGAACCCAAATCAAGCTTCTTTAAGAAAAAATTAGTACAACTATTTAACAAGGAGAGACACATTTAGATATCTACTTCAAACTGTTTCTCCTGTTTTAGCCTTAAACACACAAGATACATTTTAAAGTATATTAGTTGCAAAAGCATTGCTAATGACCATTTCTTTTCTTAAGATTTATTTATGCATACAAGCACTGGGGTACAGGCCAGAGGCGTGGGGCATGAGAGGATCCACCAGAGACAGAGTGGGGAACACAACAGGCAGATTAACGGAAACACACCGCTAAGGGGAGCAGTGGGCAAGACAGGAGAGAGCTGCTGCACCACGTGGGTCACTTCCCCCGGACAGTGGCAGGGATTGACGTTGTGCTGCAGTGGCTGCTTAGGCTTCAGAGTGTGTTGCTTAATCCATTGCACCATCAGGGAGACCCCACTAATACCCATTTCTAAGGTGTTTCCAATTAATCTGAATTTATAGTCCTTAAAAATGTGGAGAACTAATCCATTTCTTTGCCCATCATTAAGTAGATAAAATGAGACTACCTTTAGTAGGGAAAAAATAAAGGAAAAAGAGGAATGTTTAAGTATTGAAGTTTGATTTCGATACTTAACATATTACAAACTATATGTAGTTGCCAAAACTCTCTTAATTTGAAATTTAGTTGATGACTTTTTATAGTTGTATATGTTCACAGACAGTAATTGTATATTCAAGTATATAATTCAATAACAGTAATAATTATTTGCCATGTATTGGGTGATACTGTTAGAAAACAATACATAGCTCTTTTAATGGTAGCAAAGTATGCTTATGTGTTATAGCTGGAAAGCATTTAAAAGCATTTTATATTATAAAATTTATACATTTCTTTGACATTCTTGATGTAGGGAAAACATTTTTAGAAAGTTTATTAACTCATGTTCACTAATTATGTGTACATATATGACCTTCTAATGTGGAAAATTGTTGGGTTTCTGTTCTTATGACTGCAGGAAGCATATGTGCCTCATTTCTTACCCAAAGCTACCAACTGCCAGTTCTTGATACAATGTTTGTAAGAAAGAAATATAGAGGCAAAGATTTTGGGCTTCATATGCTAGAAGACTTTGTTGATTCCTTTACAGAAGATGCACTGGGATTGCGTTATCCATTGTCCTCTCTCATGTACACAGGTAAATGTATTAAGTTAAAATTGTTTCGTCACTTTGACTTGTTTTTATAGGATATTGTAAATGTGCATATATCAATATTAAATAAGTTTGTATATTTTGGTGCCTAGGATCTAACTTCACAAATGTGTCCTTACCTCAAGTATAGTATTTTTGGAGGTCTGGTAGCTTTTAAAAAAATGGAGATGTAATTTATGTACCATAAAATTCACCCTTTCAAAGTGTAATAATGCTGAATATATTCATAATTGTGAAATCATAATCACTAATTTCAGAATTCTCATCACCTCAGAAAGAAACCCTGAATCAGTCACTTTCTGTATTAGAAAATGTAACTAGGATATATATAAGAAAATGTATATAAAAATATTTATATCTATTTTATCCATAAATATATAAAGTATATATTATATAAAAATATAGGAAAATTTACATAAAAATGTAAATCTGTTTTCCCATTTTGCCATCTCCTATCAACCACCAATCTATTTTTTATCTCCATCTCTATGGCTTTTATATAAATTTAGAATTACATAGTATATTTATGTGATAAACCTTTTGTGTATGACTTCTTTCATTTTACATACATATTGTCAATATTTTCAAGGTTCATCCATGTTGTAGCATGAAACATTGCTTCATTCTTTTTTATGGCTGAATAATATCCCATTGTATGCAGTATATGCTACATTTTGTTTATCCATCAGTGGCTGAACTTGTGGCTCAATTCTACTGTTTAGCTGTTATTTTGTGAGTGATGTTGATGTAAAGGTCAAGATCTATTTTTTTTTCTATGTGGATTTTCTTCTTGCATCATTATTTCATTAGTTAATCCATTCTCTTCTGAGGTATTGCTGCCTCTGTTATTTGCCAAATTCTTAGTGTATGTGTGAGTCTTCCTGAATTTTTTTTTCTGGTATTTTTTTCTTTTTTCTGTTTTTGCTTTCTTATATTCATACCAGGTTGCTTTAATCCTGTAGCTTTATGATGATTCTTTATCCCCCCCCCCCATATTATTTTTAACTAAGGTATACTTGGCATAGAATACTATATTAGTTTTAGGTTTGATATCTGCTAGGAGAGTTCCCCCACTCTTCAACATTGTCTAAATATTTTTTCCTTACCCTTTGTTTTTTCATTTTGAAGTTGTGATTAATTATTGTCAAATTTCATTAACAAATAAGCTTTGTTGGGATTTTGTTTGATACTATATGGAACTTATAATATATTTTAGTGAGAATTGGTGTTTTTTACTCTGTTGACTGAGTCTAACAGTCCTTTTATATTCAGTTCTCTTTTGCCCCTCAGTAACATTTAGCAGTTTTCTCTTTAAGGGTAAAACACACCTTCTATTAAGGTTTTTATTACTTGGTCATGGTAAAACTTTAATGGGGCTTTCATTTAGCATTTTTATTGCTAAGTGAAACTGCCATGTAATTTTCTTGAGTTGCCTTTGTGTTTTTGGAGTTAAGGTTATGTGAGCCCTACAAGGTGAATGGGCACCTGACTTGCCTTCTTGTTTTCCAAAACAGTGGATATTTAAGGTTTCTAGAAAATTCTGCATGTGTTTTACAGCTTGCAAGCAATACTTTGAAAAATATCCAGGAGACCACGAACTCCTTTGGGAAGTTGAAGGTGTTGGCCATTGGTACCAGCGAATACCGGTCACCAGAGCATTACAGAGAGAAACACTTAAAATTGCAGGTGAGCATGTGTTCAGTTTTAAACAAGTTCACCTTAAAATGTAGTGCCTGAGGATGGTTGCGTGCTATAGTTCAAAGTCATGGTGTTTTGTAATGGGCTCTCTCTAAAACTCTTTCTAAAAGAGTTGAAATTTGTTATATATTAACATTTGAGCCACTGGTAAAGGAACCTAGACTAGCCCAAGCAGGATGTAAAAGTCCAGTTGGATTCAGGTGGTGAGAGATCAACTAAGATTACTAAAACAGCATAGAATAGGCATCAGGGCCTCAAAGGTAATCCCCAAACTCTTGCTTCCCTCTCCAAAGTCACTAGCTATAGATAACTGTTTAAGAGCCAGTAAATTGCAGGGTTTCACTGTAAGATATCAGTGAAGAAGATATTCCAAACATAGATTTCCAAGATACTTCTGTCTAGGCTGCTATTCATAGCTCTTGTAAAAGTCAGTACAAACATTGCAGGATTTGGGTGGACGTTACAGAAGATACTGAGTTATAGAAGATATTGATGACCACAGAAGTGTTGGCACTGCTGCCATTCGAGAAGCAGTTCTATGTTTTGCAATCAGAGGAACTTAAAGCAAGCATACAATTACAAATGAGGAAAGCTGTTGGGTTGTAAGGAATGACCATGTTTTAGACGAAGTGATACCCATGAAAAACTTTATGTTATAGGAATTCTCAGATATTTCATGATACCAAAAGTGCAAAAATAAATGTTGCCAGCTGGTTTAAACTATGTAAGGAGTATGACAGTTTGCCAAGTCAGAGAAAAGATACTCCATATTGTAGATTAATTTGATAAGAAGAAAGCAAGCACTGTTCAAACTACTTGGTGTATTTTTTTATAAAGAAATAAACAGTATAATTTCAATTAAAAGAATAGAAAATCAATACAAACAACAACTGAAACAATGAGTTATAATTTTAAAAATTCTTTTGTACACAGCAATCTCTCAAAATGAAGCTAAACGACCTATATCTGGAGAATATGGTCTTTTGCCTGTTCCAGAATATGAAGCAGAAACTGAAGACAATCAGTCTAGTGAGATGCAGTTAACTGTAGGTACACTTTTTCAGTCTTTTAAAAATAAATTCAGCTGATATTTAATTTTTTAATGTTAAAATTTATTCATCAAACTTATAATTTCAATTATGTTAGTGTTCTTGGCATCTTCTGTCAATTGGTTTCTAAGGACTTTTCTTTGAAAAATAATTTAATGGTAACAGTATTGTGAATTAATTTAAAGGTTATTTTAGAATACACATAAAATAATATAGAAGGGGAAAAAAACCTGTATTCTCACTTCCCCAGATAAGCAGCATTAATGTGTGTGTACATTTATAATGTGTATTATAAAACATGGCTCTGTGCACATGATTTTTTCTGCTTTCATTGTTTTGTGCTGCTTCCTGCTTTTCCCCATTATTGCAATATTGTAAGTATGGTTTTAAAATGGCATTGTTAAATAGCAGTATACTACTTATTCTGTTATATTGATATATTAATACCATGTATTTACTTCACATACTACATTTAATTTTTTTCATTTATAAATGGTCCAGAAGTGAACACATTAATACATATGTCTTTGTGTCTATGCAGTTATTTCATTGCACAGATACATTTCTAGAAGGAATTAAGAGATTAAAGTTATGAAGCTATTGTGGAAACCTTGAGGCTATTTGTGTTAGGTCTTTGTAGAATATAATGCACTTTGCAAATACTAAGTAACCTGAAAGTAGAAGGTTAGTTCTCATAATTGAACTTTAAAGGTCCTTTTCTAAAATTTACTTGATATTACTTAATATATGGGTACATGGGATTCTAAAAGTCTGTTTTTATGCAGAACTTTGTGATCGTATTTATTATAGTCATATTTGTTTTGTAGATGAGTGTCTGAGTATATTACTGGGTACTGAATATGTTTCTGTAAATATATATGCATTTCTGACACAAGTGCTTTGGGGAATTATTTGTGATTCTTATTTTCTGTCTTAATTAGCATGAGTATTGACTAAGTGAAAAGTCTTGAGACTTTTCAAGGATGACAATAAATGATATAATAACTAATAACTATATAAAAGAAGCTACATTTAAAAACTTCTATATTTGGAATTTCAAACTGCAGAATAAGCCCTGGTTCTAGTATATTACAGTCCAGATTCCTCAGATGCACTAATATTCATTTACTAAGAAACCAGAAAATTAGGGGAAAAATAGAAAAATCTACTTTTCCCATACATGTAGTAAGAGCAGTGATCCACTTTAATATTAAACCAAGTAATTTTAAATGTTTCATTTTAGTGAGAATATATTAAAATGGCACCATATTAAAAGGTTGGCAGCATAAGTACGATTTTCTTTCACTTTAGAAATAACATTCTTTATATTAGTTAATATTTTAACTAGTACAAAGAAAATATTTATTTATTTTTTATTAGTTATATTTGACATCATTTGTAGTCCCCAGGGAGTACCCACCACCATTTCACCTGTGCACCATCACCTCAGTCCCTTGTGCACCCTCT
>JAGFMF010011381.1:11331440-11345193 GCA_019455555.1 Galemys pyrenaicus
TCATTGTGGTCTTGATTTGCATTTCCCTGATTGTGAGGGATGTTGAGCATTTTCTCATGTGTCTATTAGCCATGTGTATGTCCTCTTTGGAGAAGTGTCACTAAGAAAATATATTAAACTAATATCTATCAGTAATCACATAGGGAAGTATTTTTTTAACTGTGATGTATTTGGGATTTTATTTTAACTTTACTGAGATATAATTGGCAAATAAAAATTGTACATTTTTAAGGTGTACATCTTGGTGTTTTGATATATATACACATACATATTCATACACAGTATAACTACATCACTTATTCATCATGTGGTATTTCTATTTGTTTCTTCTATTTTTGTACTTAAAATATTACATGCAGTTCCTTTACGCTTTTTGTGTCTTTTAATTCATTTTTATCAACATAGTTGAACTACAGATTTTTCAAAGACAAGATTTTAATTTTATCGCCAATCACTTTGCATTCTTGTTTTCTGTGTCCTATATACATAGACCTCTTGAAGTCTGTGTGCTTGCCATATTGTAGAGGTTCAGTTAGTGTGTGATATACAGATGAATGAAGAGCAGTTTATGTATTAAGGTATATTCTGTGCCAAGCACAAGAACTGTGTAAATAAGGTTCTTATAAGCATAACAGAGATAGACTGTCAGTTACTGGAAACAGATAAGTAAACAATGATAACTACCTTAATAAAGCACATAGCAAGTTAACTAACTCTGGAATAGGTGAAGTGGTAACTGAACTGACTTAAAGGATATGTATTTGTGGCAACAGTCTTAGAATTCTAAAGGATAGCTTGTAAAAAAACACAGGTGGGAAAGAAAATGGCATGTTTGTTATCTAGGAAGTTTTTCATTTTGAAGAGTTTGAGAGTTTGTACTCCATGCAATGACAGACATTAATTTTTTTCTTAAACCAAAGTAGTGGCAGGGTTTACATTTGGAACTATCTGTTACCGGGATGGGCAGTACTACAGAGTATGTGATAAGAGTGAGGTGGGCCAGTGAGGAGGCTATTGTACATTTAGGGTTAAACTGACAAATGCATGAGCTAAGATGTTAGTAATACACAGGGTAGGGGAGAGGTGGCTAGTTTAGAGAAATTCTTTGAGTTACAGTTGACAGACTGGTTGATTGCATACGGGAGTGAAAGAAGTCATTAATGGCTCACAGGCTTATGACTAGAATGATGAATCCAGTTTGTACCATTAACCAAGTTAGGGAATAATTTTATAAAAAGATGGAAGAGTTTAGTTTCTGACTGGTTGGATGTGAAATTGGATGGAACGTTCATTGGGGAGATACTTCTTCGGAAAACACAAAGGAAATTAGATAGCTTAAGTTGTCTGTTGAGATAAAGTTAGTAGATAAATTGCACAGGAAGAGAGCATGTAGCTAAGGAGAATGGGTAGCTGAGGAGAGACACCGGGAAATTCCATTGTGTGCCATACTAAATTACTAGCTGACTTGATGTTTTTAGGTTCATAGAAACTGAGGCTTTCTTTTGCTTAGTTTTTCTTTTTTTAAGGAAGAGTGAATACTATTCAAATAGTGTTAATTGCAATACATTTTAAAAGATTTTTTGGATGCAATGAATGTAGGAAAAAATTATCTAGAATTTTGGGTTTTAATCTATATTTCTATTTTAGATTGATTCTCTAAAAGATGCCTTTGCAAGTACTTCTGAAGGTAAGAAATACATCTGATTTATAAGTTAGTATGAGAACACTTAGAAGAATTGTGTGTGTCTGTGTTCCTTAAAGTGAAGATGTACCCAACTCTAAAATCTAGATCTGAGTTCTAATGCCACCACTACCACTGATTTTACTTGTGAACAGAGTACGCTGTTGTACCTCTCTTTTCCTAATTTTTTAATTTGTAAAATAGGGACAGTAATGTTTCCCTAGATTAACTTTCCTAATATTTTGGGAGATAATATAAGTGAAAATGCAAAGACATTTTATAGGTTTTAAGGTGACATGGAAATTGTGAGACATGAATATTGACAAAGATATTTCATAGTTTAAAAAAAGATTGTTTCAGGCCCTCCCTGGTGGCGCAGTGGGTTAAGCAACGCACATTGAAGGAAACTGCAGCCACTGCCGCAGGAGTTCGATCCCCACCGTGGGCCAGGGAGGTGACATGGCGCAGCAGACCTCTCCTCCCTCGCCCGCTGCTCCCCTCAGCAGTGTGTTTCAGTCCATCTGCCTGTTCTGCTCCCCGCTCTGTCTGGTGAATCCTCTCACCTCCCGTACCCCAGCTCTTGTATGCATAAATAAATAAAAAATATTAAAAAAAAAAAAAGATTGTTTCTATGCCTGGTGAGAGAGAATGGAAGTGTATCATGATGGGGAGACATGTAAATCAGCAGTTTTTACATTTTTGGGTATTTTGGTAGGCAACCTTTGATTGTATAACTAATTGCAGTTTGACTGTTTTTCTCAGGTCATAATAAAACGCCTGTTTCCACTCGTACCCGAAGTAGTCACCTAAAACGGCCAAAGATTGGAAAGCGGTTTCAGGATTCTGAATTTAGTAGTTCTCAAGGTGAAGATGAAAGGATTTCCCAGACTTCACCTACAGTTTCAATAAACAAGTAAAATACTGCTTATTTTACTCTCTTTTGTTTATTCTTACTTTCAGATCATTAACCCTTAATATGTGGAAGCTATTATATTGTTTGTGTAGCAAATGACCTTGTGTAAGAGTTTGTATTTGAATTCGTCTAAGATTATTGATTACACATAACAGTGGTGTCACCTTGACAGTGTAATAGGGAGAAGTTGCTAGTAAGAGAATGGACAAAAATCATGAATTAATCTCTTAAGTATGAAAATCCAAAAGAATATTCTAGTGGTAGTATAATATCCAGAATTGAGTCATAATCTCCAACTTTGAATTTAACAGTAGCTGTAGTTTTTCATAATGCAGAAGTTAGATAACTTCAAAAGCTCTCCATTTTCCTTTATGGTGGATTCATTTTACTGAGTTATTGGGTTTAATGTATGAATAGTGATAACATTAATAGCTCAGTCATTTCCTCTATGGAACTTACTAGCTGTGGAATTCTTTTACTCAGGTACAGAATTCTGTAACTGCTAATTTTATTGTGTAGCTGATTTTAAATTGAATACAGATATAAGAGTTTTAGTGAGAAATTCATATTAAAGGCAAATGTAAATATTAAAATTTAGTAATTTGTGAAGAGTTTAGTTATGGTTTTCTCACTGAACAGTATTTTGATATAATACTTTTTAGACCAGAATGTAACAGTATATTTTAAAATAAACACCCCAAAATTATTGTGGAATTTTTTTGCTTTTCATAAGTGGAACAATAAGGCTAAATGTTTGAAAGCTTACCCAGATACTTCTGAAGAGCAAAACAACAATTTGCTCTCAAGTTGGCAGTGTTTTCAGATACACCTATCTGTACTGTGACACAGGTTAAGAGCACTGCAAGGTGAGTTGTAATGGTGCAATGATAGAAGAATGGAGTGCTGCAGTTACACTCAGGCAAGTGTGACTGATTCTAGTTGAGGGGCTAGAGAGATTTAGCATTTGAACCAATCTTCAAAGTGAAGTAGAAACTCAATGAGCAGAGTTGAGAAAGATTTTCTAGTCTACAGGCCCACAATCTGTGCTCTACAGGCCAAATCGAGCTGCTACCTGTTATATGTAAAATTTTATTATAACACATCCAAACATTAGTTAGCACATATATTTTGGCTGCTTTTGTTTCATAGTGGTGGAGTTAAGTAATGGGACAGTAACTCTATGACCCAAAAATCTAAAGGAAAAGTTTGCTGATCTGTGATTTATATCAGAGCTGTCTAATTGACCTTTCCATGATTATGGGAATGTTCTCTATCTGCCTTGCCCAGTATGACAGCCAATTCCCAGTGTGCCCTTGAGCTGTGTATGGCCAGTGCAAATGAACTTTTTAATTTCAATGAACTTATATGTAAATAATGACATGTGTTTTGTGGTTAATGTATTATACCATGCAGATCTACAGGTAAAGCTAGGAAGAGTGTTGATTACTGATATATAAGAAAAATGAAAACAGCTAGGAGGAGATAAAATTATAAGGGTGTGGACTTGTTAGACTTTGAAAGAGGCACATTTTATCCTCTAAGTCATAGGGAGGGGAGGGAACCACCAGGTGTTTCTTAGCTGGACTGTCAAAGATACAGATATTAAAAGCAGCTCTAAAAGCCATAACAAAGAATGCTCTGCATGTCTGAAGATGAGTTGAGAGGAAGTTACAGTGGTCCAGAGAGAGATGGGGCCTGAAGGAGGTCTATGAAAATGGGAATAGGGTGTTAGCGATATATTTGAAAGCATTTTGGAGGTAGAACCAACCATATGATTTGTCCAAATGATGTTTTTGAGAATAAAGGAGACATTATAATAATATGTGCATTCTGGGACAAAATCTGTAAACTGGACTGTTGCAGATAAACTGGGATATATGTGCATCCTAACAGAATAAGATCCGGTAAGATACAGAGTAAAAGAAGAGTCTAGTTCCCATGATTGAGAAGGTGGTGATATTATTAACTGAAATTACAGTAGAAAGAGAACAAGGATTTTGGTTTTCTTTTGTTTTCAGATTGGAGTCTACTGCACGTACATCAGAGAGCTCTGAAGAATTCCTGGAAGAACATGAACAGGGTGTGATTGAATTTGATGAGGAGAGCAGTGACAGAGACACTCGGCCAGCACCCGAAGCCCAGGCACGCCTGGAGAAGCAAGGTGTTGAAAAGGTGTGTGCTCATTTACTGAATAAAATGAATGAAAGTAGGCCAGACTTTAACTTTCTTAATCGTACATTGTTAGAAAAATAGAATGACATATTTTGGAGAATTAGTAGAGATTGAGTTTAATGTTAAAGAGCATATAGTGAGCAAGGTCAGACACTAAAATTGGGGAGAGAATAAAATTACCAATAGCGTTATCTGTTTCAAACTGAATTTATAAAAATCTCACAAGAGCAAAGAAAACACAGAGGATGTTTAGGTAGTAGGGTCCCTCATTGCATTTTTTTTTTTAAGATTTATTTATTTATGCATACAAGCACTGGGGTACAGGCCAGAGTCACGGGAGGTGAGAGGATTCACCAGAGACAGAGTAGGGAGCAGGACAGGCAGACTGACTGAAACACACTGCTGAGGGGAGCAGTGGGCACAACAGGAGAGGTCTGCCATGCCATGTGGATCCCCTCCCTGGCCGGCAGCAGGGATCGAACTCGTGCGGCAGTGGCTGCGGTCTGCTTCAGAGTGTGTTGCTTAACCCACTGCGCCACCAGGGAGGCCCCCCTCATTGCATTTAAAATATAAACTAATCTGTGGTATTAAATATGTGACACCAATGAAGTGATTATAAGGTCTATCTTAGAGAGCCAGTTGGAATTACTTAACATCAGACCAGGACCTCCTTACACCTGTTTTGATTAAAAGGGTAGGAATAGAATTGATTTTACAGATTCCTGGGAAAATAATTTTTTTTAACAGTTGAAAACAGAGAAAAAACCTTTGTAGCTGATGAGATGTCTGTAGCTCAAGTATTTGTTCCTATCTTTTTCTTCCTCTCTGTCCATTTCCTGTCCTTTATATATAATGTCGTCAATCTTCTCATCTTTTATGTTTCTTTAAAATAATCTTTTACCTCTTTGCCATATCTAGTCAGTAGCTAAACAGTGAAACTATATTACCAGTTTTATTCTTTAACTTATTCTAATTTGCTCCTGTTTCTTCTACTTCATAAGATTTTATTTTTTTAAAGACTTATTTATGCATACAAGAACTGGGGTACAGGCCAGAGGTGCAGGGGGTGAGAGGATTCACCAGAGACAAAATGAGGAGCAGAACAGGCAGATCAACTGAAATACACTGCTGAGGGGAGCAGCAGGCGAGACAGAAGAGGTCTGCTGCATCATGTGGGTTAGCTCCCTGGCCCAGGATTGAACTTGTGCTGCAGTGGCTCTGGACAGCTTCATAGTGCTGCAGCTTAACCCCCTGCACCACCAGGGAGGCCCATAAAATTGTATTTTTTAAATGGCACTTTTTCTTTTTAGAAATTTGGGAAAATAAAGCACATTTTAAAAAAAAACCATTTATATGCATCTAGATGCTTATGGGACTATATATATTTTTTCAGTCTTTTAAAGATATGAGGTTATACTGTTGGTATTTGACATAATCTGTCCAATGTTGAGCACCTACTGTTAACAGGTCATCTGTGACATTTCTGTTTAGTTCCAGTGACTTTTCCTTTTCTGTGTTGACTGCTCTCTTGTTCTCAAGACCATCTACTCCCGTGGCTTTAAAATGTTGCTCTAGTTGGGTTTCTTAGTTTTTCTGTCTTTGGAGTTTTGTCTTGATTTCATTTTTTGATGCATCTCTTTACTGCTTTTCCCCCTTTATTGTGGACATTCTGGAAGACAGACCTTGACATTCTGCTCCTTTCAATTCCTGTTGTCTGTTGAAAATGCATCAATCTATGAGCCTAGTTATCATCTCTGGAGATGAGCTCACCTTAGACTTCCTCTGTGTTGAGACTCTTTTCTTGTGCCTTTTCCCCTCCAGTATGTTCTCAAACTGAAAACTTGAAGTACTGAGTTTTTCTATTCTGTTGCTTCTTGCTTTTACTTACCAAAATTCTGTTTTGGGGAAGTTTATGCTAATTTCTCATTTTCTTCCTTTTAACATTTCTCCTATACTGGTTGGTCCTTTTATGAGTCTTATAATTATCATTGGTGTGCAACCTGTTCTGTTTACTGTGTGACCAGATTAATTTTTCCATTCCTCTGATTTCAGTGTACCTCTGAAAACTGTTCCTTAATTTGATTTCAGAGGACTACATAATCCAGTCAAATCTATTTGAGTACATCAATTTTGATTTTTTAAATGGTAATAAAATGCCTTCAAGTTATTAGAATGTCATGATGATTAATTAGAAACATAAGACATTAAATAGAAATCTTAAGTTGATCAGTACTGGAAGATTTTCAGAAATTAGAATTATTAGATTGATTTTTTTTTTCATATTTAATGTGATGAAGGAGCAGGACTGTTCAAAATGACCCTGGGTTGGCTTAGGATGAACTGTATCCAAACTCAACTTCCTTCAAGACTGGTGTCTTGATTAAAAGGGTAGGAGTAAACTAACTTTCCACAGGCTTTACAGATTTCAAGTGCTGATGTTCTGTAAGGAACTGGCATCAAAACTAGACACTGTGTTCCCTTTATGCTTAAAAGGTTTCTCCTGACAAGGAGAAACTAAGAAAAGGATAGAATCTGAGGCCTACATTATGTCTGCAGAACATCCTGTTCCTGTCTTCTTTCTCCAGAATTGTGGGAGTATGGGGTACTTAGGGATTCTTTATTTTTTTAATTGACCCTGCTTTACAAGTTTCCTCTTTTCTCAGTAATACTTTTCCTTTATTCATGCCCTTATAATAGAATTTATCTTGAGTTCTAATGCATGACAACAAGAACTGAGAATGGGCCCAACTTCTATATGAATAAGAGCCTGCAATTGTATCCAATCTGACTTTTCTCCCTCTACCCCTCATGGTTTAGGAATCTGAATTAGAACCTATGAACGGTGAGATAATGGATGATGCTCTTAAAACCTCACTTACAACTGAAGAGGAAGACTCCACTAGTGAAGTTTTAGATGAAGAGTTAAAATTGCAGTCTTTTAATTCCAATGAAGACTCTACAAATCTTGTTCCATCGGTACAAGTAGACTCTTCAAAACCTTCTGAGACTGTTGCGCAGGATAAGGTAAGGGGGAAAATAACCTAATCTGTTTTGTGATTAAGGTGATAGGGAATATACAGTATAGTCCACTTTAACATGTATTGTTCTTCAGGAAAATAAACTTTTATAGTTTGTATTTTAAGAAAATGTAATCAGTAACATTCCATAAACCTTATTCATTATCTGCTATATGGTTACAGTGAGTTTTACTTTGTAGATTTAGGGAAATACTTAGGAAAATGGATAAAGCAATTCAATATTTACCAAATTCAATATTTTAATATTTACCATATATTTTGAGTGCCTATTGTTTGAAGTCTGTTACCAATACAGTAAGTTTGATTTGTTTACTTAGGGAAGATGGAATATTTTTCAAGAAATTTAATTTTCACTTCTGAATATTTAAATTTAAAGCTCAACTATTACATAGCATTATTTTATTGTCTCACATAAATAAACATATCCTTCCTTTATCACCTAATGAAACCATAGTCTGACTGGATGGGGTGGCAGTGTCAATATTGAAAATATTTTAAGTACTTTTTGAGGTAAAATACTTTTATCTTTAAAGCAAAAATTTAAAACATCAAGATTATCATAACTTTTAAGAAATTGAATTGTATTCAGACAATGTATATGATTAACAATATTGACTGGGTCCTCTAAATTACAGTTCAGTGCATATTAGGATCAGAGAATGACTTAAGAACTGTAGGAGTTTATTTGTTCACCAGGTGTTTTATTTTCAGACCTCAAATATAACTGAATCAGAAATGTTGCTAGACGAAGGCCCATCTGATGAAAAGGGGCATGCTGAAGAGAAATCACCACTAGTTTCAAGGAAGAAAGCTCATTTTGGGAGTTCAGACAGTGCTGCTACTATCCCAAGTGAAGAACGATCTGACAGTGGTTTTCCAAGCTCTGTGATAGCTGAGTTTTCTGAAGAATCAATCTCTGAAAATGTATCACCCCACACTACTTCCTCACTGGAAGAACAGGGTGAAGAGGGGGTACCTGAGCCCCAGGAAACATCTTCTGCCCTTCCTCAGAGTTCTTTGATAGAAGTGGAACTTGAAGATGTGCCATTTTCACAGAATTCAGGACAGAAGAACCAGTCAGAGGAGCAGTCTGAAGCATCTTCTGAGCAACTGGATCAGTTTCCACAATCAACAGAAAAAACTGTGGATAGCAGCTCAGAGGAAATAGAAGTAGAAGTGC
The DNA here is from genome assembly GCA_019455555.1 of Galemys pyrenaicus. Classification (NCBI taxonomy): domain Eukaryota; kingdom Metazoa; phylum Chordata; class Mammalia; order Eulipotyphla; family Talpidae; genus Galemys; species Galemys pyrenaicus. Next base: position 11,340,425 of record JAGFMF010011381.1, read on the forward strand.
CTGTAGTAGACAGGCGGAATTTAAGAAGAAAGGCCAAAGGGCATAAAGGACCTGCTAAGAAGAAAGCCAAGCTTACATGAGTAAAGATGATAAATCCTCTTTGTAACATAATTGTTGTTTTTAAAATATGGCAATTAATAAACAGCATGGGGCATAGAACAAAAATTTCCAAAATTTCAAATTGAACTTATTTATGATGCAGTTTCCCTTCCCCTTAGGGCCTAGAGTCACCATTCTTTTTAATTTTTTAGGACATTTTGTGTAAATAGTTTTCTTTTTAATTTTTATTAGCCGTGTCTCAATTTTGGGAAACCAGATCATAGTATATTTTCTTTAGTAGTTGGGGACATCTGACCATTAATATTTAAAAATATATTAAAAACTTTGAAAGTAGTAGGCTTTCCATTACTTGTAAGGATAACTGAAATCTTTTATACTAAGGGTTTTAATAGTAAACTTGGTGAGGGTTCTAGAAGTTTTATTTTAAATATTAAACTAGTCACCATTTTTTAAATGTAGGCATGCCTAAACAAAAATGTCAATAAATCAGAATAAATATAACTTTAATTCAATGAGAGCACAAATATATAAAATAATTTAAAGAAGGTGTTATTTTGGCCTCTTGATTCTAGCTGTAGATTTGGTTTCTTCCTTAGACTTCAATGCCTATGGAAAGGTACACACTAAATCTGTATCTAGTTCACTCTAACATCTGATATTAATAGTACTTTTAGGGACTTTGTCATGTAGGTACTAATATATTCAAAATTTCATTTGAAGTATTTGCCTTAATTTTTGTTTGTATACTCAGATACAAGCTTAAAGGGAATACTTACACCTTTAACTGGGTAAATTTTCCAGCCAATACGATTTAACTTGAACTGTCCTGTTGTGATCAGAGAAATAAACTGGGGATCACACTTTGGTCCTCACCCAATTCATGTGAATTTCAGAGGTATGAGAAGCCTTCTGAAGGCTTCTTCAGTGTCCCCACTGGCTTTACTCAGAGCTTTATTAAAATTCCCTACTTTTCATCTACTTTCCTAACTCATAGAGTGATACCTGTCAAAATACCAGCCTGCTTGCCATCGTAAACCCCTGGAACCAATTTTGAGGTAGGTTTGTAGCCATGTCACATGATCTTAAACCTAGGTGACAGAATAAAGCTACCCTAAGGCCTATCATTACAAGAATGGAGGCTTCTGTTGTCCCCTTGGTCTTGCTCACTCTTTATTTGTTCTGAGGAAAATATTGCAGACTAGCCTGTATACATATATTGTATTGCCATAGCAAGCCTTTGCCTGGGAAAAACTAAGAAATGAAGAAAACACAACTGTTAATTTTTGTATAATAATTTGTTAATAAAGTGGTTTTAGAATCGTCTCAGAACAGTTCTACCCTTTGGAAGCATTACTGAGATTTGCACTATATTGGAGAATACTTTAATCCTTACATGAAAAAGTGTTATGATTTTGTGACATTGGGGTGTGAGGCTTGATGTGGAAAGTTTATTCAGTCTGTAGGCAGGTGATGTTAATTTGGGGAGGAATGTTGGTATTTTAGAAAGAATTAGTTGATTTAAAATTTGGAAGCAAAATAGCAAACCCTCTTATTCACGGAAAATTTTGGAACCTGAACCCATTACATTTTCTTTAATTACTGATTGGGGTAAACCAGATTCTCACTTAAAATTAAAGCACTTTGCCATTTGTTTTCTCAACAAATGCTAAGTAAAAGAATAGGCATGATTGATACTAGTATGTTTATCAAACTTTATACTGTTTTATACATGGTGAGAAACTTAAGAACTAGGGAAATAAAGATTTAGTAAACACTTAACCTTTCCACTTTTAATTTCTTAAAATAGATTTAAAAACCTAACACTATTATTTTACTTTTTTACATCGTTCATTGCTCTCTTGGAGATACTTTAAAAGGGTACAGTTAAAAAAAATTGAGCTGAAAAGTCTTGACATACAAATACAGTTGCCAAGCTTACAAAAAAATGAGTGTTATTCACATGTGATCACTGGGGACAAATAGTATAAACTTTCGTTATTTGTTTGGCTTATTCTTAGTAAGTACATTTTAAGTAACATCAAAACATTTTGTTCAGCACACGAGAAAATGGTATTTTCTGATAGAAAATGCTATCTTGGTATTTATAATGTTCAGTCACACAAAACCTAATATTAATATTCACTGTCAATAACTTGAGGTTAGACAGTGAGTATAGAGTTTATACAAAACTTATCTACAAAAGTAATCTAAATTTGGTCAGATACTTAAGATTGTGGAAGCATTAGAACAACTTTCAGAATTACAGAGAACTGAAATTTGATTTCAATCAGCCTGTCTAGTCATTGAGTGTCCAGTCACATTTCCATAGTCCTTTGTGAACTGTTTAAGTCTTGGTTGTGGAGAAGGGAGTTTACTTCAGTTTATGTAAATACATATATATTTCCTTATGTAATATAAAGCAGACAGCTATTAGGAAAACGTTAGTTCTGCTTACAAATTATCCAATTGGTAGACATCACAGAAGCAAGCATATTTAAGAATTTATTGTAAAGTTCATCTATAACTTTCAAGGTGACATCTTATGTGATTTTTTAAATAAAATCAAATAGCATGACAGAATGTCACTCTTCCACCTAAAACGAGTCTATTCTCATGGTGTTCCCATTCTGTGCAAAGAATTATCGCAACAAAAATGTTAGTGATTGATGGTTTACTTTTAGCTCATTACCAAAACACTATCTAAAGTGGTTTCATTGATGTTAGAAAAAAATATCTCTTGAAGGTTAAATGATTGTATCAACTTGAATCTTTACCTAGTATCTAACTATCTGCTCTTATGTTCTGCTTTACCCTTAGGAATTACCTTCTAAGGTTTGGTCACACCAGCAAACTGAGACAGATCTTACTGTAAATAAAGGATTTATACTAACATTACTCATCAGTATAATAGTATTTTAGAAACTTCTGCCTTGTATGTCCACTAGTAGCAATATGGTAATTTAAAGTGTTACCCTTGTCTTTCTTGAGTGTGATTAGTTACAAATGTTATGCCTCTGTTTGCACACTTGATATCAAGCTTTCTTTGTACAAGTATTTTGCTTATTTTTTAGGATGAAAAATAAGCAAAACCTGTTTTGTAGTATTCAGTGATCACCTTTAATTTTTTTGTTGTTTAACCTTCCAAAACTTAAGTCATTCACACATTCCTCATTTCTGTTAGTGGCAAAATCATTTGTTAAAAGTGGTTTTATCATACTGGATTGTCATTTCCAAGGAACTAGGCTTTCTTTTCCTAAGTGTCTCTGTGTTCTTAAACTTCGATGTTTACAGAACTTAAAAAAGATGTTGACTTTATTCAGAACAGCAAAATTACTAAAGTTTGTTTTCCTGGTAGGTTTTTTTTTTAAGTTTAAAATCCGTGATTAAACCTTATATTTTGTGATTGTTTCCTGGTCTGTGTTTTGAAATTCTTTAATTTTATTGATGCTGATGTCTTGAGTTTGTTTAGATGCTGAATGACTTTGTTACAAGCACAACTAATTACACTGGTTGCATTTAAAAACAGACCTTAAAGAAGTAAGTAAATGCTAATGGATTAATGTAATATTCAGATACCCTAAAGCTTAAAGCCATAAATATTTACATCAAAGTGCTACACAATTGAAAACCCTAAAACATGACCTTTTTAATATCTTGGTAGCGGAAAATTTCTCTTTAAGGGCATCTATCAGTGTAGTCTTTTTAAAATGATTTTAACTGGAATTACTTAAACCAACCATTCCAAATATATACTACCCCAAGTTTAGAAAATTCTTTTTTTTTTTTAAATATTTATTTATGCACACAAGAGCTGGGGTACAGGCCAGAGTCGCGGGAGGTGAGAGGATTCACCAGACAGAGTGGGGAGCAGAACAGGCAGATACACTGCTGAGGGCAGTAGCGGGCACAGCAGGAGAGGTCTGCGCCATGAGGGTCCCCTCCCCGGCTGGCCGCAGGGATCGAACTCGTGCTGCAATGGCTGCGTTTTGCTTCAAAGTGCGTTGCTTAACCCACTGCACCACCAGGGAGGCCCCAAGTTTAGAAAATTCTAAAAATATAAACATGAGTTTTTTCATCTTTCAAATAGATACACCTGATGAAAGAGGGAGAAAAATGTTTGAAGTACTGTATGCAGTTAAAGAGTAATCACAGAAAGTGAAAAGTGTTTTTCTGAACTCAGTATAGTATAGTATGCCTTCTATCATATATTTTCAATGTAAATATAAATTTAAACACTGTTAATGCTACACTTTTTAGAATGATGTTCATCTAAGGAAGAAATCAGGTAAGGTCTTGACATGACAAAATATAACAGTCTAGGTCCCATATTAAGATTATCAGTAACCTCTTAAGATTAAAAAGTAACAACTGGCTTTTCTAGTGATGATGGATCTGCATTGTAAGTACCAATTCATTACTAAGCTGATGAAGCAGAATATTCCTAGAATCATTTTTTAAAAACTTCAATTTTATGAACAACTAAGTCTGCTAAACAGACCCAAAAATAAAGACAAACTCATAAAACTGGGCCATTTTAATTATTTTTGAAAAGAATAGAATAGTTCTCTTGATGGCAGACATGTGAGGATGTTTGGTAGTATTCAGAAATCACAGCATGGTGTTTTCCTGATTACTGTGTAGTCTTCAATAATTACAGGAGTTACTTGTATGAAACTGCTGTCAAACTAACAAGACTGCATTTATGCATC
>JAGFMF010011381.1:11345562-11451269 GCA_019455555.1 Galemys pyrenaicus
AGTGGAGATGAGGGATTCTTTTTTACACCAAGTATTGGCAGACAAAAGGTGGCTTTCAGTTCAGGATGTGTTACATGGGCCTTTTTGAAACGTAAACCCTAATAAGTCAAACACAAATTGTTAATAATAAGAAATGATTCTTTTGCTTATGTTTTTCAGTTGTCTCCAAAATAAACCGAACCACAAAGGCCATGGATTGAATAATGCCAAATCTTAAGGTAGCAAATAATATATAATTAATTCTACAGACTGCAAACTTGATAGTTATAGGATAAATATGGTGGCGGGGGGAGACCCAAGCTTGTCCTATGGTGTTTTTACAACTTTTTAGAAAAAACCTAGCATCATATTCATATTTCCCTTTGTCTAGTCATCTACACTTACTGCAGAATTGCTACAAGCACTGTGGTGGGGCTCACAAATATAGCCATTTAAACATGATAAACTTAGAACTGCCCCTATTTTTAACAATAAAACTAGGACCAACAGGCTAAATAATGTTTCCCAAATTAACTGGTGTGTGGATGGAATCAAAACAATGAAGTATCCTGAGTCCATTGATACTTCAGCTACATTTCATGATTTTTTTTTTTAAAAAAAGGCATGGGTTGTCAGTTTTCTTTGCATTGATTGTAGTACAAGTCAGACTGGAGAGAACCCAGCCAAGTCTGTTACAGAAACCAGAGTCACCCAATCACCTGGATGCATTTTTTCCCCCCTTCTTTTGCTAGTGGTTGGGGGCTGGTGCAGCATGTGTTATCTGGACTTCTGAAGGGATCAAATTATCAATACATGGGAGATACACTGTAACCCAGAAAGTAGTGTAACATGTCATTATCACTACTGGAATCTATTTCTTCCTTTCAGAACTCTCAAACCTTGAAAAAGTTGGGAACATCTCACCATCCTTTCCCTCGATTCACTGATTTACTAACATTTGTTCACCTTCTCTGCATATTTATCCCTATCAATCATCCTTCCTTCTACAATTTAACAACTTGAAAAGTTGATTGAGACAATATGAATATACTCTCCTACTTTTTTTCCCCAATTGATTAAACTATTTTCCTACACTATAGGTCATTTTTGGATAATTTGATTTCTCCCCTCAGGTGTAGTTCCACCACCACATCCCCTGTAAAAATGATCACACTAGTCCCTTGTACTCTTCCCTCCTGTTTTGACCTATCCCTCTCCCCTGCTGTATGCCTCAGATCTATAGTTTGTCTGCAAGTTCTGTCTCTTATTTTGACCCTTTGTTCTGTTTCCTGAATATATTCCTCCTGAACCCACATATCAAGTTCTTAGTTTATAGGTTAATTAACAACAATTCAGTCTAATTCACAATGAACCGCTAATTGGTATATTCTCTCCCTATAGAAGTATAAGGCTACCTTAATGTATTCATAAGGTTATGAAATCAAAACAGGCACATCAGTAATGTTATACAATGGGCACTGAAGGGGAGAGAGGTGATATTTTCTGTAAATAATCAGATTTTGGTTTTGCGGGTCATATATTCTCTGTTGGAACCAGTCAAACTATAAGGGAAAAAACCTAGACAATACATTAATGAATGGGCATGACTGTTGCAAAAGAACTTTATTTGTAGAAATAAGACTTTTTGGTAACATTTTAAACTGTTCAGGTTGAGCTAGAGCAAAACTGCCAACTTTCCTCTTGATTCTTTGTTTTTCTAACCAGACTGGATGTTGAGAGTTCAAAGAGTAATTTGGTTTCTTTAAAGGGACTTCTTAAAAAACATCTTCAATTATATTGGGTTGGGGTTGGTTTTGATTATCACTGTTTTCACAAAAATTAAAGCCTGATTTTTATACTAAATTCTCTTTTGGATGACTGCATACTGAATGTTTTCTCAAGTACTCAGATATTTCCCTTATTAAGGAAATAACTCTTGAAAAAACAGTACTATTTATTTTCTAACTGTTCTCACAGACAAGTATCAGGCATATAGATCACTTGCTGAATGAGTAAAATGGCACTGTGTGAAAAATGAAGATTCTAATGTGCAGAAGTGTTAAAATGTGTTGAAAGTCAGAATTTACTGACAATGTTGGGAAAATTCTTTATTATTTAAAATCTCTTGAGGCTGAAAACAAGATTCTTGACAACAGTTGAAAAGTTAAATAATCACCATCAATAGCTTAAAATAACCTAAAATATCTTTCAATCTGTCTTTAAAGCAATTTTAATAATTTCAGAAAATTGTAATGTACTTTTATCCTTTAACCTAGAAACTAATATTTAAACCACCATACTGTTTAAAGGGACTTACCATTGGTCTAATGAATCTTTCATATTTAGGTGGTTTTCTTGTAAAGCCGTCTCCAACAAAGCAGACTTTTGTGACCATCCTTTTCCATGCTTTCTTCTTTCTCTTTCCAGTTCGAATAACTTTTAATACTTCTGTTTCTCCCTGTGCACGAACTTTCGGTAGTGGAACCTCCCATTTCCCCTAAAAAGAGACCGGAGTTAAAATTTGTTAGTAAAAGACAATGAGAAAAAAATATGTAGTGGATTCAATTTTCCCTAACCATTCAATAAAGTTTGGTTCAATTTTTTTCTAGAAGTCTGAGCTGTCTCCTCACAAGCCCCAGATTAATTGGAACAAGTTAAGTTTACATACCATGGGTATAATACATAATATTTGCTTAAGCTAAAAAAATGCTTTGCCATGGATGAAAAATACGTGTAAGAAGGCAATGACCTCTAAGCAGTGTATGTGCTTACTACTAAATAGTTAACAGTGTAGAACTGGAAGCCTGTCTCTAGCTCTTTTTTCTTCTACCTCTTTATTTTTGTGTTTCAACCTTAGATGGATTTTTAGATTACATTATCAAATAAAACTACCACATTTTTTGTTACTCCTACAGCAAACTGTTGAAAAAAGAAGCAATGCAAGGGAGTACGAAGAATTCTACACTTATTATTAAGACAGAGGTTCTAGAATCTCTACATGTACTAGGTATTCTGCTGATACCTGGACTTCTTTAAATTTATCACTAGGTGTTTAAAAATATTTATGCCTTTTCCTGTTTTGACAGAATTTAACATAATTTGACAGTGAAATGAGATCTTCTGTAAAAATAGCCTTTTTAAAAAAAGATTTATGCATACAAGAGATGGAGTACAGGCCAGAGGCAGAGGATTCACTAGAGACAGTAGGGAGCAGAACAGGCAGATTGACTGAAATACACTGCTGAGGGGAGCAGCGGGTGAGGCAGGAGAAGTCTGCTACGCCATGTGGGTCCCCTCCCTGGCCAGGAATCAAACTGGCTGTGCTGTGCTGTGTGCTGTGGATGCTTGACAGTGAGGCGCTCAACCTGCTGTGCCACCAGGGAGACCCCAAAATATGCCAATTTTTTATTTAAGTCAAATCATTTAGAATTTTGTTCCGTTCTACTTTTAAAACTAATTTTGACACTGCAGGACAGCAAAATCAAGCAGCAGTTGTATCTTTCCCCACAACAACACAGCATTAGGAGCTGGCAAGTATAAGTAAACAAAATACTAAATTTGAGATTCACCGCTTATTCACTAATTTGAGGGGTTTATATATATATGTGTGTGTGTGTGTAAAGGTATACAGCATTCTAATAAAAATTTTAAAACTGTTCAGTACTAAGACATTTTGACAATTTTTTTTATTATGTAAACAGTTTATTCCCAAGACTTCAACATCTAAATGGGAATAATAGTTGGGGCTTCTTCCGATTAAAGAAACAAACTAAACATCAAATTTAAAGTAATTCTCTGAATACAAAGTTTTTAATTATTGCTTACCGCTTTTTCTTTTCGTTTTTGTTTAATCATATTAGAAAGTACTTTAGCTCGGGACTGTCCCTCTCTGTCCAGCAAATATGCAGGTACTGCTCCTTGTGGTGTCTTTTCATCATTCTTTTGTTTGGTATTTCTCTTTTCATGCATCTTGATACTAATAAGGATGAAAAAGATTTAAGGTTATCAAAAATTTTAATACCTTATTCAAAAGATGTTAACTTGTTAAAAGTAAACAGCATCACTTACGTCTTTTTCATTTGTATTTTCTCAGCATGGCGCTGTTTATGGTAGAGCTTAGCTTTCAGGCCAATCATCTTTTTTGCCTTCTTTGAACGCTCATGAGCCTCTCGACCTTCCTTCTTCCTTTTTTTCTCATGGTAATCCAAACGATAGCCATAGCGTTTACGGTGTAACTCGATATATTCGTTTTGTGGCTATAATGATGCAAGAAATTTTACTTTAATTTTTTAAATTAATGACAGTTATTCTAAGAAACTTTTTGAGAGGTATATTAAGTGTAGAAGGCCCTATGTCACTCAAGTGTTCCTTGCTCAAATACCATTTGCATTATTAAGCCTATTCACATGATATAACTTAAATTAACTTTGAATAAGGGTGATAAGAGGCACCAGGGTTTACATCTGTAATAATCTAAGAGAAATTACTGTTCACTGAAGGGAACTGTATAAAATAAAACAAACTATAAAAGGTAAGATGCGATTAAAAGATCTTTTTTCCCTGAACCTCAGTAATTTTTTTTTCTCAGTAATATCATCACAGTCATGCTTAACAACTTTTTGGTCAATGACAGACTGAATAAATTACAATGGTCCCAATTGGCTATACCATATAGCCTAGATATGGAATAAGATATACCATCTAAGTACATGTAATTACACTCTACTATGTAGACAAAATCAAGTAATGATGTTCGGGGATGTCCTGAATGAACACTACAAATAGATTTTATGGACTCCACCCCCACTCCAGACCAAAGATATTCAAAACACCATGAACTACAAATCCCATGTCATCATCACCAAAGGGAAGGACTACTGAATTGTGAGGGTGGAGTTAAGCAACCAGGTTTGGTATAAAACCAGACATGTGGGCCTTTGGGGTCTCTTAGTTCTTTCTGGCTCTCAGCATGCTGCTGGGTTCCAGCTTAGCAGAACTGGGAGGACACATTCATGAATTTTTCTCCCCCTCTTCTCCCTGAGTTATTAATTTCTTCATCCCTCCTCCTTTTGTAAATAAACCTTTTATTAACTTTTTTGTGTGTGCGCCTGCAGTTGAGTCTTTTAAGTGAGTGCCTTTTAAATGCACGGGTGAGGAACCACAATCAGGCAACCCATTTTATATCAGGATTGCGCTGTAACAATGACATCTCAGAACACATCCCTATCATTCAATGAGGGAAGACTGTATTCATGCTTTTTATTAAAAAACTGTCGTTTTATTGAAATATAACTTACACCAAAACCTAGCTCTTTTAAGTGCAGGTGTACAGTTACGTTTTGATAAAATCTACAGTTCTAAACCACCAAAATCAAGACAGAATATTTCCAGAAAGTTCCCATGTGTCCCTTTAAAGCCAGTCCCTCCGCACCTCCAATTTGCTATTTATCTTTACAGTTCTGCCTTTCTCAGAATGAAATGTACATGGAAGTTACAGTTTGTGGTCTTTTTTTTTATTTTAGTTTTTTCACTTAACATTAAGGCTTTTGAAATTCAGTTGTTTCATGCATCAACACTTGAACCTTTTTAATGCTAAGTAGTATTCCACTGTACAAATATACCACCTTTCATTTATTTCACCTGTGACCAACTATTGGCTATTTGGGTTCTTCCTAGTTTTTAGCAAGTCAACATTTGCACACAGGTTATTTATGTGATTGGACATGTTTACTACTAAACTGTTTTTAACAGTGATGGTACCATTTCATCAGCAACTTGTGGGGTCCCCTTTTATGTGCCTGTTTTATTTTTTTAGAACAATATTTAACACGCAGCCCCAGTCCACTTGTATTTTAAGAGCTGCATAAATAACCATGCATTGCCAACTCCAGCACAGAGAATAGGCTAAGTACCGTACTTACTACCTATCCGGTGTTACAAGTACTACGACATAAATTTTGCAGCAACCATGAAAAAGGTATGTGGAATGTCATTTTGCAGAGAAACAGATTATGAGAGACCTCAAAGAGAAAAGATCCGACAATCAGACCTCGGCCATAAACCGTCTCTGCAATTCATTAGGCTGTGTGGCTCATGGGAACCTCAGTAGTAAAGTTAATCCCGGTGGCGACGGATTTAAAGTTTACATTATAGGGTTATCACTAGATTTTGGAACCAACAACCATACAACAACATAACGAAATTCAAGAGAAACCTGTCTCCCCCAAGCCGATCCTCTGGCAAATATCCCCGAATGTCCCCAAAGGAGCCCACCTCATAGATTCTACCCTTAATCCCTCAGCAGTGCCTCACTTCCGCCTACTACCCCTCACCCCAAACCCCAGAGTTCTGTGCTTCAAGGTCCCGCCAACTTAACCTAGGTGTCGAGCGACCGAGGCAACGCCTTACCATTTTGATGGCCGCAGGACTGCCGGGGGCAGCCTCCCGATGGCTTGGAAGTTCTCAACTTTCGGGCCTCAGAGACCCACGAGTCGCCTCCTTGCAACCCGCAACAGGAAAGGGCACTTCTAATTCAACCGACTGCAGAGAAGGCACAACGCTCTGGTTCCGAGCCCTCTTTCTCTGCATTTGACTGGAAGGGCGGAAGACGCTGGTAGGAGGCATTTGAGTGGTGCTCCGCCGGAAGTGACGGATACGGAGGCTGGCGGAGGCAAAGCGATAAAGAGCTAGCAACCTTTCCCGAGGTGCTAGCGCAGTTTACGGCGGCCTGCGTGGCGAGCTGAGCTCTTTGCAGACTTTGGTCCGGCCTGCACTTCGAGGATACCAAAACGCGGCATTTTCCGGCTGGCGGTACGCGAGCAGGTGCCAGGTGGGTACTGAGCAGAGCCGAGACTGTCGGGTGCTTATGATCCTGCCCACACTGGAATGTGGGCAGCCTAGAATGTGACAGCTAGCTTGGAGGGAGGACGCCGGGGCCTCCGTGTCCGCCCACGTGTGGACATTTGTATCCTTGACCTTTGTTAGTTTCACTCTTGGGTGTGTGCGCGTACGATTGAGAATTCAGAGGAATGAAGATTTATTTAAGAAAGTGAAGGAAATGCTGTGTCTTAACTGTCAGAAAAGAAAGACGACTTTCTGTTTTCTAGACTAACCTCAAACTTCTGAGGCCTCCTGCACTGGACCAAGTGCTGAGTGCGTTTGCGTCTAGTGATACTTTCAGTGCTGGAAAAGTACATCACGTTAAGAAAAGTGCCGCTTTTATCTTTTTACTGCATTCACAGATGTTCCCTTAATTACAGCCACAGTCAGGAACGTGATTCAGTTTTGCGTAGGTTGTTGGTAGTTTTGCTTAACTTTATGAGATTTTATTAAATAACTCAGCTTATGGAAATTTTTAATAGGTTTACATTGTGAATGCATATAATGTGTTTTTCTAATTTACAGTTCTCAAAGTCACCAAGGCCTTTCCCTCTTTTGTACCAGGAATAGAAAAATGAACGAACTTTTACAGGACAAGTAATGGTTACATTTTGATTTGTATGAAATAAAGGCGGCAACGAGGTATATTACGTTGTTTATCATTTATTCTTTCAGCTATGATAAAGGGATAGAAATAACCTAGACAGACTAATGACAGAGAAAAGCTGTTTTAAAAAATTACTTCCTGTATGCTTGACAGTAACCAAATTGGCTGTGATTATCACTTTGTTGCATCTACCAAATATATCTGCTAGAATAGCCATTCTGCATTTTGACAGAAGCATAACAATATATTTAGATGATTTTTGATGGAACTTGAGATAGTATAGTATCTGGTATGGAGATTAGAAGTTAACCACAAGGATGTGAGAACTACTTTATAAATTGTGTGTAAAGAATCAAGCTTATTTGTGTGAAGGAGGTGGGACAAATAGAGTAGTAAGAGCTTTGCAAATAGTGTTATAAATGAAATGTTTATTATGTGATATACAGGAGGCAACCTAGAATTTTTAAAGCTGATTTTTTTCTGAAAATGAGGGATCAGGTGTTACTCATTGTAGGGTAAATGGAAAAGTTATCAGGTGTTTCCGCCTTCCCACCATTGGTGTGATGATGGATACCTGTGGTCCTGTACCCATGCCTAAGTGGGCATGCGCAAGTGGGTGCACCTGGGTTTAGATATGGGCGTATAAGGGTGGTGTCATGAGGACTCCAGGAGAAGAGAGGCAGAAAACAGAGAAAAAAGGAGGGAGAGCAGAAAAGAGAGAGAAAAAGGCAAAAGACGCAGCAGCAGTCAAGAATGAAGATATGCCGGGGGCTAGGGTACCTGCCAGCCTCCTGGCCCCCCCAGCACCCCTGCCTGCCGTGTACCTGGTCGCCTCTGATAATAAAAGCCTAAAAAGCCACCGAGGGCTCCAGGACTCCTCCTTGACCCATGTGCTCGGAATCATCGAGAACTTGCTCTGTGCCCTTGCTGGCACTACACTCATTTATATAAACTTAGTAAATTAAATCCTTGTGTAGTTTTAAAACTTCCTAGGAAGTTAGAAAGGGCTTCCAAACTGGGATTTGAAGATTGAATAGAAATTTATCAGGTAGGTGCTTTGGGGATTCTTGGTCTGCTTTTCGGCAGTGGTAACATTACAGGCAAGGGTGTGAAAGTTTCTTAAAGCACTGTGTGCCTGGGGAATTTTGGCTAGAGCTCCCAGTTAGATAGGGTAGGGAGCAGAAGAATGCAAAACTGTAAGAGCAGTTAGGAACATTTAAAGATTTTTAAGTAGGGAAGTGACAAGATGAGATTTATTTGAAGTCCAGGTGTAAAGAATTAAAGCAGTGGTTCCCACTTTAGTGATTTGAGCACTACTTTTTAAGACTGGCAGTATCTGAAAGTCAGATATTAATGTAATATTTTCCTTAAATCCACATCTTTGTTTAAATACTTTTAACTTCATTTTAAACAACACTATCTAAACAATCATGGATTTTTGTCAGCTTTTATCCTAATATGTACTTAGTAAACAGTTTTTGTCTATAACCTAAATTAGTCATAGGCACTTACTTTGGGAAACTTAGAAAGTCTTCAAAATTTCTGAACCATATAACCCCTTCACATGCTGAAAAATGACTGGGAACTCCAAAGAATTTTGTTCATGTGGTGTAGGGTAAATGAAGATTGCTCAGGCCTCGAGCCACTACAGTTATCACCTTGAATGCAGGAGGTGCTTGGGAGTGTGGGTGCAGGGTGTGCATGCCTGATGGTGGGCACCTGGAGTGTGGGGTGGGTGTGAGTAAGTGGGCACACCTGGGTCTGGAGGCTGAGGCTATATGGGCAGCATCACTCAGAGATGGCTACGGGGGAGTGGCTACCAGAGGACAGTGATTACAGAGCCATGAGAGTATGCCAGACAGAGCCCAAAGAGAAAGAGTCAAGATGCTCCTGGGACTGAGGCCTACCAGCCCCCCAGCCTTCCGCCTTGTCGATCTGCAGGCTTGTCTTGAAGCAGTTGGCATAGGAAGAGCATTAAAGCCTGAAAAAGCCACTGAGGGCTCTAGGACGCTCCTTTACTTGTCTACCCAATTGATAGAGAACATGCCCTGTGCTTGCTGGTGCTAAATATGGGTGCTAAATATGGTAGTCAAATTTTAGAAATTAAATAAGACTTTAAAATATTGTGTCCATTCAGAAATAGTATATCCACTAGATTTTAAAAGAAGTAAATTAGCTTTCTGGAAAATAATGTTTTTCAAAACAAAAATAATATTTGGGGGTGTGTTTATTTTACACAGCTTTATAATTTTGCAAGTTTCTTTAAACCTGGCTTAATAAAAAGCACTTTTAATCTGCTTCTGTAATATGTTACTATATACGTATGTATACACACATATATATTTTGGTAGAAGTGTATGAAGAAAATCAAGTCTAATATATGTAGTTGGGAAAGGGAGGAATATTTTAACAGTCTTTTCAGAAAAATGTTGGCCATCTTATATACTATATCAAGTTTTCACAAGTGGTAATTTTTTAAGGTTAGTTGCAGTGTGTAATCAAATTGTATTAGTGATCTTTTGTATTCTATTATATTAGAATCCCACATGGCTGTACAATCATCTTGAATTTATTTTTATAATTTTTGTGTTTGTTTTCTAGGGAAAAACAGTTTAGAAGGCCAAGATGTTGTTCAACTTGAGGATATTTGCAGTGAACCATAAGAAAATAGCTAGCTTCCATGTTAATGTAAGCTATTCTTTTAAAATTAAGCATACTTTTGCAATGTTAGTTACTTTATTGCCCAGAAGTTCCAGTAATCTTCAGCAGTTTCTTAATAGGGAGTATGGGAGAACCTATAACCTAGAAGAAGCCTTATTAGTCGTCGTTAGTGGCCCAAGCTGTTACAGTTTTCTTCAGTGTTCATGTTCCTCACCAGCTCTTAGCAGCTGCAGAGGACAACCAAGCTATTGGGAAGCTTGTTGAAACACAGTGACTCAGCGCTATATCCCCTGAGCTCTCTTGTCTGAAGCTGGTCGTGAGAATTAGTCTTTCAGACAAGTTCCCTGTGATGCTGATGCTGCACATCTGGGGGAACCATCACACCAAGGTCAGCTCAAAATAGCAGACTCGTATTAGTTTTACCTTTATTCTTGCTTTATAATTTTGGTTTGTCACTTTTTAAAAAAGAACTGGTTAGTTGCATTGGTATTACTTTAAGGAGATTCAAAGCATTTTTGTTGTCTGACATAGTTACAATGTTAAAACTGCTGAAATA
The DNA here is from genome assembly GCA_019455555.1 of Galemys pyrenaicus. Lineage (NCBI taxonomy): Eukaryota > Metazoa > Chordata > Mammalia > Eulipotyphla > Talpidae > Galemys > Galemys pyrenaicus. The sequence goes on from JAGFMF010011381.1 coordinate 11,356,245, forward strand.
AAATTAATGTCATTTTTTTTCTCCTCTAGAATATGTGTTTCTGTAAAATAAGAACAAGTTTTAAAAGATTAAAGCCACCTGTGCCTCTTGGAAGATGTTACAGCTCCCTACCAGGTATAAATGTTCCGTTCTTATTTTCCTTAAACTACTTTTCTCTTTTCCTCTCCCCCTCCTGCTCCAGTTTGTAAGCGTCTCCTTTATTAAGTAAGCATCTGCTCTTCTGGCCACTGTAGTGCACTCAACAAAGGGCACAACCTCCACAACAGGTTAGCATGTGAGTTAGTTTGTACTCTTGCTGCAAAATACTGATTTTTCTACTTCTCGTTTTTGTATAAAAACATTTTCTGTCAGTAGTGGTTTACCAGAATAATTTATTTTGAGGGTTGATAACAGTATTATTTATCTGGAATAGTATAGATTAAGTAATGTGAGACTATTAAAAGTTGTAAGACTGAGGAGTTAACTAATCTGAATATCATTCTTGTATTTGAAATAAGCATATGGGAGACTCAAGCTAGTTTCATCCTGTGCTGTTCTCAGTACTGTCTTTGTCATGTGAAAATAATGGAGTAAAATTACTGACTGGCTGTGTGACTTGTAAGGAAATGTGAATTTAATGACTTGCATTATTGGTATATAATCTCGGTTTCTTTATTTTTCACATTTACATTTAACTGTTGCAGTGCAGATTACCTCTTGATCGTCAAGCTACTGCATTGTTCTCACAGTATAACTATTACAGAATTTTGGGAAAACTAGTTTAAATCATTATGGGTTTTTTTTTTTCCTTAATCCCACAAATACTACTTAGCCTTTTAGAAGTATTCTGGGATGTGTTCAATGATACCTCCAAGGCCATCTTTAAAGATACTGTGTCATTGGGGTGGTTGGAGAAAGGTGGCTTCAAACTGTGGAAAAGTTAGTGTCTGATAAAAGAATCACTCTTAGCTTCTCAGGCCTTGGAAAAATGTAAGTTCACAGGACTGCATTTTTCATTTTACTTTGTTTTAGGATCTACTGGTACCTTATTATTGTTACTGTTTATGGAATTGTAGATGGTGACAAAGATTGGAATAAATATTTTGCTAATGATATGATCTAGAGATTGTTTAAAATTTTTACTTTTTCTTCAGAGATTATACGGGAAAATAAATTTTAGATAAGAGTTAAATTAATTGGATTTTATAGTCATTTCATTTGTAAATTAGGGACAACTTCTTAAATTTAACAGTATATATTTTACCCTCTTTCCATTAGGAGTAATAGGAAATGATATCAAATCCCTTCATTCCATCATCAGTCCTCCTATAGCTAAGTAAGTACTGTCCCTGACACTGTCTTTTCCATTGACTGCAATCAAAAGTTAGTTTTCTCTCATGAGCTTAATTTAGTATTAGTAAATTCTCTAATTTCTGTGACTTTTCTGCCCTACCTAATTTTGAAAGTATTTTTCCTCAATTCAATTCTAAAAGTTTTTAATGTAGCAACAGCACACTTATCATAGAAATAAATATGTAAGATTCTAGTTAGCTCTTTTGTTACTTAGCTATTTTCTCAGAGTAATGTGGTAGGAATATAGTTCCCCTTTTCTAGTCCCCATACCATTATATAAATTATTGAAAAACTAAACAACTTTGAAATTAGCACAGTGGTGATATTTTGGTTTTACAGTTTTAGTAATGTCCACTTTATAATACATGTTTTTTTCCCCTCTTTTTAAACAGAATTCGTAATATTGGAATTATGGCTCATATTGATGCAGGGAAAACTACCACCACAGAAAGAATACTGTACTATTCTGGATACACAAGATCACTGGGAGGTTAGAATGGTTTCCTCCTCTTCCAACTCCCTTTAACAAAAACATCACTGGGAAATAGTTTGATTAAGAAGTCTTGAGTATGGCATGGAAACACTGATAACCAAACCACAACATAAAGATAAGGTAGTTGTAACACCCACCAAAGGATCTTCTTAGATTCAACTAAACATTCACACTCACAAGATTCTCATAGGCCATCATTGGCACTGGTCTACTCAGAAAACTATAATAGGGACCATGGTTTAAAAGAGACCAACAGTAGGGGTTTTTTCCTATAGCTTGCAGCAGTCACATAACTATCTGGGAACTACCTTCTTTGGCCACCCTAAAGTGAAGCTTAGGTACAAGGTAACTATATATAGGGTCCACCTTGACTTAGAAGGCTCATGTCCCTAGATTGGCTCTCATGTTACAGCTCCATGGGCACAGCTTTCAGGTTTACACAAAGGACATGCCATACCCCACTCAGGGAAGCCTCAAGTTATGACTCTCCACCAGGTATTTATGATTTATTCATAGTTCTTCCCATTCAGATGTAGTTTACCATTCAGAATTTTTTTTTTCATGAGATATGTTGCTTAATTTCATGGTTGATATAATTGTTTCCTGGCTTATGAGAAAATAATTCTAAAATTAACTGGAGGGCAAGTTCTCTTACCAAGGAAAGAGTTTTGTTAATCCTTAATCCATAATAGTAGTACTGTTTGCCTAAGTTTTGGATTTATTTTAAATTGAAACATTAAAAACTGATTTCTGATGGGGCATACACATTTAAATCCCCCTGAAGTCTCTCTCTCTCTTTTATGTAAGTTTGATTTTGTTTTTCTAATGTAGAGTTCTGCTCTGTAAATTAAGATTCAGCAAGTCTGTCGTACTTGTGATGTATTTTGTATGATATATTTTGAAATTATGTATTTGACTCATATCTGCTCATGATTGTTATGGTTCTCTGATGCATTAACCCTTGTATCATTATGGGGTGTCTTAACTCTGATGAAACAGTTTGTTTTGAAATTAGATATGGAGATCACTAGGTCCATAATACCAGGAGTAAAAATTATTCTTTTTCAAAAACTGCATGATCATTTTGAAATGTACTCTATTGAGAACCATTTCTCTAGACTCTTGGAATTGGTTAAGTAGAATAAATAACTTGTTTAAGATCATAAAATAAGAAGTAATAACGTTGGATTCAATCTAGGTCTTTCTGCGCTTTCATTGCATTACTCTGCCTCCTACCAGGTGTGAAGAATAGTGGATAAAGAAGGGATAATGAAGGTTAAACTAGGAAAAACATGGAAGATGGATATGGTTCAGTAAAATTAAAATATTTAAATAGACTTTAATCTTCATTGTTAAGAAGGATCATTTTAATGACAAAATTACTAATCTTTATGAAAAAACTTTTTATACAATGAAGATTTATCTAGAGAAAGATTAAGGGCTCAAATATTAAACCTAAAATGATGAAGGACTCTAAATCTTAAACCATGAAAGTATTTTATGAACGGTTTTTCTTAAACTAAATTTTCAAATATCAAGTACCAATAAAAAATACTTGCTGCTCAACTTATGTTTTTCCTGGTTAGATGTTGATGATGGAGACACAGTAACAGATTTCATGGCTCAAGAGCGAGAAAGAGGCATAACGATTCAATCAGCTGCTGTTACATTTGATTGGAAGGGGTATAGAGTGAACCTAATTGATACACCAGGTACGGTGCTATTTCAGCAATGCAGAAATGCTGTATCACATGAAGGGTTTATTGTTTATATACATTTCTGTTTTGCAAATTGTGTAAAAATCATGTAATTTAACATAACCATTTTTTAAAGGGTACAGTTCAGAACTTTATCTTGCATAACTGAAACTCTGTGCACACTAAACAACTATTTCATCTTGTATCCCCTTCCTTCTCCCTGTAACCATTCTACTATGAGTATGAGATTACTGCAGATACTTCGAATAAGTGGGATCATACAATAGAATCTTAAGGTGTTTGTCCTTCTGTGACTGGATTCTTTTACTCAGCTTTAAGTCCTCCAGGTTATCTTGACTACCCCCCTACCCACACATGTACAGATAGTTTTATTTAAGGTTTATTTTTATCTATGCATATGAGCTGGAATATATTTATGCATGCAAGACCAGAGGTGTATGTGGGGGTGGTGGTGAGGGGATTCACCAGAGACAGTAGGGAACAAAACAGGTGGATCTACTGAAATACACTGCTGAGGGGAGCAGTGGGTGTGGGTCATTTGGGTCACCTCCCTGACTGGAGAGCAAACCCGTGCTACAGTGGCTGGCGATAGCTACTTAGTGCTGAGACTTAACCCCTTGCGCCACCAGGGGTGCCGCAACATGTATGCATAGTTTCAGCACGTGACAGAATTGAACGAGCATAACACATTTTGTGCGTATAAGCATTGTGTGTATACTGTTCATGCGGTCATCAGACATTTGGACTGCTTCTGATTCTTGCCTGTTGTGACTAGCGCTGCTGAGACCGTAAGTGTGGGATTACCTATTTGGGGCCCTCCTTTCAAGTCTTGGAGACTTACTCAAAAGTGGGATTCTGCCTCACTAGTTGCTTTTGTTTTTTAGAAAAGACTTTAAACATCACATTTCTCATCTTTTTGTTAGGTCATGTGGACTTTACTTTGGAGGTTGAGCGCTGCCTAAGAGTGCTGGATGGTGCAGTAGCTGTATTTGATGCCTCAGCTGGTGTGGAGGTAAAAAATATTGGCAAAGTGAAGACAGAACAGAATGATTTTTTTTTAAAAAGTAGCATTATCAGATTTAACTGTGACCCTTTATTTGGTAAATTTGTCGAAATCAAATTATGGTTAAAGGAAGTTGGGAATTAATACTGAGATGTGCTCTATATGTAACTTCAGATATTTCATAGTAAAAGCAAACTATTTTACTCTTCCCTAGCACGTCGGAAAGTTAATGTTGAGAACTGAGAAGAGCCGGGCATTTTACCTTACTTTCAAGCTAATGCCAGAGTTTGATGAATTTCGGCAGCCCTAATTGCCACGGGGTGTTAAGTGCTAGCTCTATATTCAGTTTGAACCCAGTGCTTAGAGAATGCAAATATTTTATAAGCAGAAGAGAAACTTGAGACTTGATAACTGATTTAAATTATTTTGATCAGTGATACTAAACTCTGCTTTGAACATTAACATTAGGTCTTTCTACTCCACATGTAATAACGTAGTCTACAAAAATTTGTTTTATATTATTTTTCCTTTGAATAGGCACAGACTCTCACAGTGTGGAGGCAAGCTGATAAACACAAGATACCTCGTATCTGTTTTTTAAACAAGATGGACAAAACTGGAGCAAGGTATTTAAAGTGTGTCTCTATGACTTTAGCAAAGTGAGAATACAATTTGAACTTTCAATGGACTCTAACTTAAATTTAGAAACTCACTTTTTCCAGGGTGAATTTGAGTGTGTTGGAAATACAGAGAGGAATTGCCCTAATCCTTACTAGTTCTGAGTTTTCTGATTTAAATAATTTCAAAATCTCATTGTTGGTATCCTTGAACCAACTTTTCTATTTTCTTAGGGGTCTTAAAAGGCTCAGTTAAATTTATTCAAAACATGTAGGCTCAGAACATCTTGAGACCTAAATTCCATTCAAATCATATATCTTGTTTTTGTGTAGAAGTTGTTCAACTAAAGGAATAAATGTTTTATTAAACAAAAGTAACTTAAAAAGCAACTATTCCCTATAGAATGTAAATAGACTGTAGAATCCCAGTTCTATCTCACTTAAAACAATAACTCCGGAACAGCTAGTTTATAGGGTAAGTAACAAGTTGGGATTAATAGAGATCTGTAGATGATCCATCATCTGAATTCTAATGTATGACAGGTGATATCTTACTGATTCCACTTTTTTTTATTAGATTTATTTTTGTATTTTACATCATTTATAGTCCCCAGGGAGTTCCTACCACCATTTCACCTGTGCACCATCACCTCAGTCCCTTGTGCTCTTTATACCCTCATCCCCATCTTTTCCTCCCCTCTCTCCGCCCCCTCCCCCATGATCCCTTTGGTTTATCTTTGACCTTTTGATCTTGTTGAGTTTTTTGTTTGTTTTTGGTTGTAATTGCCCATTTCCTTGAGCTTTCTCTTGTTTTTTTTGTTCTTTTTTATTTTTTGTTGTGGTTGTTGTTCTTTCACATTCCTCCTAAAAGTGAAGTTATCCAATATTTTTCTCTTGCCTTCTGACTTGTTTCACTGAGTATAATTCCTTCTAGCTCCATCTATGTTTCTATAGATGTCCCTAGTTTATCATTTTTGATTGCTGAATAGTATTCCATTATTATATGGAATTATTATATGTACCACATCTTGATCCAGTCCTCTACTTTTGAGCATTTGCATTGTTTCCAGGTCTTACCAATTATAAATAGTGCTGTAATAAACATGGGGGTACAGCTACTCTTTTGGATCGGTGTTTTTGTGTCCTTTGGGTAGATCCTTAGGAGTGGGATTGCTGGATCATATAGTAGTTCCATCCCTAGTAGACCGAGGAACTGCCATACGACCTTCCATAGCAGTCGGATTAACTTGCATTCCCACCAGCAGTGTAGTAGAGTTCCTTTTTCTCCACATCCTCCCACAATACTTACTATTGTTGGTTTTTTTGATGTGTGCCATTCTTACTGGTATAAGGTGGTACCTCATTGTGGTTTTAATTTGCATTTCCCTGATTATGAGAGATGTTGAGCGTTTTTTCACATGCCTGTTGGCCATTTGTATGTCCTTTGGTGAAGTGTCTTTTAAATTCTTCTGTCCATTTTTTGATGGGTCGTTTGCTTGGATTTTCTCGAGTCTTATGAGTTCTTTGTCTATGTGATCAGTCTCCTTATCAGTTGTATAGGGTGCAAAGATTTTTTTCCCAATCAATGGGGAGTCTTTTCGTTTTGGTTAATGTTTCTTTTGCTGTCCAGAAGCTTTTTAACTTGTTATAGTCCCATCTATTTATCTTCTCTCATTTTTATTGCTTTGGGGATGCATCTTCAAAGGCATAACTGAGATGTATGTCTTGTAGCATTTTACCTGTTTTCTTCTATATATTTTATGGTTTCAGGTCTTACATTCAAATCTTTTATCCATTTTGAGCTTATTTTTGTACATGGTATAAGATAGTGGTCTAGTTTCATTTTCTTGCATGTGGCCAACCAGTTTTGCCAGCACCATTTATTGAAGAAGCTGTACTTGTTCCATTGCCTATTCTTTCCTCCTTGTCAAAGATCAGGTATCCATATATATGTGCTCTCTATATGGTTCTATTGGTCTGTGTGTCTGTCTTTGTTCCAGTACCATGCTGTTTTAATTACTATTGCTTTGTAATAGAGTTTGAAGTCTGGGAGTGTGATACCTCCAATCCCCTTCTTTTTAGCCAGGAGAGTTTTGGCTAATCGAGGTTTTCTGTGTCTCCATATGAATTTCACCAATATTCGTTCAATTTCTTTGAAGAGTGCCATTGAGATTTTTATTGGAATATTAATCTGTAAATTGCTTTTGGAAGGATAGCCATTTTGATAATGTTGATTCTTCCTATCCATGAACTGGGGATATCTTTCCATTCTTTGTGTCTTCTTCTACTTCTTTTAACAATGTTTTATAATTTTCTCTATATAGGTCTTTTGCTTCTTTTGTTAGGTTTATTCCCAAGTATTTGATTTTATTGGCCTCAATTGTGAAAGGCATATTTTTCTTGATTTCTTCTTCAGATTGGTTGTTTGTATATAGGAAGGCTACTGAATTTTGTGCGCTGATCTTGTAACCTGCTACTTTACTAAACTGGTTGATTGTTTTAATTAGATTTTCTGTAGAGCTTTTAGGGTTTTCCAAGTATATTATCATATTATCTGCAAATAGTGATAGCTTTAGTTCTTCTTTCCCTATTTGGATGCCTTGTATGTCTTTTTCCCGTCTTCTGCTCTGGCTAGGACTTCCAGTATTATATTGAATAGTAGGGGAGAGAGTGTGCATCCTTGTCTTGTTCCTGATCTTAAAGGGAATGCTTTCAATTTTTCACCATTGAGGATAATGTTGTCTGTGGGTTTGTCATATATAGCTTTTGTCATGTTGAGATATGGCCCTTCTATCCCAAGGGTTTCGAGTGTCTTCATCATGAATGGATGTTGAACTTAGTCAGATGTCTTCTCTGCATCAATAGATATGATCATGTGGTTTTGATCCTTCCTTTTGTTGATGTGTTGGATTACATTGATTGATTTTTGGATATTGAACCATCTTTGTGCCTCTGGGATAAATCCCACTTGGTTGTGATGTGTTATCCCTTTGATACATTGTTGGATTCTGTTGGCTAGGATTTTATTGAGGATTTTTGCATCGGTGTTCATTAGAGAGATTGGCCCATAGTTCTTTTCTTTGTGTTGTCTTTATTTGGTTTTGGTATTATTGTAATGTTGGCTTCATAGAACGTGTTTGGTAGTATTCCTTCTTCCTCAATTTTTTGGAAGAGTTTGTGTAGGATAGGTACTAGTTCGTTTCTGAATGTTTGGTAGAATTTTTTTGTGAAGCCTTCTGGTCCTGGGCTTTTGTTTTTGGGGAGTGCTTTGATTACTGCTTCAATCTCACAGCTCATAATTGACCTGTTTAGGAGTTCTATTTCTTCTTTATTTAGTTTTGTATGGTTGTATTTTTCCAGAAACTTTTCCATCTCTTCTAAATTGTTGAACTTGTTAGCATATAGCTGTTCATAGTATTTCCTGATTATTAATCTCTTCTGGGTCTGTTGTGATTTCCCCTCTTTCATTTGTGATCTTGCTTATTTGTGTTTTTTCCCGTTTTTCCTTTGTTAGTCTGGCTAGAAGTTTATCTATTTTGTTTATTTTTTCAAAGAACCAACTTTTGGTTTCATTTATTTTATGGATTTTTTAAAATTTCTATTTCATTTATTTCTGCTTTAATTTTTATTCTTTTCGTCTAATGGTTTTTGGATTCTTCTGTTGTTCTTTTTCTAGTTCGTTAAGTTGGACAATTAGATTGTTTGAGTTTTTTATTGTTTGTTGATGTGAGCCTGGATTGCTATAAACTTCCCTCTTACTACCACTTTTGCTGCATCCCATAGATTCTGGAATGAGGTGTCTTCATTGTCATTCAGTTCGAAGTATTTTTTAATTTCCTCTGTGATCTCCACAGTCCATTGGCTTTCTAGTAGTATGGGTTTCAATCTGCATGACACGGGTAGGTTTCCTTTTTTTCATGATTAATTTCTAGTTTGATGCCTTTATGGTCAGAGAATATAGTTGGAATGACTTTGATCCCACTGTATTTGTTGGTAATGGTCTTGTGGTCCAGTATGTGGTCAATTCTGGAGAATGATCCATGTGCACTTGAGTAAAAAGTATATTCTGATTTTTTTGGGTGTAGTGTCCTATATATGTCTGTTAGGTTCATGAGTTCTAGGTCTTTATTTAGGACTCTGGTTTCTTTGTTTATTTTTGTCTTTTTGATCTGTCCATTGGTGACAGTGGATGATTCCACTTTTTCTATTTACAGTTGCAAGCTACAGTCTTTGTATTGCTAGAGGTTATGATACGCCCCATTATTGCTAAAGTTAGGGGATGGGAGAGAATTGTTTATTGTGGTTGCCTTACAGAGGATGCTCTTTCTTTTCCCTTGATTTTCTTTAGCTGCTGGGTAATAATGCTGTTAATAAAATGGAATTGGGAGAGGAGAATCTTGATATTTTAAGACCTGAATATAAAACGAGTTAATGCTGACTCTTACAAAGTATTTAGTTTATTCATGACATCCCATGGAAAGTTGCTAAATGGTGAACATTAAGGAAAATGAAAACAGTTATAGAACAATCTTAAACCTTTTTTAGAATCTTTACTTTTTTTACTATTATCTTTCTACAGTTTTAACTATACAGTTGAAAGCATCAGAGAGAAACTGAAAGCAAAACCTTTGCTTTTACAGGTAATTTAATCAATAGTGCCTTCTTAGTTTTTTCATTTTATTTTATGGTGACATACATTTCTGAAGCTATCTCAAGTCCTTTGTGGAAGAAATTGGGACACAAGTAAAAATAATTATGGTAATTTTATAATTACTTGGGGAAAGTGGTATAATTAGATAAGCTTTGTCACCAACACAGTACTAAATGAGTGATCATTAATAATGTTGCTCTCACTTTGGCTTATAGTTACCAATTGGAGAAGCCAAAGCTTTCAAAGGAGTAGTGGATGTAGTAAATAAAGAAAAACTTCTTTGGCATCCCCATTCAAATGACGGAAAAGACTTTGAAAGAAAACCCCTCTTGGAAATGAGTGATCCAAAGTTGCTGAAGGAAACAACTGAAGCAAGGAACGCCTTAATTGAACAAGTAAAATAAATACTTTGAGTTTAAAATTACCTAAGTAATTAGAAACTTAACATTTTTTAGTTATTGTGAAATGTTATATGAAATTGTGTTTGAAATACCTAAAGTATAATGACTAATACACTGAAAACCAATAGATGCACAACCCAGCTTAAGAAATAGAATATTAGTAATATTCTTGTATCACTTTGTAATTTTCCTATTTCTTGCCACTAATCATTTAGCTCCCCACCACTATCTTAATTGTAATATTCATCTTCTATTTTCTTTATAGTTTTTGATAATTGTATGTATCCCAAAAGAACTTAGTTTTGCCTGTTTTGGGACTTCACATAAGTGGAATATTACTATTTTTAATACATTGGTCAACATTTTGTTGGTGATACATCCATACTGATATGTGTAGTTCATTTATTTACTATCTTGTGTAGTGTTCCAATATGTGATTATACCACAGTTTATTGTCTATTCTCCTGTGGGTGGACTTTGAGGTTGTTTTCTCTCTTTTGCAGTTACAGTGTTGCTGTGAACATCCTTGTATATGTCTCCTTGCGCACATGTGCAAGAATTTGTTTTATGGTTAAGCCTAGGAGTGGAATTGCTGGGTCAAAGGGTATGTTCATTTTTCACTTTACTAGATGTCCGATTGTTTAGAAGAATTTAAAACTATTATTTTTATAGTTAATATATAACTCTGGACCTCATCTGCCCTCAAAATTTAGTAGAAAATAGTAAAATTGTAAATGTTAATAATATTTATCAATATGTTAATATAGAGAGCAATTCATAAAACACACCTTAAGTAACTCCCTGAATCTTAAGATAGAGAACTCTTTGATTTTTCACTACTAAATTTAAACTGTTATGAGCTTTATCATTAGCATAGCAATGACAATTACTATTTATTTTATTGGATAGTAGTTATTCAGGACCTACTGTGTGCTAGCTTAAGTATTAATGTATATTTTTTAATGCTCACCCCAACCTTATCCCCATTTACAGTTGAGGAAAGGGAGGCTTAGACTGCTTAGAATAATTGTTGCACAACTGTAGCAGCGCTGGATCAGTTTAGAGCTAGACTCTCACCACCTGTGATACGAGGGCATATAGTGGATAAAAGTGGAATTGATATTAATCAGCGGTTCTCCTTTGGGGTTTTTTTGTTTTGTGTCTTCTAAAAGTTATTAGAAGAAACTTAAAAATGTTGCACGCTAGTTGACCAATATACACTTGCAGATGTCCCCCACATTATAGGATATGATTATGAAATTTTCATATAATGAAAATAAAGATTTGAGATGATCATTAGATGATTATATTCTAAGTACAAGGAATACACAGGTATGGATAAAGTTAGAGAAAAAGATCGAATCACACCCAAAGTAAAAACAAAGTAAATGTTGATAGGGATGTGGGGAAATTTTTCTGCTTGTTGGCAGGAATGGAGATGGTGTGGGGCCACTGTGGAAAACAGTATGGTGTTTCCTCACAAAATTGAAACTAGAATTACCATATGATCTAGCAATTCCACTTCTGGGCATATCCACTATCCAAACAGTTGGAAGCAGGGTCTCAAAACATGCTTACTTACACATTCATAGCAGCATTACTCACAATAGTGATTATAGAAGTAACCCATCTATTCACAGATGAATAGATAAACAAAATGTGGTATGCACATGTGATAGACTGTTACGCAGCTTCAGAAAGGAAGGAAGTTCTGGTATATGCTATGACATGGATGAATGTTGGACATTATGCTAATTGAAGTAAGCTAATCACATCCACACAAAAATCTCAAATACTGTATTGTTACACATATATGTGAGGTATCTAGCGTAGTCAGAGTCATAGGAATAGAGAGTAGATGATAGTTGCTGAGATTGGGTGCAGGATGAATAAGTTATTTAATGAATATAGGGTTTCATTTTGCTAAGATGAAAACATTCTGGAGGTTGATTTGTTCATCAGTGTAAATATAGTTAACACTGTTGAACTGTGCATTTAGAACTTACTAAGATGGTAAATTTTGTTATGTGTAGTTTACTACAGTTAAATTTTTTTAATCAGTGCATAGTGTTAGTATTGACTAGACGCTCTTCTTTCCTATATATTAAAGGTAAAACAGTAATAACAGTAACTAATACTTATTGTATACTTGATGGTCTGAAAGAATAATCCTAATAACATTACTGTGAGGTAGCTTCTAGCATCATCTCCATGAGTAACCAAGGCAAAGAGAAGCAGAATAACTTGACAGCAGATTTTGAGCAAGTAGTGGAGCCATTTCCAGGTAGTGTGATTCCAGAAGCTGTGTTTAACCATCACATACGTTGCTTTTCAACAGAATGGTTTCTGCTGTAGTTAGTTGTGTTAATAGTGCTTTTCTTACTGTGTTTGAGTGTTTTGCTCTCTTGTACTGTTAGAAACTTTTAAAAGTGCTTCATTAATTTTATTATTAGCTTAATAATTGTATTACATATAAGCAGGCAATTATGAAAAGGACATGAACATGAATTATATTTTTACTATTGAAAGATACCTATGCCCCTAACTTAAATATATTCCATCTATGCAGGATTATAGTAAAATTTGTTCTTTTAGTTTGACTGTCTTATGTGATCTGGTGAACATTCAAAATATTAGTGGAATACCAAATGAAACTTTATGAATGAAGATCTCTAAATTTATCTAAAAAAATCATATATATGCATGCATTATCATTAGTTGTAAGTTCTACATTTCCTTTACTTCTTTGGAGCATTCTAAGTAGTTACTACTTTGTTGAGACAGTTTATCAGGCTCTGGCTTCCCATAAATTAAGAAAACTAAGAATATTTCTTCGATTTTCAGTCTCCTTTCCTTGGGAAGAAAACTTTTATTTGTTTAGAAGATATGAAGAGGTCTTTGAATGTATATAAATAAATTAATAAAAATAATAAAAAAACGTTCTTTGACCTGTATAAAATAGGGCATGTAGGTGTCATATCTGGATAATGTATATCATATAAATATGTGTATGTATTACATTTAAACATATTTATGTGTATTTGTAATGTAAGAGTATTTAGACCTAATAGTTATGACAAAATTGCAAGGTCAAAACTGAAGCCTTTCTTTATAGGTCGCAGATTTGGATGATGAATTTGCTGACTTGGTTTTAGAGGAATTTAGTGAAAACTTTGATTTGCTACCAGCTGAAAAGGTAAATTTTATTATATGTTTCTAGATTCTCTGTTTCAACTTGTTTTTTAAAAATCTTTACATGCAATTAGAAAATGTTGAGGTAAACAAAAATTAGAGGAGCATTAACATAACAATTACTGCTATTATAGGGATTTCTAACAGTGATATTTCTATTTTCAAATCTACTTTACAAAATTATAAGTGGAATTTTTACTAATAGGATCAGCTAATTAGTCATACTCTGTTGCCTTTTCTCATTATTCTAATCATTTCTCCAGTTATTTTTCGGTAAATAATGTGTAGGAATTTTGTATTTAAATTTTAATTGGGTTTTCAGACTACTATCATGATCCTTTTTTTCTCACAGCATTTTTTCTGAAACTACTTTAATTTTTAATGGAAATTCATAGACCAGTTTTTGTTTTTGTTTTTGTTTTTAAAATGCATTAAATCAGGAAGAGGGGGCCTCCCTGGTGGCGCAGTAGGCTGGGCAATGTACTATGAAGCAAACGGCAGCATAAGTTCAATCCCTGCTGCTGGCCAGGGGGTGGGGGGTGGGGGGTGGGGAAGGTGGGCAGACCTCTCCTGCTGTGCCAGCTGCTCCCCTCAGCAGTGTACTTCCGTTGATCTGCCTGTTCTGCTCCCTGCTCTGTCTCTGGTGAATCCTCTCACCGCCTCCCCCTCTGACCTGTACCCCAGTGCTTGTATGCATAAATAAATCTTTTAAAAAAAACTTCTAAAAAATAAATCAGAGGGTAAGTAAAATATTGAGAGTAATTGAATTATTGCATATTTCTTCAAATTGTGCTTGTTTTCTGCCAGGAAACGTCTTCCATGACTTCGGCATACTGATTGTGTATTTGTCCTTTTGAAACGTAAGAATTGACACATAGAGTGTTTCTAATTGGTAATATGCAAAATGGGGCCCAGGACAAGCCTAGCAAATTTGCTTAGTTATTTCTTATAAAAAAAACTGAAAACATAAGTTCTATAGAATATTTTTGAGCCACTTGAAGGTAAAGGTGAAAAGTGATTTTTTTTTTTCAAAGATTCATTTATTTATGCATACTAGCACTGGGGCACAAGCCAGAGGTGCGGGGAGGTGAGAGACTCCACCAGACAGAGCAGGGGGCAGAACAGGTAGATGGACCGAAACACACTGCTGAGGGGAGCAGCGGGTGAGGCAGGAGAGGTCTGCCTGCGCCATGTGGGTCACCGCCCCAGCCCCCCAGCCGGCAGCAGGGATCGAACTTGTGCTGCAGGGGCTGTGGTCTGCTTCATAGTGCATTGCTCAACCCACTCCGCCACCAGGGAGGACCCTGAAAAGTAATTTTTTTTTTCCCCTTTGAATAACATGAACTTTGAGTCCATTTAAAAGTTTTATATTAAAAAAAAAATTTTAGTATTTGAACATTTAAATGTGATGCTTATTAGCTCTATTGTCATATAACATGATTTCTGTTTTCAAAGAGTTCACAGTATAAAGTGAAATTGACTTACCATTTTTAATATTAGTAGCTTGCAAGCACACCTAAGCTTTTCCTGGGTTTTGAGACCTTTTAAACTTTTTCTGAGCTCTTTTTCCTTTGGATTTTAATGTGGATCTAATACATGTGAGAAAATTGTAACTAATGTTTATATTTTTTCACTTTTAAACAATTCTTTTATTAGACTATCAAGATTAAATCACAAATATGTTAATACATTTATTCAAAAATTATTTTTTGAGCACCTACTCTAAGCACTTTTCTGGTTTCTGGGGATTTAGTAGTGCTATTATAAAACTTGATTTTATAGTCTAGCAAATGAGGAGACAGACAATAAATATATACTAAATCAGGTAGCTATTGAGAATGTACTGAAGAGTGCTGTTTTGCATGGTTGGTTACAGAAGGCCTCCAATTTTAATATAGTTGCATATTTGGCTGAGAGATCAGTCTACCACACACAAAATACTTATTTATATCCCTGCTTTATAGCTGCAGACTGCAATACATAGAGTGACACTGGCTCAGACAGCTGTGCCTGTACTTTGTGGAAGTGCCCTGAAAAACAAAGGTATTCAGCCCTTGTTAGATGCTATTACCATGTATTTGCCTTCACCTGAAGAGCGCAACTATGAATTTCTGTAAGTATTCAAATACATAGATTAAAATCATGTAGCCTTGAAAAAAACAGGTAGGCAAAGGGGTCATATTTTTTGACCTACCATTTTAAAATAACATTGGTAAATTATCATTGTAGAGGATAGAGCCATAATAATTTTTATTTGAAAGGAACAATTGTTATCTCTTATAACCTGCTATAGGTTATATATAGTCAGTGATGGAGCTAATAAGTGTGGCATTTTGCTAGGAGGTGAAGCATATATGTCGAGCCTGCCATTTTAGATACCATAAAAAAGTAGTATGGTAAGTCCTCACTTAACATTGTGGATAGGTTTTTAGAAACAGAAACTTTAAGCAAATCAAGGCTAATGAAACCAATTTGACCATAGATTAAATTGGTTTAAATTTAGATTAAAATTTATAAAATTTTAATAGATTAAAATTATATAAACAAGCATTAGTAAGTTCCTATGGTCTGATCCTGGTCACAGAAACATTATCAAACTTCTAAATAAAGACCAAAAATACCTTTAATAGTAAACAATTTATAGTCATTCATTTTCCAAACCATTTATTCCAGTTCAGCATTGCAGGTGGCAGGAGCCTGTTGTGACAGCTTGGATGTGAGGTGGGATCCAGTTCAGGACCGGACAGCATTCTGTCGCAGAGCACACTCACACATTTATGCTCACTGAGACTGGGACAGTTTTGATAGGCTAATGACCCTAATCTGCACATCTTAGGAAAGTGGGAGAAAATAAGAGCTCCCGGAGAAAACACATGCAGACATGAGGGGAATGTGCAGGTGCCACACAGACTGTGGTCCTGACCTGGAATGATTTTTTTTTCCTATCAGTGTTACAATAAAGTGATATTTGAGACCTGTATACTGGAGTGTTTCATACATACACTGTAATGAATTGTTTATATTCATTATAAACTTAGATTTTTCATAAGCTGAAAGTACTTTGCAGCTTTGGAAAGGTCATTTTACTCCTGTTGTTACTGACACCACTGTGTGTAGCAATAAATTATTTAAAATCTGAGTGAGCATTGTGTAAAAATGGCAGGCAGGAACGAACTTGATCCTATTGAGTACTACGTTAACCACCTTGCATATGTCTGAACTGGGGAGATACTGTGGTAAAATGATCATCAGCATGGACTATATATTTGGATATAATGCCAGCTCTTCCACATTGCTTCACTTTCATCTGTAAAATGCAGAGCATGGGACCTGTTGTCATAGTATTTTTATAAGCATCAGATGAGTTAGCATTTATAAAGTACATGGAACAGGGCCTAGTATATGGTAAATTCTCTATGTAAGTATTGGTTAAATAAAATTAAAAATTGGAGGAAAATAAGATTGGAGACGTTCCATACAGAGGTGTCTAACCTACTTTGATTCATAATTCTTAGAAACTAACTGAAAAATGTAACCTTTACTCAGAAAATGTACTTATGTACAAAATTTAGCAGTTTCAAAGGGATTCAGACTCTCTGAAACCTTATCAGTGAACACCAATTTAAGGACACAGTCTTTTAAGAATGTTGTTTGTGTAAACTTCAAGTTTATGGTATATATGAAAGCAGTTATCGGAAAGTACTTATTTGCTTACCATGTACAGGTTTTTTGTTTGATGTTCGTGGGTATATTTTTTTGTGGAGGGAACTTTTGGCAGTGGAATAATTTGCAAACAGATGAACTATTTGGAAGAGAATTCATTAAGTTTAGTGTTGAGAAGTTAATGGTAAGATATTGTGACGGACTAGCGCAGCCGGAGCACTGAGACCACCGGGACAGGGACCCAGGGAAGGTGGACAAGGATTCGGCTAAATGACAGACACAATCTCAAAGGATTAGCATCTGAATGTATTTTGCAGCAGTGATCATCATGCATTTATACAGAATATGTTGGCATTTAGTACAATTGTTTTTCGTCTTGTAGTTACATGTTTTTAGTTGAATATCAGATTTCTTAGAACAAACAGGTTAGATCATATCCTGATTACCTGGTGTTAAGACTGCGGTTTCCTTGGTGACCTTCCGAGGTTACTTATTAACCTCTGATACTTTCCAGTTCTGCCACTATGGCCACTACCTAGCCTTAACACTCACTGCCTTTAGGCATACATTGCTCTCATCCATCCTTTCCTCTGTCAGATTTGTTTCTCTGTCTCTTCTAATGTTATCCTTACTGTCCAGACTCTCTCAATCCGTCCCAGAGGCCACTCACCTCTGGGGAACCATTTTTTGTAATATTTAAAGGAGTTTTTTAGCTATTTACTTAGCGACTCTTTTTGCTCTTTACTGAGGAAACACCAGGGTGGACTTGACCTAGATAATTTATTTATAAAACCTACAAAATACCACACTATTCTTTTTCCATCGATGTTCACGACTTTGCCTTTCTCAACATACATTTCTGTATATGATGTGTGTGTGTCTGTTGGCTCTGGGAATTTTCCCATGTGACCTCCCTTAGATGGTCTCCACAGCCTGCCTCCTATGACATGCTAGACCAAACTAAGTCACAATCATGGGGGGCAGTTGCCTTTTCTGTTTCTCCTGAGCCTTTTCCTATTTCTGTCTGAATAAGTAGTTTTTCTTACTGTAAGTTATTAACAAAATGTCCAGGATTATGTGCATTTTGTTTGGCTGTCTTAACTGTAAACTTGAACAGCAAAGAAACATCTGAGGCCAAAGTGACTTCAAGACAAGGTGTTTTCATGAGTGACCGACTCTGTGTATTTAGTGGTCACAGTGCTGTTGTTGAAGCATCTGGTGTTCTAAAGGATACAGTATGTTAATGCCAATTACAAATCACCAAAAGAATCAGACAAAGAAACAAAAAGGAAGAAACAGCCAAGAACGTAAGGGGCTGACGATGCACCACCTCCTCCTGCGTGCACACTTCCTTGAAGCATTTTGCCAAGGCCTGCGCGATTGCTCACGCAGACTCCGCAGGAGGTGGCGTGACAAGATATCAGTTTAGTCCTGTGGAGGGAATAGCAGTACATAGTACTGTCATTATTTAATTTGCCTGAGTATTTGAATAAATAGATCTGAAGGGACTTTGGAGGAGAGTGAAGCTAAGTCTATGTAATGGTTCTGCTCTAGTTTGTATAGATACATGAGAAGTATGTTTTAACAACTTTTCTGGCTTGTCTCCATAATTTCATAGGCAGTGGTATAAGGACGATTTATGTGCACTGGCATTTAAAGTTCTCCATGACAAGCAGCGAGGACCACTGGTTTTTATGCGTGTTTACTCGGGCATGATTAAACCCCAGTTGGCGGTCTATAATATTAATGGAAACTGCACGTAAGTAGATGGCCAAGTTATTTTTAAAACTGCATTTATTTCTTTAAAAATACT
This sequence comes from Galemys pyrenaicus, assembly GCA_019455555.1. Lineage (NCBI taxonomy): Eukaryota > Metazoa > Chordata > Mammalia > Eulipotyphla > Talpidae > Galemys > Galemys pyrenaicus. The sequence continues at coordinate 11,375,128 of JAGFMF010011381.1, forward strand.
TTATTAAATAAGTAATCATGATTTTACAGGGAGAGAATAAGTCGTCTGCTTTTGCCATTTGCTGACCAACATATAGAAATCCCTTCTCTGACCGCTGGGAACATTGCTTTGACTGTTGGGCTTAAACATGTAAGTGACAGAATGGCTCCTCTAGGAAAAACAACTTCAATGTTTCACTAAAAGTATGTATTTTATGATTGCAATAACCCATAAACAATCCAAATACCCATTGGAAGAATAATGAATGTTGTAACATATTTATTAACATTGTCAAATTGATACATTTATTAGAAAAGTAAATTACAGAAGATTATAAAAACAGTATGGCTTGTAGTCATATAAGCTAGAAATCCAAGTAAAATTGTTTACTTTTCTTGGATAGGTACATATTTTAAGTTTATTTAAAATGTTATTACCATCGCAGTATGTCAGGAAATTTTTTAATTGCGGTAACATTGCATTATAAAATTACATAAGTTTCAAGTGTGCATCATTATAAATCAACATCTGGTTATACTACTTTATTTCACCACTAAAAGTCCAAATCCGTCCTTAACTATACAAGTGACTCCTTTAATTTACAATATACCCCCCCCCCCGCCCCCTTGCCTTCTGGTAACCACTGATTTTTCCTTATAGACTAGTTTATTTTTCACTTTGTTCATTTTTTCTTTTTGTATCACATGAGTTAAATCTTAGGAAATTTGTCTTCATCTGATTACATCACTAAGGATAATACACTCAGGGGCTGCAAATGCTGCCGGATTTCATCCCTTTTCGGGGCTGAGTTGTATTCCATTGCACACATGTGTGTACACATGTATGTATGTATTAAACCCCAGTTGGTTGTCCATAATATTAATAGAAACTGCATATAAGTAGATGCCCAAGTTAATTTTTAAAATATATATATATACATATATATGTAGATATACACCAAAATTTCTTTATCCAATCATCTGTGGATGAGCACTTAGGCTGTTTCAAACCCTTGGCTATTGTATATAATGTGATGTACTTGGAGATGTGCTTATCTCTTCCAGTTAGTGCTTTTCTATTTGGGTAAATACACATAAATGATCAGTGGATCACATGAAGTCTATTTTTTAACTTTTGTGCAACCTCTAGACTACACTCCAAAGGTCTCACTAATCGTGAATAAGGATTTCCTTCCCTCTGCCTCCAGCACCTGTTTCTTGTCTTTTGGATAATAGTGATTCTCATGGTGTGAGGTGGTATCTCATTGTTTTGATTTGCAATACCCTAACAATAAGAGATGATGAGCATCTTTATCTGTATTTTTTGTTGTTCACCATAAGATATCTGTATGTCTTTGGAGAAGTATCTTTTCAGATTCTCTATTCATTTTTAGTTTGAGTTGTTTATTGTTGTTAACTTGTATGATTTCTTTGTATATTTTGTGTGTTAATCATACCTTGTCAGATGTATGATTTGCAAATGTCTTTTCCCATCAGTAGAGTGTTTTCAGGCTTTGATGGTAGTTTCTTTCGTTGTGCAGAAGCTTTTCAGTTTGATGTAGTCTCATTTATTTTTGCGTTTGTTTCCCTTGCCTTTGGAATTGAGTCCCCAAAGAATCCTCACTGATGTGAAATATGCCATATATGTATTTTATGTATTTTTTGGTTTTAAGTCTTTGACCCATTTTTAAGTAATTTTTGTGTATCATCTTAGATAGTGGTCTAGTTTCATTCTTATGTGGTTGTTCAGTTTTCCCAGCATTTATTGAAGAAACTTTACTTGTTCCATTATATGTTCTCAGCTCCTTTGTTATAAATTAATTATATATATATACACACACACACATATATATATACACACACACGTACGTGTGTGTGTGTGTATGGGTTTATTTCTGGGCTCTCAGTTTTATTTCATCTATTTTTGTTTCAGTACCGTGCTGTTTAATATTCCTTGGTAGTTTAGTTTAAAGGTCAGGGAGCATCTCTCCATTTTTGTTCTTTTTTTCCTCAGAATTATTTTTGTTATTTAGGGTTGTTTGCAATTCCAGATACATTTTAGGATTTTTTTTTTTGCTCTATTTCTGTGATAATGCCTTTGGAATTTTGATAAACATTACATTAAATATGAATACTTACTTTTAATGTAATCTGGCCATTTTAATGATGTGAATTCTTCCAACCCCTAAGAACAGTATCTTTCCATTTCTTTATATTTTCTGTTCTTTCAAATTTTTTTATAGTTTTAACTGTACAGATTTTTCACCTCCTTGGTTAAATGTATTCCTAAGTAATTCTTTTTTGTGTGCCATGTTAACTTTTTTTTAATCTTGTCTTCTTGATGGAAGCTGAGAGCTTCCCAACAGCCTTTTTCAGAACATCTTATTTGCTTGCAGACAGCCACTGGAGACACCATAGTTTCATCCAAGTCCAGCGCGTTAGCTGCTGCTCGTCGAGCCGAAAGGGAAGGAGAAAAGAAGCATAGACAAAACAGTGAAGCTGAGAAGCTTTTATTGGCTGGAGTGGAGATTCCAGAACCTGTTTTCTTCTGTACCATAGAACCCCCATCAGTGGCTAAGCAGCCAGGTACAAATAGTCTTGGTGTATCAATTAGTGCTCTGATTATTTATATAAACATTGTGTCGTCAAAAGATTTCCATAAGTGGTTGTGTTCAGTTTTAACAGAATTTCTTGGTATTTCTTGTGATTGGTGGAATTTGTTAAGATGCTTTGACTTTTACAAACTCTCATTTTTTCTTTTTTTCATATATTAGCCATTTTTCTCATATTCTTCCTTCCTCTTATGGTGATATCTTGGAATTCTAAGTAATTATTGTCAGGGATGTTCTTCCTATTAGATTTGATAGTAGCCAATTCATAACTTAGTTTCTCATCATAATTTATAAAAACTTCTTTACTAGCTTAACCTCCATAATTTGGACAAACAAAAACACACACATACATATACACACACCTTGTAGTTAATACTGTTTGCCCTTCTTGAGTGTCATACAGTTTACTCTTTAGTATATTCGCTCAAACTTTTAGTGGCTCCTCATTACATCACAAACCCAGACTCCTTAGTATGGTATATAAAATTCATGCTTCCAGCTGTGTCATTTCCAGTTAGATTTGGTTACATGCGGTAGAAAGACCCCAAATAACAGTTGCTTTAATGACAAAAGTTTGTATCTCTCGTGCCGTGTGCCTTGAGTTGGTAGTCCAGGGATTAGAGGATGCTTCACTGTGTCATCAGACATCAGTCCAGTCTTTCTGCCCTGGCCGCTCTGATACATAGCTCCTAGTCTTAGGCAATTCATGATGGCCGCTGGAACCCTGGCATCACATTGGAATCCCTGACAGCAGTAAGGAGTAAGGGGGAGAAAGACATTGTGCCCCTTTCCCTTTTGATTGGCTAAATCTTTGACACCTGGCTCCCAGTTACAAGGATGTCTACTATGCAGTCTTTCAGCTAGGCAGCAGAATAGAGTGGAAGTTACTAGCAGCCTTTGACATCATCTTTGTTATCTCATTTCTTAAAATTTTCTACATTCTGAACCTTTTTTTTCTTCACCCAAATGAGACTAAGGAAAGTAACTTATTCATACCTTATATTCCTGTAATGATTTCTGGAAGGTGCCATGCTACTTCTTTGCATTTATTCTCTCTTTATAATGCACCCCTGAACTTGTCTGCTGAGAAAAGGATCAATCTTTCTTTAGGTCTCAGCTTAAGCATCACTTTTTGAGACCTTCACTGACTTCCTATTTTAGACTGTTTAAGAATGAACTTTATAGTTCTAGAGATAGTATTGGAAGCTGTTAATCTCAGATTATAGAAAAGCAAGAGCAATCTTGGTCTCTTCATCTCTTCTTTAGTACCGTGAGAAAGAGGAAGATCACTAATCATGTAATGGTTCCGTTTTCTTTCTAACTCATATGGAGTTCATATGGAAAAAATCTGAGTACAAGTATAAGATAGACCCTAAGTACTAAAGAAAACTGAAGTTTTCTTGTGAAGTTGGTAAAAAAAAAAAAATAGGTATAGCACCAATTTTTTGTTACCTTACAACCTCTGAGGCCAGCTGAGTGTAGTCTGGACTCTCTAATAGAGTCTAAGTTGAACAAGTGAGTTATATCAATGGTAGCTAGACTCTTCAGGGCAGGCACTGTCTAAAGTAATTGATGAGCTCTTTAATGTATATTTGAAAGTAATTTCATATAGCAAATGTAGTAGGGGCATCTAAATTTAAATTTCTTTTATATTGTAGCAATCAATTTTAAATCTAAGATCTCAAGCCTTTATTTTGAGAGAAACAGTTTGGTATTCTGAGAAAGCCTCACTAGTGGGCATTATACTAGAGCCCTACAGAGAACAGGAATTCTCAGAGCCTCCCTTACTGAGACTTCTTTCAAGCTAATCTTCCTTTTTCCATTTTCCATTGTGTTTATCCCATTGTCCTGTTACAGCACTTGCCACACTGTTACATGGTATGTTATCAACGCAATAAACTGAAAGATTATGTATTAATATTCTTGAATGAATTTTGAAATTACTATCTTTGCATCCCAAGAACCACTTAGTATCATAAGTATTGTTATTCTCTGTGAGCATTATAGGCGCTTAAAAAGAAAATAGTATTGAAAATAATGCTTCTTAACCTTGAAATTGCATACATATTTCTTAGGGTTCTTGTTAAATGTAAACGATTTCACTCTAGAATCTGAAATTCTGCATTTCATCCAGGTGAGGTCAGTGTTGCTGGTCCTTGCACCTAACATGGGAATATCAAGAGTCTAGAAGAAAAGCAATGTTCAGTAGACATATAACTTGATACAATTTAAGAACTTTATACAACTTTAAGATAAATTTAATACAACTTTAAGAAAATTAAAATTTTCTTATACCCACATTAAAAAACTGGCAAAATATTTTTAACCTGGAATATTTAAAAATTTATTTCAACATTAATCAACATGAAAAGTTGATTGTTTTATATTAAGTCTTTGAAATCTGGTTATGTATTTATACTTACAGCACGTGTCAATTTGGACTAATAGCTAGTCTAGATGGCTAGTTGTTCCCATTTGGACAGTGCTGGTGTAAGAGATCTTAGTTTATATAGCTGAGAACATTTTGTGTGATAAGATTGCTCAGCTCTTTTCGGCTTCACTTTGTCTATGGAGCATCTTACATCTTTTATAAAAAGGGCAGTATCCTTATTATACTAAAAGTATCACTTTTAGGTGACATTTAATGCAAATAATATTTCCTGGGTAGTTCTAATAATCCATCATAAAGTGTTCACCTTAGGATCTCAGTGTTCGTGATGTAAGAATTTAACTTTCTTTTGCCAGTTTATTGCCAGTTTTTCAGAAATATTTTGCTTTTTGTCAGCTCCTAGTTGACCTGCAAAACATGATTAGATGATGGTACAGTCCCACTTAAACCCGCCAGTGGCTTCTCAGTACAAATCCTGTAAGATGGCCTGTAAGATGTTACACAGTATGATTCCTCCTGCACGTCTCCCGTCTCATCTGAAGTTGGCTTTTCCTTTTGTCCACCAAGACCCAGAGGCAGTGACTGCCTTGCTTTTCCAATAGCAGACCATTCTTCGTTGAGCTGTTTTCTCTATCGAAATTCTATTTCTTCAGCATTTTGCCTACAGGGTCATTTTCTTTGTTTGTATCCTTGCCTAAATCATCCTGAAGAGGCTTCCAGATCTTCCAGATTACCCAATCTTGAAGTTATCTCCCATCACTATTTTATCACCTTGATCTGTTCTCAGAGACAAAGTATTTATGGCTGTTTGAAATTTTCTTTTTCAAAATTTATTTGCCCATTCACCTATTTTCCACTCGAATATACAGTACATTATATAAAAAATGAGATGTAAAGATAAGTTATTGTTTATTCTCTAGATTTGGATCACGCATTGAAATGCCTTCAGCGTGAAGATCCCAGTTTGAAAGTGAGGCTAGATCCTGACTCTGGACAGGTAGGCATATTATTACTTAATTGAAGAAATCGTTCAATAAGAGTGTGTGTGTGCGCTCACATAAATCTAAAGCATTGCCTGAAAAAGCTTTCTGTTTTGGTTCTCATAAAATTAATTTCTAACTAGTATAATCATTGTCAAGCTGAATAGACAAATTCTCCTTAATTCCTTAATTATGCTTCATATAAGTAAGCTACTGCTCAATATCTTGACCCTTCAGAGACAGCCTTTTCTGAAATTTTGAAATAAGAGCCTTGAGCCTCTTTTGCCAAGGCTTATAGAAGCAGCATACCAAAAGGAAGATCAAAGGTACTTTTTAATGACAGTAATACACAGGTTGTAATTAATTACTTGTCACTCCTCTAACCATGTGGAAGGAGATTATAAAGTTCCAAAGTAGGTACAGAATTGTGGTGTATGTTATAACACAGTAGAAGAACAGATGTTCATTTCGGAAGACAATGCAAAGTTTATATAAGATTTTGAGGGAAAATTCCTTTAAAATATTACAAATTTTTCTTTAAGAAGGATAAATTGAGTTACTCTGAAAAATACTCTTTTCCCAAATGCTGGCTAAATTAGGTATTAAGCTTAATCCTGAAAGCTACCAACAGTAGCGATTGTAATTCAACTATCATGGAATAAGGAGGGAATGGTTTTTAATTCACTTATAGTTGTTAGGCTAGTCACAAAAATTAACAATAGTGTTTTGATGTCGAAACCAAAAAATTATTAAAGAAACTCATTTGGAATTAATGAATAATATACATTGATATCATACCTTTATATACTGTTTGTGATAAAATATAACTTTTTCCCCCTTGTTCTTTATTTTCTTCATCTTTTAACCAGACTGTCCTGTGTGGTATGGGGGAGTTACATATTGAGATTATTCACGATCGAATCAAAAGGGAATATGGACTGGAAACCTATCTAGGACCTCTCCAGGTGGCATACCGAGAAACCATCCTGAATTCAGTTCATGCCACAGGTACTGAAGTAAAACACTAAGAATTCACTGTTTTCATTTCCTCCTCTCCCTCCTTCTCTCCCCCAGGGGGTTTTCTGAATCCCTTAGTTAAATGTTAAAGCAGGGTTTGTGTACAGCTTTTATGTATGTTTTCTTTTTTTAGGATTTTTTTTTTTGCTTTGTCTTAAATACAGTCCTATTCCATTACCATTCATTACATCTCCTGGGTGAACCACTCATCAAACAAATACACTTTTCAGTGGTCATAGGATAGAATAAGTCATTGATTGAAGTAGATGGCTCATCCCAATTCTCATAATAATAAGCATAAGAATTTGAAGGTGATGGGTCATTTTTACTGTCTAAAATAGAAAAATAATTTCCATTATTAAATAAATGATACTCCTATGCTGAGGGTATTTTGAAAAGCAGTTCTTATATTTTTGTCCCTGAATTCATGACTTTTCTACATATGGTAGTTTCAGTTTGGTTCCCTTAAGGGAATGAATATGATGATTATTGCTATTTCCCATCAAGGAATAAATAAACATGGACAGTTTGTGAAAAATTGAGAGAAAAGATGTTCAGGATAACTGTATTTATGCAACTCCATGATCTGTCAGAAGGTCAGGTGGTTACTTTCACTAAAACTTGAAAATCTCTAAACAGGTAGAATATAGGAGCAAATGATACCAAATAAACTTAGTTTTATTAAAATTAGAAATTTGTTTATTATAATATACCTTAAAAAAAAAGCAAAAAGACACACTGAAAGGTTAGTGTCCAGGATATGTAAGAACTTCTCCAAATCAGTAAAAACACGACAACCATGTGAGTAGAAAGTAAGCAAAAAAGATTAAACAGGAGAAGTGGCTACCTAAAAGCCTGGGAATGTATACAGAGTCTTAGTTTCAGTAATGATTAGGATCATGTAAGTTAAAAATACAAGGTACTAAAGGCATACCTAGTTTTATTGTGTTTGCTTTATTTCCTTCACAGATATTGCATTTTTTTTTTTTTTATGAAACCCTCCACTAGCAAAAAGAGTACAATTTATAGCTCAGATTATGGTTAGCATTTTTTAGCTATCAAGTATTTTTAAATTAAGGTATCTACATTGGTTTTTCAGACATAATGCTCTGACATACTTTAGACTATAGTATCAATATAACTTATATACACTGAGACACTGAAAAATTCATGTGACTTGTTTATGGCAGTATTTACTTTTTAGTGGTGGTCTAGAACTGAACCCACAATATCTCTAAGTTTGCCTGTATTTTACACCAACAGAATTGGCAAGAATTAAAATCTGACAATGTCAATTGTTGGTGAGATGTTGAACAAACTTCTATAAAAATTTCAAGTGGGATGTAAATTATATATCCACTATGAAAACATTTTGGCAACTTTTTTGTGAAATTGACTATGTGTCACCTTAGCAATACTTAAATATATGATCTACAGAAACTCACATGTGCCCTGGGAGCCAAGTCTAAAACTCTTCTGTAATAAAAGAAAACTGTAAGTAGAAAAATTGCTCAGATATTTGTGGCCAGAATAATGGATCATTTGTGCTGTCTCTACAAAGGAATTAAAGGATAAATTACATTAGTAGGCATCAGTTCAGATGGTATACATCTTGTGAAGTGAGAAAAGCAAGTTATAGGATACATGTAATAAATTTAAAACAAAGGAGACATAAATATCTTGCCATACTTAACAATGGGACTGCATCAGATGATTTCATTGTTGTGTGAACAGCATGGAGTATTATTACACAGGCCTAGACTCCCACACACTTAGGCTATATGGAATAGCCTGTTGGGACCAGTGTGTATATGTGCAGTGAATGCATAACTGAACAGGGATACATGCATATGTGAGATAACTAAAAAATCCTAAGTGATTAAGTATGATGTGATAGTGGTTGTTTCAGAAGGCACTGAGTTACTGGAGTGTTCTATTTCCTTAAGTAATTTTAGGTTTTATGAACATTTTTAGCATATGCATATATTTTTAGTTATAAACTTTTGTAGTTTATAAATTAGCTTAATTATGAAGAATTGTAGACTGGACTTTGTAATTTGAATTTGGGACATGAGTCACTGCATGAAATTACTGACATAAATACAGCAGTTATATTTTAAGAAAATATTGGAGATTAGTGGCAGCTATTGCCTATTAGCAGCAAATGAGGAAGGCTGTTTTCTATCTTACCAAAACATTTTACTAGTTTTTTTGGGAAAGAAATCATAAATATTAAATATATAAAATATTATGGAAGGTTATGAAATTTATGTTTATTGGTTAAGGGTTAAGAGCCTTTTCATTTTCAGTAGATAACCTGCTGTACTCTGAATGTTTTACCTGTAAATGAAAATTTTATAATTAAGAGTATCAGTCACTTAAGTGGTATTTAAAAAAAAAAATACAATCTGCATATCAAAATTTTTTAAATGCCACTTAAGTGACTGATACTCTTAATTATAAAATTTTCATTACGTATTCATATTGCTTCTTCTCCCCTGGCACATCTTAACACTAAAGCAATATGAATACGTAATTAAAGCAGATTTTTAATATTGATGAAGATGTAAGTAGATGCTTTTTTGATAGAATTATTCTCATTTTTTAATACTATACTATGAATAGTTTTCTCACTTTATTGTCTACAAGACTTTTAAACTATTGATTCTAATTTTGCCAATTATGACACTTTGACATCTTTCCAGAACAATCTCTAAGTTATTTGATTTGTTTATAGATACCTTAGATAGAACTTTAGGAGACAGACGGCATCTTGTGACCATAGAATTGGAAGCAAAGCCAGTTGAAACCTCATCTGTTATGCCAGTTATTGAATATGCTGAAAGTGTTCGTGAAGACCTTTTGAAGACCTCTCAAGAGGCCATTGAAAATGGAATTCACAGTGCATGCCTCCAAGGTAAGTTTCAAATAAAAAAATGTAAACTTAGTATCACACTTAACTATTTAATCTTTGTTAACATTAGATTATTTGTCTTTTTTTCTCCCTTTTTCTTCCGGTATGTTATAGCTTTTACAGTTGTTTCATAGTGTTTGGATAGTATATTCTGGTTTGCTTTTCAGTCTTTTGTTTGCTTCTGTCTTGGAGATTTTACTGATAAATTTGCTAATTCAAAGGCTCTTTTCTTACCAGTGCCCAGTCTACCTTTATGTCTATCAAAGACATTCTTCATTTCTGTTAATGTTTTGTTATATTAGGCATTTCTTTGTTTTTTTCTAAGACTTCTCTCTCTCAGGTTTTAGTACTCAACTGTTCCTGCATGCTGTCTATTTTGACTAGTAGTGCCCTCAGCATATGAATCATAGTTGTTTTCCATTCCCAATCTGATCATTCCAGCATCCCTGATGCTTTGTCTGTCTAGTCAATTCATGCTTTTTGATTTTTACTATCTCTTGTAATTTTTTTCTTGATAGCCATCTGGATAAATCATGTACCAGCAGGTAAAAAAAGATATTGTCAATAGGCAGTGGTGAGGTATGGGAGTAGTGGAAGTCTTCTAGAAGTTATGACTAGGTTTCTTTTTTTTTATGCATACAGGAAATGGAGTGGAGGCTAAAGGTGTCAGGGGGTGGGGGTGAGAGGATTCACCAGAGACAGAGTGGGGAAAAAGAACAGGCAGATCTACTGAGATATACTGCTGAGGGGAGCAGAGTTGAGACAGAGGTCTGCTGTACCATGTGGGTCAGCTCCCTGGCCAGGGATTGAACTTTTGCTTCAGTGGCTGGTGATCGCTTAACAGTACTGAGACTTTAACTCCTGTGCCACCAGGGAGGCCGAAGCTCTCATTATTACAGTGAGCCAGCGCATCTGATCTGGGAAGTGCACAAATGTTTTTTCCTGCCCTCTAAAGAGAAACAGCATGATTAGAATGGGCTGGAGTTGGGTATTGCTCCAGGCCAATTAGGCTCAGCTAGTACCCCTGACAGTCGGGCTCCAGTTAACTGGTTTTTCCTGAGAGTAGGTCAGAGCTCTAGAGGATTTCACAGTAATTGTTCCTTCTCCTGCTGGAAGCACAAGATTTTTTTTGCTATTTATTGTGAGAACCTAACTGAGCTCCTAGAGGTACAGCTCATGAAATTGTGAGGCTCCCTTATGACTGGGCTTCCCTGGAATTTTTAACTCTCAAACTAGCCCACATCCGGCCTCCAGTAGCTCATCAATTACAGTTGGTTTTCCTACCCCAGCACTGGTTCCTGGGGAGCTCATTGCACGTGAGTTCTGTGTTCCAGAAAATGTGACTGCGTGTCTGTTGTGGATCCAAGAATTACTGATTTTCCAGCCTGTTAGCCTGTTTTGCTTTTATTTGTTGTTAGAACAGAGCGAAAACTTATATTGGAACCGGAAACCAAAAGTCTTCTGTCTCTTTACACTTCCCATTGTAAATACATTACTGTCTAATACATTTTTCCTCTTGCTAGGACCATTGCTCGGATCACCAATTCAAGATGTGGCAATTACTTTATGTTCACTGGTAATTTATCCTGGTACCTCCGCAACTATGATTTCTGCCTGTGTCTCAAGATGCGTACAAAAGGTACAGAATTATGCTAAGTGTTTTTGCTTGAAGGTGGCTCACTTGACAGTAGTGCAGGAGGTGATCCTGCAGACAGCTGTGCTTGCAGTAATCTGAACTCTTTTTATCTCCTGAGCCTTACAGTAAATGAGTTTTGACATTGAAGAATTTGATTTCTTAATCACTAGGGTTTTATTTATAAGAGGATCATAGCAATTACTAACAAAGATCACCAGGACATAAATCTGATTCTGATAGAGGCACTTTTCCTTACGTGGCATCTCACGTTTCCACCCCAGACATGCCTCCATTAGAGGCAAGCTTGCTAGGTTTAAGTGGAGGAAACTTCTGGGGTAGGCTAATACTGGTTCTAATTTTGGAATTCCTGTCTATTCAAGTAAGAATATTTTAATCAAGATCATCAGGATAAGCATCTTCTGTTTTCAAAGCATCAAGCAATCTGATCTACTGGTGGACAGGTGGGGATATGTGTTGCCCCAGTAACAAACTAGAGCTGGAGTAACCACAGGACCTAGTGTGCTGAGTGCTAGGAATGCTCTAGTTTTCCAAGGGACTGATTCTGCATTAAAACATTTGCATTGTAACCATTTAAAAATATTTTTGGATGGCATTTGACATCTGATTTTCTATAGTCTTATTTGAATCTATGAAAATTATGTAAATGCCCTAGAACCCATTCTTAAAAAGGTTGAGTTCAAGTTAATACTTCTTGAAGCAATTAAAGGCTTTCCTGAAATTGGTTTTAGTATTGGGGAAAAAAAACCCTGAAAGAATGTATGTTTCTAAATTAGCACGTGGCCCCAGTATATTGACCATTTGTTTGAAATTTAATGCTTTCTAAAAGTAAAATCTGTGAGTTGATAAGTGATAAGATCATACTTGAACAAGAAGTAACTTTGGAGAGACTTCATGTAATCTTGTTTTAAATCATTAAATATTCCTAACAAAGTACTCCAGTTCATCTTGTGAGAAGCAGCCCCTTTTTGAGAAATTCATGTATTTATAGAATAAATAAATGTAGAATTAATTCACGAATTTATTGAGCCATTCAGGTTGTGCTTAATATGCATTGGGCACCAAGAAGGACCCAAATAAGAAGGCATTTGTTCTTGAAGTAGAGCAGCTTATGATTAAAAGGTAATTAAATGTAGCCAAAGTATAGCCAAGGTATTAGAATGAGGTGAAAAACCATAAAAGCTGAGGCGGCGGCAACTTGGCAGGATGCTTGGAAAGAAGGTAATCTTTGAACCATGATGCTTTCAGCACAGTTGGTAGGAGAGGGTATTCCAGACAAGGGATTAAATAATCCTTTTAGTGATGGTATCAAATGAAGGCAGGAAAATAGTGAAAAATACTGTTAGGAAAGTAAAAGTCAAATTGTCGAGAAACCTTTAAAAACTACATTTAAGACTTTTACATTTATGAGATTTGTTTGGAGAACAGTGATGAATGTTTTTGAGAAATACAGTATAATCATTAGTATATAGGAGGCACTGGAGTAAGGAAGAGCTAGTTTAGGACAGGCAGCTAGAATACAAACACTGGTAATAAATCTTGCCACTCACTTGGGGGTTAGGAAGTCAGAGATGCACAGAAGAATAGTGATAGCGACAGAAATAGGAAAGAACAGTGTTTGGAAAAGGTTGCATTTGGGGCATACTGGTTAGCTGTAGGATATTCAGACACTATCCCAAAGCAGGATACAGGCTGGAATGGTCAAAGTTGTTGAAGAGGCCATATAGATGTTTTTGAAGCTTTGCAAGTAGGTAATTGTGCCAGTGGAAAGACTGTGAAAGAAAAGAGGATTTTGTCTCCATGAACACAGTGAGTCCTTCTTAGTAGTCACACAACTCAGTCCTCTTCTTTATCAGCACAAAGGCTTTGTTAAGAATTGCAGAAACAGAGGCTGTGTTAGGCTGTGTTTGTAGTTGACTCATTTTTTAAGTAATATTTTCACTCAAAAGGAAGACTGTGAAATGCACTTCTATAATTGTCATGCCAGTTGATAATTATTTTAAAGGCTTAATAAGCTATGAAGAACTGAGACACTTTTACTACATATGTATACTGTTGAAATTTTGTGATAGAGACTGTACTCTTGGTTTTACTAAGGCAGTAAAGGAGGCAGAAGTGAGATTAAGCACAGAAGGACTAGAGTCCAGAACCATTACTTGAAAGTATAGGCAATGATAATTTCCTCACAAAGGTCTTCATAGTAATGAGAAGTGAGTTGTGGGGATGCGAGCAGAAAGAGTATCATCCAAAGCCAGATAAATGTGAGAGTAATTCCGGAACCCTAGATTCTGATACTACATGCCACCTGATAACCAGAGACTTGTTACATGTGAATTCTGATAGGCAGAAGTTGGATGGCTTTTTAGAACTATTAAAGATGGTGTCAGATTGGAACCCTCATAAGTTTTTTTTTTTTTTTTTTTAATATTGCTGCTACTTCCCACTTACAGCTTGTCCTGTCCTGTTTTAGATACGCATGTGCTGCTTGGACTTTGAAACCTAAAATTCTTGACAAATAACTCCATTTAGCTAGAGAATGATTCTACTACCTGTGACCTTATATTATTTTCCTCCTTGATTCCCAGATATGTAGCCCTGACTATAAATATAAGCATGAGGAACAAAACAGTTTAAATAGAAATAATTCTTTGAATTTTTTTTTTTATGTGTATCTTTGGCCACGTGTCCATGAGTGCTAACTAAGCACCCTCTTTCAACATACCATACAAGAGGCTTCAGGAAATACTGTTGAACCACATAGATAAGAAAATATCAAAGTTTTTGACTGGCTATAAAAGGTTATAGTCAGACAAAATTAAAGTGGGTGTGTCTTTTTACTAGAGCTCTAAGTTTAAGTATAGATTTCTTATTAATCTTACCTTTTTTTCTAACAGATACTTAATTCCATCTTAGGGAAGAGAAATTCACATTTCTTAATTTCTTTAGGCTTTGAAGAAAGCTGAGAAACAAGTGTTAGAGCCCCTGATGAAGCTTGAGGTTACAGTGACCGGAGATTACCTCAGCCCTGTCCTGGCAGATCTGGCACAAAGAAGGGGGAACATTCAGGAAATTCAGACTCGTCAGGACAACAAAGTGGTTACTGGATTTGTTCCCTTAGCAGAAATTATGGTAGGTACTTTGAAATTGAAGCATTTCTTAATACAGGGGGTATATCTTGAGCAAGGGCAATCAGTAGCACCTGAAAGAAGAACTTTGATTTAGAGGGTGCATGTGAAGTTTCAACCATCAAGAACTGGTAGGACTTGAGTTTAAAATTGCTTGGAAAATCTTGGGATTAAAGGCAATGCAGGAAGGATCATTACTAGTCCTCTACCAAGGTCAAGGTATGCTGTGTCCCAGCCTCCGTGGCTATTTTTTTTTCCCTTCCAAGCACTTCTACTGTTGTGAGTTTTGAGGCATATGTCATTATCCTGACCAGCCTCTTTGTTCAAGGGATGGTGCCTCAGAGCCAGCAGAGTGGTGGGAAGGCAGCATTATCGTACCAAAAGCTGGGGCCAGGGAATACATCTGAAGCATGCCCACACACAGTTTTCTGGCATCCACAATATTTCTATACCCATGGTTTCCTGGAAAAATGTCTAAATGATCTGTTTGAAACATAAGCAGCCGAAAGAGAAGCTTGAGACTTGGTAACTGATTTAAATTATTTTGATCAGGGCTACTCAACTGTGCTTCGAACATTAACATCAGGCTCAGCTACCTTTGCCTTAGAATTGTCCAATTATCAAGCCATGAACCCTCAAGACCAAAGTACACTACTGAACCAGAGAAGTGGCTTGACCTACGTGCCCTAGCTCTTTGGAAATGGAGAGATATTCAGGAGTACCTACTTCATTTTCAGTAAGAATTTTTATTGCTTTCTTCATGGGGTAGATTACTACTGAACTAGATGTAACTTGAAAATTGACACTGGAGCTGCCCATCCTGCTTTACATAATGTACATAATAGGTACATTAACTTCATCAAAGCATATGTCCTCATCAATAAGGTTATTACTTTGAGTAGTTAAGACAGCCCTTTAGAATACCTTAAGTGATACCATGAGGTTTTTTGTTTAAGCTTCCCTCAAGATACCAATCTTCTATATAAAATGTGTAAAAAAAATTCAGTCAATAAAAATATTTATTCAAAAACAGCTTACATGATTTCAGAATAAAGTTGACTGTAGTACAGATTGCTATGGGCTTTTTTCTCTTCCTATTTTCACTTAGTGTACTCAGGATTACAATGTCCAGTAAAAAGGGGTTGTGCAGCTATTCCACGTCTGTAGAACAGATAAAGTATGAATAAAAGGTGTTTTAGACTGATGTAACGCATTCATTTTAAAGGATTTAAATGAGAATCACTCATACTGATTACTTTAGAACAAAATGGTTCTATAAAACAGTAAATCCAAATGTATCTTTTCTCCTTAGTCATAGTTTTCTTACCCACAAAACACAGTTCCCAGTTTCTGCCACTGAAATTACATTTCTACTTATAGAAACAGACAACAAAAATAATCCCAAACTACTTGCTAACATTAAATAGGGTTAAAAATCACCCTGGAATAATATCCTAATTTGAAAAATGGACACTGTTCTTACCTGACCATTCTGCAGCGCTGAACTGTTAGTCTTCTGTAGGCACTACCCAGATCTGTGACCCCTTCTTGACTCCAGAGTCGCTCACCGACTGCACTTGCTCGAGGCCTAAAATTAAAGCACATATTCCCAAAGCAGTTTAAATTCATGTTTTCTTAAATAAGTGTGCAATTTACTTGTTAGGAGTAAATTTCTAATGCATTCCAACTTGGACAGAGGAAGAAAGTAAGGCGTCATAATTCAAATGTTACCAACTTCCATACCATAATCTTGGTGTGAGGTTCGTTACATCCACATATTCTCCCCATAGACAAGCTTCTCCACCAATGACAAGTCTTTTCTGTTCCTGAGAACCTACATTAAAAAAAAAAAAATCAGTGAATGGAATGAAAGTGAAGTAGATGTACCTCAAGGCTTATACACAGACAATGCTGCTTTCTTCTTCTATCTTTATTCTGGACAGCACTGATCTCCAATAGCCATTTGAACCTTAAGAGTTGTTCATATTTGCAGCACTAAAAACAATGTCCCAGACCCCACTCACACACCTCACCTCATGGCGCGCACAGTGCTTGTTAGCAGAGCTGATTAATGTGGTAGACCAGAATTAAAAATATTTTAGTTTTAGGCTGGCTTACTTGGAAACTAGAAGCACTTTCCCTCCCCCTGGTTGCCTAGAATAGTATGCCTGGGAAGACAAGTGGGAATACTAGTGAATAACTCCTCTTATATTTAATGCTTAGTATTAAAGAGACTAAGTACTTAATACTTAATCATACGTAATCATGACTGATTCTCAGAAAATGCTCCCTTCTCCAAGGAAGCTTACTCCTCAGAGCCCAAAGATGACTACCTAGCCTGAAGTCCACTGAACTAGACTAGAGCCTTGCTTGGGTGTTTTATATTGGAGAGGCAGATTAGGTTACTGCAGAACAGACAAAGATGTGCAAATATACACAATGGAATACTGCTCAGTTAAACAAAGATGAAATCCTGTCATTCATAGCATGCATAGATCTAGAGGGTGTTATAGTTATTGAAGTAGGCCAGAGAAAGACAACTACTCTTGTTTATCTTCCACGTGAGTGAAATCATAAAACAATAAAAGCAATAAGCCTTTAGACTATAAGAACAAAGTAGTAGTTACCAAGGAAAGGGAGAATAGTGGTAGGGAAATAGGATAAAAGGAACCAGTTTGTTAGAAGACATAAATAAGTAGAAAGATAATCCCTGCTCATGGATAGAAGAATCAGTGTTGTCAAAATGGCCATCCAACTCAAAGCAATTTACAGATTCAATACAATCCCAAAGTCATTCTTCAAAGAAAGAGAACAAAGATTACTTTAAGTATGAAACCACAAAAAACCCCAAATACCCAAAGCTCTACTGACTAAACAGGAAAAATCAAGATTTCAAAATGTACTCTAAAGCCATAATTAAAATAGCATGGTACTGGGCCTCCTGGTGGCACAGTGGGTTAAGCAATGCACTAGGAAGCAAACCGCAGCCACCGTAGCACGAGTTCGATCCCTGCCGCTGGCCAGGGAGGGGACCCACATGGTGTAGCAGACCTCTCCTGCTTTCCCCGCTGCTCCCCTCAGTAGTGTGTTTCAGTCAGTCTGCCTGTTCTGTTCCCCATTCTGTCTCTGGTGAATCCTCTCACCTCCTACATCTCTGGCCTGTACCCCAGCTCTTGTATGCATAAATAAATATTTTTTAAAAAATAGCATGATACTGGGACAAAAACACACAGACCAATGTAATAGAGCTGAGAAACCAAACAAAGGATCAGACAAGAACAAACATTAAAATGAATCCTTGGATGCTGACCACAGATTGGAGACAGGAGGGAGAGGAGGAAGCAGGGAAAGGAGAGCACAGTGGAACATGTGAAGGATTATGGGTGATTTGGTGAAGGGACAACTATGGTGACCACACCTGAGGAGAGAAATCCTATAATTTGGAGGGGGAAAAAAGATGTAAAATAAGGATATAGTTAATTTAAAAAAGTGGTAAAGAAAAAGGGGCCAATTTGCATAGTAGTGGATGGAAACTATAGGTTTATCAGAGGTTGATTTATGAGGCTGTTCACCTGAAACCCGAATGATATATGCCAGTGTTACTTCAATTTAAAAAAAAATGGAGTGTCAACAATCATTAGTAAAATGGAAATAAAATCTAAGGGACCCTATTTTGGAAGTATTTAGGTATGAACATGAATTTTATCACAAGGTTAGGATAGGGCCTTTTAATGTAAACAAAGGATCAAACATGAAAGGGCAAGTAGGTAGGTAATATCTAGATAAGGATTTCTTGGGAGGGTTGGAAAGAAAACTTAACAAACCAAGGTAATGATGGTTGCTTTACTTACCAGAAAAATCAAGAGGGTTCACTTTATAGTATTTTCTCCAATCTTCTCCATAACTAATCAAGTCTAAGTACCAAGGAGCAGAAAGGATCACAGGAAAGCCAGCTGCTGTGATGAGTGACTGTTCTGTGGCATATTGGTCGGCAATCCATACTTGAACTGTGGTGCCTGGAGGAAGCTATTAAAGTTACAAATTGGAACAGACATTAGCTATAGCAAATATAATAGAGGTAATTAAAAGTTCAGGGCATTATAGCTAAGGAAATAACTTTTAAGATTACTGGAAAAAAAAAACCAACCCAAAATCTTTCTTTTTCCTTTTCCCTACAGTAAGTGCCACATGGCGTTCACTTTAGGGACCTAAGTTTCATTAGTTTCAAGGGTGGATATTTATCTCTTGCCAATAGATCATTCCAGAATGAAGCTTTAGTTCATTTCTATGATAGTACTGTTTTTCTTAATTTAAAAGTATGAGGGTGTCACCAACCTTTCTGGAAAGGTAAAGCTGACTTCAAATTCTCAGTTGCCCCACACAAGAAAATTCTGACAATGTTAGGGAAAAATGCCATTTGAAACTAAGTATACTTTGACAATCGTAGGTGCTTAACAATAAAATTAATAGCAGTGAGGTCTCACTTGTACTCATTTGTTTATTCTGCTCTTCTGTAAAAAAGAA
The DNA here is from genome assembly GCA_019455555.1 of Galemys pyrenaicus. Taxonomy (NCBI): domain Eukaryota; kingdom Metazoa; phylum Chordata; class Mammalia; order Eulipotyphla; family Talpidae; genus Galemys; species Galemys pyrenaicus. The sequence continues at coordinate 11,394,321 of JAGFMF010011381.1, forward strand.
CTTCAGAGTACTTCAGTTGGGATTAGTAAGACATCAACAGATGTGGGTAGAAGGGAAAGATGAGGAGGAGGCACTAAAGAGTAAAGTACATGAAAGAAAAAAAATACCATTATCACTGGGCTCAGTCTTACAGCTATTGCCTTACAGAAGTTTAAAAGAAAAAGTAAGCTAATTCCCACATATGTTGGGGAATGCTTCATCAGGTCTCCAGCCACCCAAGATGTTAGAATGAAAGTCTCTCGTGAGCAGAATCAGATGCCAGCCTCACCTTCACTTTATTATCAAAAACCTCTTGCCAGACTATGGAGTTTTTCTTTATGGTTGAAATCATTTTCAGGATCCTATCATTGGAAAAATCAAAGTTATTTCAGATCACAAACTTAAGCTTGCATATTTTCTAGCGATGCTGAGAGGGACCTTTTATTGCAGCAGAACCAGCTAAAATCGGGTGGTGGACATTGTGGCCCTTTACTCTCTGGCCGCGAACAGAGCATCTGTGTTGAGTGGGTCTTTCCGCAGTGATGGGAATGCTCTCTTTCTGCACTTTCCAGTAAGAAAGCCAGTAGACTCAAGAGCTCCTGAACCCCTGAAGTGTGGCTAATAAGCCTGAGAAATTGAATTTTTCATTTTCTTCAATTTTAATTTCAATACAGACACTTAAAATGCTTAGATTCTATGAAAAGAATGGTGTTACTAGAGGGGAAGGAATGGGAGAGGATAAAGTGAATAAAAGGGTCAACTGTATGTTGGATGGAAACGAGGCTTTTGCTGTAAGCATAACTAGCTCTGTAGTGTATGTATGTAGAAATTACAGTGTAACACTATAAACTTCACCTCCAACAAAATTTTAAATAAATACAGCCGTGTATGGCCATTGCTATCATTTGGACTGCCTGGGTGTAAAGTGAAAACAAGCTCCTGGGGTTGACATAGGGGGTGAATTCCAGGGGCTGTGGATGGTAATGAAGACTTGGCAGGGCAGCCAGGCTTTGAGCTAACTGCTATTTTATATTTCAACAGTCACTGCAAAAGGCTTAGTGTCACCATATTACTGGTTTAAATCAAGCAGTGGCTATATTGTGTCCTTTATATTTCAACAACACTTCATACAACAAAGTATAAAACATCTACACTTTGGCAAGGAGGGTGTGTAAATGCAAAAAGTACTAAAGAACTAAAACCTGTGTGTGACAAAACAAGAACAGAAGTAGGCCCACAAAAAAACTTACTTTTCAATATAGAAAGATTCTAGTTTTCTAAAATCTTTGTGAAAGCCACTGTGTTCCATGAACTTCTGGATTTCTGGATTGGATGCCCTTAAACACAATGATAAAAATTGTATTTAAAAGTTTGATATGCCCAATCTATTTCAAGTAACATAGTCCCCCCTCCTCCAACAAAAAAAGTAGCACAAATCCCTAACATCATTTGTGCAGATTTAGAACTACTAAAGTCTACAGGAGGTAGACTATGCCAGGTTCAGCTTCCCCTCAGTTTAAGTCCAATCTGAGCAACATTTAACACCTGTTGCCTCTAAAGAGACTAGTCACCACACATAGCTGAGATTTTGCACTCAGTCTTTCCAAGACCTTCAGGGAGACTGACAAAAAGTGTAGAATCTCCTCTATGTAGAGATATAATCTGTCACAAATTTATCAGGGCAAGAATTCCAGATAAAGTATTTAAGCCTTCACCTGCAGATAGTGAAAAATATGGTGGAGATCCATAGCATCCTCATAAATTACACACTGTTACCAGGTCCCAATACCAGAATAGTTTCAGATTTAAAAATGCAAATAATTATTATTTTAAAAAATGGACATAAGCTGATTTTCCATAAAAATGACTTTCCCCTCTTCCCACCTTTCTCCTCATCTCAAGCTATTTGCAAAGCAGATTCTTATTTGAAAAATACCCCCTACTTAACCATTGCCCTTTTTTACTAAAGCTCTTCTCAGTCACCATAGTTTCTGGTTAAATCTCCATTTTCTTCAGCATCTTGATTCTCCTTCCTAAAAACTTTTACTTTGTCAAACCACCTATATACAAAAATCCACTATCTTAGGAATTGAGGGCCAACTTTTAACCTTGAAAGCTGAGGGGTTACCCTAAATCTTACTGTTTAATTTGAAGCCTCTATACCGCCAATGAAATATGAAGCTATGTAGCAATGAAATGCCATACCAACATGTAAAATCCACTTCATCTCCTCCCAAATGAATGAACTGATCTGGAAAAACCCTACTAATTTCTTCAAAAAATTTTGACATGAAGGTATAAGTTGAATTCACAATAGGGTTTATAGGTCCAAACGCCCCAGATGGTGTCTTTGCATTATAGCATGGAGTAAGGAGGCCTTTTTGACCTAGAAGAGAGCATGGAGATTCTTTTCTAATAAAGTATTTTAATCACAATACATGGCTTTGGACGTGATTATACCACTTTACTTAGTTGAAGTTATAAGAGATTTTACACAGAAAAAGACAAACACGTTTACTAAGAGGGATTATGAGAACTTCTTGCAGATGAGATTTACTGAATCCTTTTCCTATCCTTCTGTTTCCCTTTCCATCAGCCTGAGATTTAATCCACTTGAACTATTTCCTCAAATATTAATGATTCTCCCAAATCTTCATTTTGGCAACTTTTTCTTGAGCTTCAATCCATATTTCAAATTTCCTGCTGACAACAAGTAGATATCCCAGCTGCGCCTCAAGTAGGAGGTCACAAAACCCAAATTCTCTGCTTCCTAAACTCCTTCTGTAGCTTCTGGTAAGGATTCCACACCCTCCTACTCTAACTCTTCTGGAGTCAATCAGTTGCCAGAGTCTGTGGCTCATTTCTATAATGTTTCTCAGTTCTGTACAATTTTTTTTCATTCCTGTTACCACCATTTGGAGCTAGGCTGTCAATCTCTCCCCACCCCCCCTCAGTCCTTCACTCACATAGGTCTTCCTGCAGCATTGCTCCCATCACATCACTTCTTAGCCATAAGTCATGTCTGGTGATTTCTGTGTGTTGTGAAGAAGGCCACGTTCTTCACCCAAGGCTCTAAAGTGTACTTGTGCAGACTTATTTCCCACTATTGTCCATTCTATCCTAATAGTTTATATACTGAGCAACCATGAATGCTAGGTGCTATGTTATGTAACTACATTCATTATTTGATCCTTGAAAACATTACAACATAGCTACTACTAATCTCCACATTTTACAGGTAGGGAAACTGAAGATGAGATGTTCTTTAACCTTCCCAAGGTCACTCAGGTCATAAAGGGCAGGAGCAGGATTTAAACCTAGGCGATCTGGCTCCACAGCTAGTTCTACTGTAAAGTTCCTCCTTCTGCTCTACTAAATGCCTTTCCTTTTATTTTCTCGCCCAAAAGCATACGTATTTTCTTTGATCTTGCAAAAAGCACTTAGAGTGTTATCAAGAAACTGTTTCTTGAACTCACTTATATTCTACTTGCTGTAATCATTTTTGTTTTCTTCTATCCCTTGCTTTTATGCTTAAGGTAGTGCCTGGACACAGTGACTTGCTCACAATAACACAGTACTACTGAATTCTACCTGTCAATAGTGCTACCATTGTGCAAGTCACAAAAGATGAGCAAGCACTATTGATAAAAAATGCAGAACTTCAAATGCTCACTTTTTGCAACTTCAAACACAGCCCTTACCTTTCCCCCATGACTGTGTATGTCCAGGCGTGTCAAATTCTGGTATGACTCGAATTCCTTGTAGTCGGGCATATTCAATCACCTTATGCACATCATGTGGTGTATACACATGAGACAAAGAATAGCTTCCCTATAAAAGCACATTCATTAAAATTACAATTACAATTTACAATGTGAACGCGGTCCTCGAAGTTGTTAACAGCTCAGCTTGCACTTTATCTAATAATTGATTTTTCCAGTATCACAATGTATTAAATATTCCCATGTGGTATTGGGTGAGCCGTTTAAAGCTCTCAGCTCACTTTGGTTTAATCCTAGATATGCCAATAGAACTATCTCTCTACCAGCTCCTCCTATTTCCTCAAATGTCTATTTCATCCTATTTCAACTTCATACCAAACCACAAGTAAAATGCTTGACTTCAGAGTGAAAACTCTGAATATGCTGCTCATCAGGTTTAGAATAAAAAAATCACACATTATATAGTATAACTATTGTCTTTCAAATTTACTTTTTTAAAGGTTCACTTTATTTTTATACTTTACTTGACAATTAGATTTCAATTTTAGTTGTAACTAAAGATAAAGATCCACTAAAGGTGTTAGTGTAGCACAGTTTTCAGGGTATGGACTAAGTGTTCAACTCCTGAAAAGTAGCCTTGCCCCACCTCCAAAATCAAACTTGTATCTAATCAAGATTAGATTTAACTCTTTAGGGTAAACTGTTTTGTACAGTTTGCTTACTTTGTTTTTGTGATTTGCACAAAGGTGACACTATTACAGGCAGAATTCGGTAAGTACTATGTACAGGGGACAGAAGAACATGTTAAATGACACTATAGGAATGCAACAAGCAAAACCCAGGTTGGGACAGTATGAGACAAATGACTTAGTGTCTTCAACAAAATAACATTTTACAAGGGGAAAAAAGTTGCAAGCATCTGTTAATCTAAAGAATTTATAGTCATTATGAATGGAACACCATACAAGAACGTTATTGGCTCTGCAATTCAAATTTTTAGACAGTATTTTTTGAAAAGAAAAAAGACACTTGGGGAAATGTGCAAACTGTTGCTCGTCCAGTTTTTTTTTCCCCTTTGAAACCAGTGTTAATGCATTACGGTAATTAAAAAGCATGGGTGTGTATAAAAGACTTGTCAGGGATTTAATCAAAATGATCGGGGAGAATGGGCATAGGTAATAAAAGACTGGCTATTGAAGCTGGATGATGAGTTTATGGGAATTCATGAAATTATTCTATTTATGTAAATATGTTCAAAATGTCTCTAGCTTTGTGGTTGTGGCCAGAAGATGAAATTTAGAATCCTGGCTCTGACCCATCCTAACTGCAGCTTGGATGAGGCATCTAGCGTCTCTGGATGAAAGCTGCTGTCGTTGTAGTGCAGGAGGATTAAACTAAATCACATGGGGTTCACTTCCATCTCCCTGGCCTAATACTATTAATATGAACACCTCTAATTGACACTGTACCATTATTCGCTAAGAAAGAGCACTCATCTTCAAAAATCCATACTTTAGAGATATGTTTCAGAGATAAAAAGTGTTTCAGAGATAAAAAAGCAATAGTTACAGAATTCAAAACCAATCTGTTTAATATACAGTGAAACTCCTTGATAAGTATAATTACTTGACCTCATGTTAATAAAAGCTTCTGTTTCCTACGTTCAAGTTCACACTTACAATCACGAGACAATTATAAAAATTTAACACTTATATGGATCTAAAATGCTACCACAGCATACTTAAAAAATTTTAAATCAGGGCCTCCCTGGTGGCGCAAGGGGTTAAGCACCACACTAACCATCTGTAGCCACTACAGCAAGAGTTTGATCCCCGACCAGGGAGGCGACCCACATGGTGCAGCAGACCTCTCCTGCCTCACCCGCTGCTCCCCGCAGCACTGTATTTCAGTCGATCTGCCTGTTCTGTTCGCCACTCTGTCTCTGGTGAATCCTCTCACTCCCCACATCTCTGGCCTATACCCCAGCTCTTGTATGCATAAGTAAATCTTTTTAAAAAATTTAAATCACGAAGATCTTATTTTTACTTTCTTCTATCCAGAAGAAACGTTTAAGTACAAACTTCTAATGAAACTGCAAACATTTGTATAGAGAGACTACAACATGACTTACTCACCTTATTACTTAACTCTGGAAAAGTGGTGCTCTGGAAAGGGAAAGACTGGTCATCCACTATGTGCCAGTGGAGGACATTAAATTTATTAAAAGCCATGGCATCCTGCAAGCAAACATGTTTTAAAAATTATATACTACATATATAATACCAGTCCAGTTTACATATCTGCATTTAGAACTGTTGCTAATGTGTCTGCTTTCTTTTAACATTTAGTTTTCAGTGACGAAACAATGTGGAAGAAGTATAAATTCTTTATCTTACATTCTTATCATGACCAGTCAGTCTCCAAAGCCTAAAAGAGGGGCTTGGGGAGAGGGAACTGGAAGAAGGTGGTCAGGAGTTCAAACTTCCAGTTATAAGAAGTCCTGAGGTAACACAGCACGCTGACTACGGCTCACGCTGCTGCGGGGCAAACAGCAAAGTTGTGAAGGGAACAGATTTTAGAAATCTTTGTTCTTTTACTTTGTCTTTTTATTATATCTATATGTGATAACAGATGCTAACGAGGCCCTGCAGTAATCATTTCACAGTACATAAAAGTTAAACCATTAGGATGTGTACCTTAACTTTACAGAGTGATACCACTAACACTGGAAAAACATCTGGGAGCTGGTATATATTCATTTTGAAATAAAAAATGGCCCCAAAGTTTATTTTTTTAAAAGCCTATACAGAATTTATATGTATTCTTACCAGATGATTTTGCTCAGGTTGAATATAAAGAAAACAAAAGAATAGACAAAACGAGATCAAAACAAATCCCTGAAATCTGATTGTAGAATTGAGGTTACCAAAGGATGGGGAGCAAAGGGAGTACGGAGTCAAATGGACTCTGGTGAATTACGGGTGCTCTGGTGGTGGTATGCTGTGACAATACAAATCTGAAGAGGTGTGCATCTGTATCCCTAAATTACAGTGCTGTAAACCAAAGTTACCATGATAAAAAATGATATATTTAAAAATAAATAGAATAGGTGCTGTTACCTTAACATTAGATTAGCAAAGAATGTGGCAAAGGTATGCCCCACTATGTCAAGCATACATTGGTTGCATTGGTTGGTATAACCTCTCTAGAAGGCAACCTTGTATCTTTGAGCCCAGAAATTTAAGAAGCTATCCTCAAGAAACAACCCTGACAAATGTGCAAATATAAGAATTTTTACACCATAGTGTTGTTTATGATAATAACTTAAATGTTTATCAGCATGAGACTCATGAAATGCTATGATATAGAAAATAGATTGGGCAGTATTAAAAAAAAAACCTGAAATACTCTTTCACAGAAAGATGTCCATAGTTTTTGTTAAAGGGTAGCAAATGTACAATCCCATTTAAGTTTTTTAAAAAGTCTTATGTGCTAATATGCTCATTTCTAAGTTTAAAATGAGATTTGGTCAGAGGCAGTCTGCAGGGAAAAGGGAGGGGTTGGGATCAAGGCAGGGACCGGAAGAGCACAAGGGACTGTGGTGATGGCGCACGGGTGAATTGGTGGTGGAAATTCTATGGGATCTACACCTAGAAAGATAGTAAACATTGTGAGAAAAACAATATTAAAAAAAAACTGTCAGATGTCAAAAAAATAATTTTTGTATTTGAAATTTTGAGACATATTTAAGTATTAAATATGCAAAATAACAAGCCAATTATATGTCAATGTAGTTTTATTTAAAGTGACTATATCCAAAACAAAATCCACAGTGTGAAAAGTAACATTATTTTGCATTTTTGCAAATCACTTTAATGTCTGACAATAAAAGATCCTATCTAAAAAATGAATAAAAATCAGATTTGGGACACAGAAATTTATGTCAACCTCTGCTACATAAGATTATAAGATTATTACCTATTTTATGGATATTTATAATGCTTGAACTTTTTACACAATATATTTCTTTAAAAAAAGTGACAATAATATCTGTTAAGGAAAATATTTCAGGGTATTAGTGCTAATGTGAAAGTAATTGTTTTAATAACAGTGTGTTCTTAAAGAATCAAGTGAAAGTACAGAAAAACACAGATGGAAAATGTCCTCACCTCTACAAACCGGCAATAACTGTTGGGGATGGACCAATGAAAGTCAATATGAGAAAATAAGTATTGTCAACCTCACACACAACTTCTACCACCCACTTTTCAGCTGAGAAAATACACTTCCCAGGGAGAGGGGGGAGAAAGCCCAGTGCTTACGCTTAATACATGAAAAATGAACCCCCTGTTCCAATCTGTACAGAGTACCCAAAATAACAGACAATGGATTAAAATGATTACCTACCAGAGTTTTTAAAATACTCTGAACTGGCAGATAGTGTCTGGATGTATCAATTAAAATTCCTCTATGAGGAAACCTCGGAGAATCAGTAATGCTGGACTCATTGATGATGAACTAGAAAGATAAAATAAATTTCTAATTGATTTTTCTAATTTTCTCTTGAGCTCAATGCAAGTACATGATAAAAGATGAACTTTAAACCAAAAAAAGTGAAATTTACTTTTTCCACATAAGATAAATATTTGGAGAGAAGTATTGAGAAGCAATAAGTACCTAAAAAGCCTCCATTTTTCCTATAATAATGTGTTTATCCAACAATGTTTAGTAACATAATGCTCATACTTACAGTCCCATAAGTATCTTGATAAATTAACTGGCTAAAGGTCTCTAAACCTAGGGAAAGTAAAATATAAAATGTATTGCATTACTTTATAAAATAACAGAGAAAAGTAACTTGGATTTTTCAAACAGACCCAAAGTCAAATAAGACAAATAAAATTAAGTATATATAGTATTACACCCACAACTTATAACATAGTGATTTTCTAAAATCAAAGCTCAATTTAAAAAAAAAATCCCTTTTACAATTTAATAAAATGCATCACTTCATTGTACCTATCCCCTGGGTTTTGTTTGAACTATAAACAGTGGTGAAATGGTGGTGGGAAATCCATGGTGACCACAATTGATGTCAAATATATAAAGGGAAAAAAATGAACTATAAACAGAAAAAAAAATATTGTGTTAACAAGCAACACACCACTTTCTGAACAAATTTATAACATGAGAAATAATTTGAGGATAAAATATTTTGCAATATGTATACATTTCATGTTCTACTTTGAAATATTATAATCATACCATTATTATTATAACTATAAAATAAATCAACCACTGTTTTATGTTACATTCAGCCTGAGTTAAAACCAAAGTCACCTTTATTTTAATTACTACTACTGGTTGTATAGGTCAAATTAAAAAGAATTATTCTCCCTTTAAAAATACTGCTATTTGGAAGTCAGTACAATATAGTATCTACTTAGAAGAGGTAAAAGCAACTTTGGAAAGAAAAAGTCAACGTCCTAATGTCCAGACTTTGAATTTCAGATTCTGAAATCCTCAAGAAAAGCTTTTCAAGGTTGCTGCATCTAACCACTCCAGAGTATATTTCTCTGTTGACACACTTCCTGAAGCCTTAGTTATGTTTCTAAATCCGGGGGAATTTAAAGTAGGGGAACAGTTTTCCCCTTTCTCTACCAGTGTGGTAAGGACAGTATACTTTCTCACCTTGTCATCTCACAAGACCGCAGGACCAAGTGACAAAAGCAGAATCATGTCACTGCCCAGTGGATCTGGATGAAGATTGTTACTAAGATCAGGTATAACTCCAGGAGGAGACTCTGAGGAAGAACCCAGCTGACCTGGTGAGGACTTGCACATGAGAAGGTGCACATATTCTTGCTGTATCAAAGTCACTCTGTCAAGCTGCAATGTCACCAGTACCTAACTGGTTGGGCATGTTTTATTGGGAAACTGGCTTTTCTCTTTGTAACTATGCTTTGGCACAAGTAGGCTGATTCAGTAGTAAGAACAAAAGTGTTGTTCAGTGTAAAAACTTTTCTTTGAAAATTAAACAATAAATAGTAAACAAACAAAATGGACAAAGAAAGCTATTTGCTACTAAAGCCAAGAAGTGATAGTGAAACAAAACTGAAACAAATTCCTCTGGATCAAAATGGTTAAACCATTTATAGCTCTATAAAATTAAAGTCCCAACAGCACTGGATGTAATACCTTTAAGAATTTTTTAACAAATCAAGTTATCTTTCTTCAGTTTCTTAAGTAGAACAGACTTAACATAAATCATCTAGCAAATATCACACAAACCATTCTGTAAAAGGTCCAAGGAAGAAAGATTTGCTTGATTTCCCAAAGAACCAGCTGGAAAATATTTCTTTAATAGAAAATAATGGAGAAACTACATTGGATTTACCTCGTAATACTCCCCAAACTCTGTTGGCCTTGAGGACAGCCACTGGTTTTTTCACATTTAAAGTATCTAAATTGAAAAATAAACGTTTATCTGTTAGCCCTCAAATAACACACAGAAATTTCCTAAACATATAACTGGTATTTCTGAATTTTTTAAAAATTTAAGTACAATTGACACTCAACATTATATTATTTTCAGGTATACAACACATGACCATTCCCCCACCACACTACCTACCCCAACCCTATTGCTCATGTCTGGCAACTACCAATCTGTTCCCTATGAATGAGCTTGGAGTTTTTGTTCTTGTCTTCAGATTCTATATGTAAGAGAGATGTTACAGTATTTGGCTTTATCTCACTTCACCTAGCTAATACCCTCAAGTTCCATTCATACTGTTGCAAATGGCAAGACTTCACTGTTATTTATGACTGGGTCATGTTCACCATTCTCCACCCATCTATTCACCCATCCATCCACACGCTTACATTTAATGACATAATGACTTTTTGGTAGCTTACAAAGCACATATACCATCTGGTTACAACAGGTTCTATGATATAGCCTAAGAGTATAGTATGCTATACCGTCTGAGTTTGGTATCTTATCCTTTGCACACTAATCTGCTTATGATGCATTTCTTGGAATGTTATCCCTGTCAATAAGTAACGCATAACTGCAGACCATGACATTTTAATCCACTCATCCATATGTGGACACTCAGGTTGTTCCCTTATCTTGGCTATTGTAAAATGCTTCAGTGAACACAGACTTACTGCTATCTTTTCACATCAGTGATTTTGGCTTTTTTGAGCAAATAACCAGAGGTAGAAATGCAGAATGTCACAGTAGTTTCATAAGTTTCTGAAGAAACTCCACAGTGTTTTCATAGTGGAAATTTATAACTCCCACCACATTTACACTGCCATTAACAGTATAGAGGTATCTTTTCCCTATAGCCTCACCAATACTTGTTTATCTTGTCTTTTTGTAGCAGCCATTCTACTAGGTATGAGATGAGATCTCATTGTGGTTTTGATTTGCATTTTCCTGATAATTACCGGTGAAGAGCATGTTTTCATGTATCTATTGGTCTGCAACATACTTTCCCCTGAGCTCCAAACTTGTTCCTCCAACTGGCTCCAGTACATCTTCCCTTAGATGTACTAGCTCCTTTAGTTCCACATTCCCGTAGGAAACTGGTCCTTTTCCTGCTCCACACAACACCCAGTCTCCTTTTCTCCTCTAAGTCACCACCCTCTAGCCAACAGAGTTGCTCAAGTCAAGAACTTGGGAACTAACTTCATGATTCCTCATTTTCCATGCAGGCGAGTTATTCTCTCCAGCTGCCCCTCAACAGTGGTTTAGATAAGATTTTAAGTCCAAACTGCAAATATTTTTGGGCACCCACAATTCCTTGGTGAAACCTCCGGTATCACTCAAACCCTCAATTTCCCATTAGGCCAGAGAGTTATCTCTACTCATCCCCTTCTCCTCTGCTTCCCCACTTGCCCTGCACACACCCTTTCCCAATCTCACCCTAACTCTGCCTCAAGACTCTCTTCTAACTCAATTTAATTCAGCTTTATCCCACTTAGTAAAGAAGTTCATACCTATGTAGAATAGAGCACCAGTGGGCTGCCTCTGGAAAATTGGGGGTGGATGTTAAGGGGCAGGTAACCTTTCATTTTTGAAATCATTCTGCCTAAAAGCCCAATAGTCATTTGGGTCTATTAGAGAAGTTTGGGGTAGAGTCAACCACAGATAATTAGCAGAAGACAGAACAGAGATTGAACATTAGAGGGTGTGGCACATGGACTCTGCCACAGTAAGAACACTCAAGGGCAGCAGGTTAATGATTTAATAACATCTGGGCTACATCATCTTCTAGCACCAGCATGCCCACAATCACAGCATAGTTGGCTACAGTAGGGAAAGAACGCTATCACAGCCCACAGTCAGTTGTCTGCTGACAAGGGAGTCTCTTCCACCAGGATGTCACAGTAATGGGTTAGATAAAAGTCAAGCTAAAAACTGTCTTGCTTTTAGGAGTTTTTTCTCCATGTATATCAAATTCTTAGTCAGCTACCTAGAACTCATCATTCCATTGGTCACTGTTTAAAAACATTTTTTGCTACATTATAATTTTGAGGTCTCCCAGAAATACTCAGCAGAGTTGTCTAAAAACATTGACAAATTGCATGTACTCAATGTTGATAATTTTCCAATAGCTAAGGCGTGACTGATATGAAAAAGGATTCTGATTCAATTCAATGCAAAAATCACAAATATAAAGCAGTTAGGAGATTTTTGTATTCCAAATAGGTGGAAACATTAGAGTTTTAATTTCAAAAGCAAATTATTAATGTTAATACTCATTAGTTCCCTGATGTGGTATGGGAGCGACATCTTTGATTAGTTATCCTCTTATATACCAGAAATACATTTGTTTGAAGAGTGTGCATACAAATAACATTAATATATTATTTTTAAAATAATGGATTTAAACTAAATCCTGACAAACCTACTCAACCCCTCTTCTTCGCTTTGAATAGGCATTTAAATATACTTATATAACAACTAAATATAGTATTTCTTGATGTAGTGTTCCTGTGTGTACATTAAAATATAAATGGTATTCTGTTGTCCTTAATACAGAAGTTCCTTTTTCTAACTCAACAATTTATCTTGGCACGTTCTCCAAGTCTGTTCTTTATATTCTGTTTATTTTTATTTAATTGTAGCATAATATTCTTAAGTGTGAATTGACAAGATATATTTAACTATTCTTCAATGATGAACACTTAATTTTATTACAGTTGTGTAGTATCAGGCAAATTGCATCACACATCTTTGATGATAGTGATTCTCTACTAAGCAATGGAAAAATTAGTTCACTTCTTCTGAGAATATACACAGTACAGATACTTTCAACATTTCCTCACACTAGAATGACTGATACCTTATCTCCATGTATGTCACATTAACCATCATCATTATGAATTAGTTTAAAACTTAAAATTAGTTTATCCTTATCACCAGAAAGTTTTATGATCATCTTATCTTAGAAAATTTCCTTCTCAGAATAAAGAGGGTTTATGAAGCAGGATAAAACACAAGCTATACCTCTCCATTCTTAACACATTAAGTTTTCTGGAATTTACCATAGGTCATCTGTGATACACACAGCAAAGATGCCTAATCATTTCTTTCTCAGTTCAGATTGCAAAACACCTGAAAGCTATCAAGTGAAATCACATGGCTGATAATGGCAAGTGAGGCTGTTTCTTTTTGAAGAACAGCTATGCTATTGAAGAGTAATGAAGTTATTTTTGAGCTAGATGTATTATTAACGAATCCCACCCACACTTAGATGATGGAGAGATGTTTAACTGTCTGAAACAATCCGAGGGCAAGGGTCCTTTCTCTAAGATGAACGTTATCCTTTCTGTCTTTCCACCCAACTCAGCAGTCTGCACTAATATCTGCATATCCTCATGTAGTTCCTCTCTGATTCTTTAGTGGCCATTCCACATGATTCCTATTCAGTATGTACTATGGAACGCCTGCCCAGTTATCTATTCCTTCCAAAATAATGTGGAAAAGCCCAAGAAAACAATGTTTCAGGTACCAAAAGTCATAGAGTTAAATGCTTATCAATCAGGTGAAATAGCTCCACTCTCTCCACTCCCATACCCCTAGTTCTGCATTATCTTTGTGTCAGACTATAGAGATCATGAATATACATTTATCTTTAAAATAAGTTAATAAATTTAGTCTAAAAATAGGGATTCACCAAGTCAGTTATAGCAAATTCACACAACAGTAAAACATTATTCAGCCATTAAAAAATAAAATACTTAGTGAAATGTTTATAATGTACTGATACACATAAGCAGAATATAAAACCCCATGGACAGAATTACCCCATGATCATGGCAATGCTTATTATGTTATATTTAGACCTATGTAAAATATTTAAACATTTTACTCTGTAAAAAAAAAAAATTGAAATAATTCTAAGTGCTAGGGCTACATGTGATTTATTTCCTCTTCATTAGCTATGAAGATTTTCTACAATGACAATGCATTATTTCCCTAATCACTTTAATGGTAATTTTAAAACCAGGGATTACTGACTCACTGGCCCAGATCATGGTGGCAGGGAGTCCGTTACTAGTACTCAAGTTTTTAACAAGCAGCTCAAATATGATACAGCCACATTGTACAGGTACTTACAGGACTCATCTGAAGAGATATTGGGGAAACTGTCACACTGTGAGTCAAGGACCACTGACACCACAAGTTGCTGTAACTGTGTTTCATTAGAAGATCTAGCAGGACCATTACGCCTCTTGTTGTAACCAAAAATATACTCATAATATCTGTGTGAGAAATAAATTCAAATAAATTTTTAAAGCATTGTGCTGAAAAATAAATTCAAAGTAGTGGTTATTGTAGTTGACTCAAATCCATTCTACCCAGTATTAGTCAATGGAGGTTCCCATCATGTTTCCCCTCCTTTCCCAAGCGACTCACATAAAATCCCTACTAAGAACTAGAAATCAGGACCTACCTGGTGGTGCAGGGGTCAAAGTCTCAGTGTATCATGCTATCACCAGTCACTGTGGTTAGATCCCAGACCATGGCCATGGCGCAGCAGACCTCTCCTACCTCACCTGCTGCTCCCTCAGCAGTGTATTTCAGAAGATCCACTTGTTTTGCTCCCCACTCACTCCATCTCTGGTGAATCCTCTCAACTGCCCCCCCACTTCTGGGCTACACCCCAATTCTTGTATGCATGAAAAAATTAAAAAGAGTAATCCCATGTGTAGCAGCAGGAGGGGCGGCACAGGAGCAAGGTTCAGGATGGTTCTGGGCAGACTGGTCAGAGAAGGGAGCCCTCGGTGGCTTTTCGTGCTTTTATTAGTAGAGGTGGCCAGGTACATGGCAGGCAGGGGCGCCGGGGGGCCGGGAGGCTGGCAGGCCTCCCAGCCCCCAGCGCATCTCACCCTCTCGGCCGCTTTGCTGCTGCTGCTCGTGTTGATCAGTACTGTTGGTCCTGTTGGTTCTGGCGTCCTCATGACACCGCCCATTTAAGCCCGTGTCCAACTCAGGTGCGCCCACTTGCGCATGCCCAGCCTGGAATGCTCGCAGCACCGCAGGTGTCCATCATCACAGTGGTGGGAGGGTGGAAAGACCTGATTTCTCTAACCCTACACCATTGCAAGCGAATGGTGACCAGGAGTGGGGAAGGAGGTGGTGGTATTCTCCCAAATGAACCACGAGAAGAAAACTATATAATACCTAAATCAGCTGCAGCCACATTAAAGACAGCAGAGCAGAGAAGGAAATAATCCTTTCCTAATGTTAGAGAGCCAATCAGTCAACTAGTCCTCAAATCTTCCCTGCACTGAACTTCTTGATGTGTGAAACAGTGTTTTATTTCTGGAGCCAGAGACTGAGTTAAGGTTCTTGTTCCCTCCCAACAAAAACATACTAATATACCAACCCCGAAAGAAAGACTACCAGCATAAAAAATTCTACTAGGGCCTGAAAAATTTACCTTCTGTTGCTATCCAACTAGCAGAGAAAGAGGATATCAAATAAACATTTAAAGGTGATAAGAGAGAAAATATCAGCTAGACTTCAAAGCAATTTCAAATCTTACACGTTTTGATAAATCAGAGATTGTTTATGCTACTTATTATAATCAGCTTGCATTTGTCCAGAGACATAAGGAGAAGTTGGAAAGTTCTGATGAACGTGGACATGTATGGAAGTTAACCAGTGAGTAAGTGGATGGAGAATGGTGCTAAGGTCCACTGTCATAGGAAGAGCTACAAATTCAAAAGGATATTAAGATCATGGAACTATAAACTTAAAGAGTTAAGACGGTAAATTTTAGTTTGTGTTAATTTTGCCACCATTAACTTTTTTTTAAAAAGGGAGTTAAAACTATCAGCATCTTTGAGATCTGAGTTATGTGCTGGTTTGTCCCAAATAAGAAAAACCTCTATCCTAGGTAATTAAAACGCTAACAGAAAACTCAAGAGTTCTGAGGCAGTGATGTCCAAGATATCTGGGTTAATTTAAGGAACTGAAGAAAACTGTTCATTTGGGGAAAAAATGAGCAAGTAGCATGTGATAGACCTTGTCCTAGAAGCTGAGGAAACAGGTACAAAACAGATCAAACACTCTGCCTGCAAAATGCACACCTTTCCAAGCAGGATTTGTAACCTAATGGGGACTCTTGAGAGACAGGAGCCACGGGGTTCTGAACAACCGAGGGCCTAAGTTGCGTGTGTTCCTAACTTCCAGAACTTTTAGAACATCCCCTCATGTGTAAATCCTTGTAACTTCATTGTGCGTTTACTCTGAAGCAGATACTGCCCTTCCCGAGTTCCTGAACACTCACCCAAATGTTTTAAGTCTTAGCCATAGGTGTAATGTTTTACAACCTGCTTCCTAACAATGCAGGGTGTAATTTTAATAGCTGCTTCTCACATACACCATGAATTACTGAGGCAAACTCACCAGATAATCACCTGTACGCTCTTCAAATGCCAAGCCTTGTTGTTAACCATCCCACAGCTGATTCAAGTCCTGGCTATCTAAACTTGTTAACTATGGAATCCATGCTTTCTTAACCATACTCCTATCACTTCCACAGGCTATCAAGTTCTTATTTTATTAGTACAATTGCACATAAGAGCTATCCAATTAATGACCTTCAAACATTTTTTTTTTTCCTTTTCAATATTCCAACCCAATCAACCAGTTTGGGTTTACTTCTTCACCTCTGACTGTAACCAATCTGACATATTAGCAGATTCAATACCAAACAATCACTAGAGCGTGCACCTAAAGCCTGGCTAAAACCATCCAGTTAATTGTACAAGAGTGAGAGCCTCCCTGGTGGCGCACTGGGTTAAGTAACGCACTATGAAGCAAACCGCAGCTACTGCAGCACGAGTTCGATCCCTGCTGCTGGCCAGGGAGGGGACCCACATGGTGCAGCAGACCTCTCCTGCTGTGCCCGCTGCTCCCCTCAGCAGTGTACTTCAGTTGATCTGCCTGTTCTGCTCCCTGCTCTGTCTGTGGTGAATTTCTCGCCCCCACCTCTGGCCTGTACCCCAGTTCTTGTGTACATAAATAAATAAATATTAAAAAAAAAATTGTACAAGAGTGAAGGAGAACTTGCAAGCGCCCTCTGCCTGCAGTAGCTTGGTCTCTGGAGCCTGAGTCTAAGCTCCAGGCCTGAGGCCAGCAGGGTTATTCAGCTGGTTTTGCATTTTGTCCACTAGTTATCCTTCAGACTTAATGAAGCTTAATGAAGCCAGGTGCCCACTAGAAGAGACGAAAAACAGGAGGAAAGAGGCAGCATAGTCAGCAGAAAATTAAACACAATCCTTCAGGGCACGCAGACCTACCTACACAGGTGTCAGAGTGCGGGGACAGCATGGGGCACACTGAAGCAGCCTCCCCCTAGTGCCTTGCATACCTGTGGTTGGCAAAGCAGGGCGGTGGGCTGCCTCCCATTACACAGTTTACCCGGTGGCCAAAGGGGCATGGAGAGGAGAGGGCTGAGGAACTGAGATGCTTAACGAAAAAAAGGAAGCAGGGAGGGGCAAGCACATGACCGACGCTGGGAACTGAAGCCCACACGGCCTTCTGCACTGACCCAAGCTCTCAGATGAAAACAAGCAGCACTTTTTACGGAACAACGATTTCGGGAAAGGAGAAGAAGCGTTTTAGCCACTGCTCCAACCCAAGGATTTCTCTGCGACCTGAGTTAGTACAGTATTTGACGGGGCGCGCGGGGTGAGCCGGCGGATGAATGACAACCGTCTGTCTTTAGGGACTCCCTCTTTCCGAGTGTTCAACACTCATCTTCCTCTCAGAAGCCCTTCAAATAAGCAGCTGCCACTCGTTTGGACTCCAAGTGGTATATACAGGCCAGATTCTGAGCAACCTACTTCGTCACTCAGAGCCCCGCAAGCACACCAGGGGTCCTGAAATAGTTCCAGGACTCTTAGGGGGCAGGAGTGGGAGGTTGAGACTTCTGTTTTTAACTGGTGCTTCACGGAGCCCCCCCCCCCCAATTGGTGCTCCCCCAGCGTCTAGACCTGTGACTGCTCAGGTCAACAGCCGGCTCCCCCCGGGCTCCTCGCGGACCCGCGGGGAGCCGAGCCCCCGAACCCCCGAGCCCCCGCGTCACGCAGCGCCCCGGCGCGCTCACCCCCGCCCGCCCCCGGCTCCCCGCTCGCGCGGACAATGCGGGGGCCCTCACCGCCGAAACGCTTCCTGCAGGAGGGCGCAGCCGGGGTCGGCCTTGGAGTAGGGGTCGTGGCTGATGGTGAAGCGCTCGGGGGAGAGGTACAACTGGGTCGCCGACACCTTCACCGACAGCGGCAGGGGCCACAACCCCAGCGTCTCCGCGGCGTCGTCACGCGGGGCCCGCGAGGCCCGCGCCGCCAGCGCCAGCAGCCCCAGCAGCCCCAGCAGCTCCAGCCCGCGCGGCCCCATGGCGCCTCAGCCGCTCTCAGCCCCGCCGGCTCGGCTCTGCGCGTTGCAGCCCGGGCGCCAGCTCTGGCCGGCAACCCGGAAGGTGGAAGCGCCGACCGGGTAATCCCCGGGCGGAAGGCGGGGCGCCCCGCGCCGACTCCGCCTCCAGGCCCGGGCCGGGCCGCCCCTAGCGCCAGCCCCTAGCGCCCGCCCGCTAGCGCGGCCTGCGGGGCAACCTGACCGCTCCCGGCTCACCCCAGCGGGGGCGGCCTCGAGTTAGGACCCCCCAAGAGGAAGGCGTCTGGGACGCCAGCCCCGCGGCCGCTCCCGCTCGGCTGGCCGCACTTCCTTGCTCGCCCTCGGGCCGCTGCCTCAGCAAAAGCAAAAACTCAGGCCTCGGACACCCCTATTCTCACCCGCAAAGTAACTCTGGAGTCGCTTCGTTTATTCGCTCCTAAGTCTGACTTTTCTAGAACTGTAACTGACTTTCAATCGACAAAGCCCGGGTCAGAACTGCCCCGAGTTTTGACCACACGGGAGCGTCCCAGCTGCGGGGTGGCCACGAGGGCTGTCCACGAAAAGACTGAGGACTTCTTTCCACCTCAGAAGGACCAGGGCCAAGAGACACACAACGCAAAGATAAAAAATGGATCTTAAAGGAGAGATTAATACTGTCGGGATGTAATTTTCGAAAAGTTTAAAACATTCTATTGCAAAATAGAACAAAAAATGTCAAACACTTTATTCAACTCATTAACTAAGCAAATATTACAAAGATAATTTAATAAAGCATTGTTAGAGTATAAGCTTAAAGACAATTTAATAAAGCAATGTTCTAGCATATGTTTGCTAGCTAGTTGAAAAACTGGGTAGTCCTACAGCCACGCAGCTTAATCATCTGACCCTGAATCACCCCAGTTTCACTACAGGAAAAAAAAAAAATCATGTACAATGATTTCCTGCGAACTACTTAAATGTTTTTTGGTATCAAGTCTATTTGCAATATTTTAAGATAAAATATCAGCTGTGGAAGCAAACATGAATAATTAGATCCAATGTGGCAGTGATTCAGATATAACATTGAAACCCAAGCTAAATTGTTAAATTAGTATCAGACCCCAAGAACGCAAAAGGGAGAAAAAAACTTCCCTAAATTTTCTGAGACTTGCGGAGAGCTTCTCCCTGCCAGCATTAGCCAGCAGACTGTAAACCAGAAGAGTCCCTGTGGGTCCTTTCCCAAAGAGGGCAGATAGACTTTTCTCATAGGGCCAGAGTGGCAGCTATCACCTTTGTGTGGGTGCTAGAAATTGTCAAGACCCTGGGAGCCAGGAGGTCTGTCTCCATCTCATAAGGAATACCAATTGTTTTTAGCAGAAAGCTGTGAGGGCCCTCAGGGCTGGAAGCAGCTGTTCTTGCCTAAATCCCTAGCTCTTCCCTGATCAGAGACCATCAAGTCCTGAGGTTCTGCCCCTTTCCTCAATTGCAGAAGCAATCACTGCTCCCTGCTTTATGACCCGGAGGTTATGAAAGGGTCTCATCCAGTTGTAGGTTTATTAGTAAATGTGTTGTCTCGAAGAATCTCATCTTTACTCTCAGAGTAAGGATGAGGTCACCACCTCCTTGCCTGTCATATAAATTCTCCTTTGTTTCCCAGGCTTCAAAATGCAGGATACATATTTCTGATCCACACCATTATTCTTTAGAATTTATAATCATGTAAATTCTCCACATGTATGTTATTAAATTGTTTTTCCTTTGCTAACCTGTCCATATGTAACATGATGGTCCCCAGGGTAAGGGGATGTTCCAGGTTCTCTGCCCCACCAAAGGAAGGAGACCTAGAGGAGGCACATGGAGCAGAGAGACATGTGAAGAGACTGTACTTGCTTCTCAGTCTTGGACTGGTACCAGGGATTTGAGGAACATGGAAGGAAACACTTGAAACAGATGTGGTTGAGAGACCCCTTGGGAAGTTAATAATGGCAGTCTTTATGTTGACTTGGGTTTTCTTTTGCTCTTTTCCTTCCAGACTTGTCTGGCCCCTTCTGCCCCTTCCAATGGGTCCCTTAACAGAAAGTGACTTGTATTTGTGGCAAACTTTTAGACCTCAGCATTCAGTTGGCTTTGGGCCAACCCTGTTTGACTGGGCATTTACCCAAGAGGGCATGGGTAACCTTGGGTGTCTGATTTGGAAACTCTATTCTTTCCCTTCTCTTCTCTCTATTGCACATTAATTTTATTAAAGTTCCTTTCCATTAAAGGCCTTACACACTACAATATGTTTTGTCTTGATGGGGTAGATGGAAGAACCCATTTAGAGTGGGCAGGTTTGGGGGTTCCGGGATACCCTTCCTCCTGCCCTGTAACAGATGTTTGCATTTCTCATCCAGCCTGAGAAGAATGGAGGGTAGTGGGTGATTTTCTTTGTGTCCCAATAGGTATGACCAATAGAAGTTCAATACTCCACAGCTTACCTGAAGAAAAGATTCTTCATATTTCTTCATATATGGACTCCCCTTTAACCAGCCAAAAAACTCCTACTAAGTCCACATTTCTTGGTCCCTAACGTGCTCCTTAAAATTTAACTTTTCTTCTCAGCCCCAGCCACCAAAACCTATATAACCTCATTTCCCTTTTTAACTGGGGAAGCAGATTTGAGTTGGTTTCATTCTTAATTGGGCTCTTCTTTCATAATGATCCCCTACATAGCAAGGACAACTCCTCAAGAATGCTTATGTCCCACTATCCTCCACAATGATTCTGATAAATGATTCCTTTTGACAACTTGATATCATAGAGCAGAACTAGTGAAGTCACATGACAAACATGGATTAAGATGCTGACGTTTTAGAAAGGAGAAGAGTTCTGCTGTCAGCAGAAGAGGATGCTATGTAGTCCAAAACCCACATACCTACTACTGCTAGTATTTTGCAAATGTCGGTGAAAAGCTGCAAGAAAATCTTTCAGAGAATTTTATGGAGCATATTTAAAGTTCTTCCATAAAAGTGTCAAAGTAACATGATTCTCCCATCTTCTTATAATAGCAGAAATTTAATCTGCAATTTATATCTTCACTGCTGTTTTTTACTGTTCATTGAAGGCTAATACAGCATGTTTCCAATGTTGCATCTCCAAGTTACACTGTTGTAATTACCAAATATTTAAAGAGGACTTCGTCTTGTATATTAGTTGCTGTGTAACAAATTAGTTCAAAACTTAGGAGTTTAAAACAATAAATAATAAGTGATAAATATCTCAGTTATTGTGGGTCAGGAATTCAGCAGTCTGAACTGGGTGATTCTGGCTTAGAGTCTCTCATGAGGTTGCAACCATATGAAAACTTTTCCCTGAAAACTTGACTGATGCCAGCATCTGATTATTATAGGCTAACTTGCATAACTGTTGGCAAGAAACCTGAGCTTCTTGCTGATCGTTGCCCGAGGCTCAATTATTGCCGCATGAACTTCTCCCTAGGGCTTCTTGTGTATGCTCACAGTCAAATGATCCGAGAAGAGAGCAAAGAGGAAATTAAGACATCTTTATTTGACTTGCATCTTATGAGTAACATTTCTAGTACCTTCTATTTCTTTGAAGTATTACCTTAGAAATGATCAGACTGTCATACATCAAAAAAGTGTTTACTCCAAACTAGGAGTCATGATTCAGTTTTATAATCAAGGGGTGGCCTCAAGGCATGCTCCCTCAATATCAGGGCAGAGGGGAGTTTTAAAGGCTCTAACAGGGAAGTGGTCTAAGCTCAGTCATTTATTTGAAATTGTGGGTTGCTTGACCGGAGTCTTCAATGCTGGAGTGTGGGATTTTTTGTTATATTCAGCAGGTGGATGACCTTCCTGTTTCTTTCCTAACCATTGGTAAGGAGTTAGCAGGCTATTGGTGTCTGTCATAATCATTATTAAGGCAAAATCAGTGAGTGGGTGTTCTTCATAATTGCCCACAGGCAATTATGAGTCAGGCTGCTGACTTTTTACCTAGAAGTCTCATCATGGAAGCTATAAATATGGTGGAGTCTGATTGATTCAAAATAGTTTCCACAGAAATAAGTTACTAAATATAGTCTACATTCAAGAAGAGGGAAACCAGGCTCCACCTTTTGAATGAAGGAGTCTACTTTCTAATCATAAATTATTTATATACCTCTCATGTTTAAAATACATTCCTTTCTTTCCAAGACTCCCGAAGTCTCATCTCTGTAGATCATTAGTTCGAAATTCAGAAGCAACTTGGGAACCATTAAGTTCCCCCAAACTGGGAAGGTAATTTGAATCCAAAGAATGAAGCAGGCAGGTCTGCTAATTACTCTTATATTTTATTAAGGGAAACTTACATATAGGGGTCCTTGGTAACAGAGCTTGTAACAGAACTTCCTCCCATCAAGGTAGGATCCACGCCACCCACCCTAATAGGGTCATTGTGTATCCTGCTTAGCACATGGGCGATTTTTGTGTAAGTTCCGACACTAGATGCTCACGGGGACATGGCATGTGTGTATTAGTCCTCTAATTAATATGGTATGTTTCAATCACCGATAATGCCTAAATATTAGTACAGGCTAAGTACAAGTGTGGATCAATACTTATCTAGGAAATAATGGTAAAATTGGTTGTCTGCCCAGAGTAGGACAATTATCAGTCACCTGCCTAAAATGATGTCGATAGAAGATGGAGTTACTTTGATTTTCCTACAGCATCTAAATTAGTTCAGTGTGAAAGATGTATCATACAGATGTATAGCTATAGCTGTATGAATAGATGTATCCTTAAATATCCTCAAGTAAAGTTCCTCTTAATCGGAAAATTTGTGAACTAAAGAGATAAGATATCTGTCCCCCACACATGTAATATTCGATGATGGGACAAGCATAGGATAACCACTATAGACAATTCTATTCAAAACAGGGAAATTCGTAGGCACTGTGGGGTTGGTGGTAATTCCAAAATCCAGCAGGGCAAATATTTGAATTCCCTGGATTAAGACTAGAGATAATTCTCTATGGCTCTCCACTCTACTCTCTAAGTTTTTCAACCTAGAATCAAATTTATCTAAGTAAATTTAAAGCTCAAATTGACTTATTAAACACCTCCTGAGGGCCTTTCCTGGTGGCACAGTAGGTTAAGCAACGCACTATGAAGCAAAACGCAGCCACTGCAGCATGAGTTCGATCCCTGCCCCCGGCTGGGGGGTGATCCACATGGCACAGCAGACCTCTCCTGTCTCTCCCGCTGCTCCCCTCAGCAGTGTGTTTCAGTTTATCTGCCTGTTCTGTTCCCTACTCTGTCTCTGGTGGATCCTCTCACCCCCTACATCTCTGGCCTATACCCCAGCTCTTGTATGCATAAATAAGTAAATATTTTTAAAAAATAAAAATAAAAAAATAAACACCTCCTGAATCAGGCAGCATCCCATCTAGCGAGTGGGAAGAAGCTCAAAAGAGTTATACAAAATGGAAGGCTGTATAAGTTGAAGGTGGTGAGAAAAAAAAAAAGAGGGAATTGTTTCAGATAAGGTCACATTCCTTCGGGAACATAGGAATCTTTAGACAGATTACTTATGAATGTTGACCTGGAAGTTCCAGATTAACTGTCTAAAGGTTACTTATATTTCTGGGAGCAACTGACACTGCAATTTAGTTAGGTTTGTTGATATCTTAGCATCAGTGACTCCATTTTGAGCCTGTTGTCCTTTTTAAATAATAGCACATCTACTTTCCACATTACTGCAAACCATTGTATTGCTCATCTTTCTACCAAGGATCGCATTTCTTAATTCAATATGATTTTCCATACTCTCCTTTAGTGAACCTCCTCAAGTCTATGCTTCAACTAACAGTCTTTCCAAGGTACTTCATGCTTTCGTGAATGCTGTCATCAATGTCATCCAGCTTTCGTCCACTGCCCGATTCCACGGGGTAAGAAAGATTAGCATATAACTCACACATACTAGTGTTTTTATGGTAGCACCCAAATTTAGGTGTCAAAAATTCCACATAGTACTTATTTCCTGCTGTATAACAAATTACCAACATTTACAGGGTTTGTCCAATTGCAATTTTGGTAGGTAATGCTAAATTTCCCTTCAAAATGGTTAACAGAGGGCCTCCCTGGTGGCGCAGTGAGTTAAGTAACGCACTAAGAAGCAAACCACAGCCACTGCAGCACGAGTTCCATCCCTGCCGCCTGCCAGCCAGGAAGGGGACCCACATGGCACAGCAGACCCCTCCTGCCTTGCCCGCTGCTCCCCTCAGCAGTGTGTTTCAGTCAGTCTGCCTGTTCTGCTCCCCACTCTGTCTCAGGTGAATCCTCTCACCACCCTGGACTCTGGCCTGTACCCCAGCTCTTGTATGTATAAATAAATAAATCTTAAAAAAAAGATTAACAGAATTTAAGTGTCCATTTCTTCACAACCTCATCCCACTTTTTAAAATTTTATAGACATTTAATTTGTATTTCTTTTATTAGTTGTGAAGTTGAATAAATGACTGTTTTGTTAGTGTGAGACTGAGGGATACCCAGGGACCCCAACCTCTTAAGGGATTTGGTCATGCATGTGCAAGAGGCAAAGGAAGCATACTATCAGTGTGAAAGATTTTTAATGACATTAGCATGCACAGAGAGAATAAAGGATATACCTAAAAGAATTCTGAAAATTATATATCCCCTCGTTGGCAAATACCCAGCCAAACAGGCTTAACCTAAAGAAAGGCTGTTGAAGCCTGAAAACTTGCCACAAATCTAAGGCAATTTCTGGCCAGGAACCACGAGAAAGGGGTTGTTAGGCAGATTCCAGAAATCTAGAACAAAAGAAGAGATTTAAAATTCAGTACCAAACTACAAATCAGGATAATGGCTG
Organism: Galemys pyrenaicus; assembly: GCA_019455555.1. NCBI lineage: Eukaryota > Metazoa > Chordata > Mammalia > Eulipotyphla > Talpidae > Galemys > Galemys pyrenaicus. Next base: position 11,419,794 of record JAGFMF010011381.1, read on the forward strand.
CTATCATCTCTGTCAAGGGCCAGGAACAACTTCTCCATGTGTTTATAACCCACATGTCTCTTCCAAGTACCTCTTCCAAGTGATTCTGCCTGCCTCTCCCCATGTACCTCCTTCTATATGGCTATATGCTAATCCTTAAAATTAAGGTACTTCAGCTGATCTTGCTAATCTGCCTGCTATTCTCAGTATACTGGTTTCCCATTATGTTCCTCATACCAGGACTTTGGATTTATTTATGTGTACAAGAACTGGGGTGTAAGTCAGAGGTATGGACTATTGTTGTTGGTGAGAGGTCTCCTGCTTGACTTTATGCCTAGCTGATCAGCAAGAACTCTGGCTACTAAGACAATAGCCCTGAGAACAACGAAGGTCCAACATCCCACCAATGGTCAAAAATGGCATAGGGACAATTGATAAGCTCTTTGGGAAAGAAAGAAATTTAGATACTTATTTCAGCTCTCCCAAAATCAATTCTAGATTTATTGATAGGTTAAAATAAATCCTAGAAGAAACTAGAGAATGTGTGTCATTAAACCACGTGGAATTCAAATCCTGACTCTCAAACTTCCCAGCAAGGCCCTCTGCATCCAGCTTTTCTCATATGTATAAGACCAGTCCCATGTGCCCTGCAAGGTTGTTAGCATACCAGGTAAATAAACACTGATTAAATCTTTGCAGAGGGAAGACTGAGTCTCTCATTTAGATTAGGATGTTGCACATAAAGGGGAAAAATGAGTAGTTCTAAAAAAAATTTATAAATGTTTGCATGTGAAAAATGTACTCTGAAAAGTACTCTTAAAATTTTATAAAATGCAACAAATATAACTAGTAATGGTATGATGCATTTACTATATAAAGCGTTCTCACAGACCAATGAACATTCTATTAAAACTTTGCCAGAGGATACATGTTCAAATAAGGAAATGCAGATGGTTAACAAACATGTGGACAAACATCCAATCTTGTTTGCTGCACAAATATGTGTATAATTAGAAAAAGAGTTATAGATTAAATTACTCAAGATGAAAGCAAATTAGAATGCTTAATGCCTTATTCTGGTGTCACCGATGCTTGGCCATGGCTTGAGTGTTTCTGTGGGTGCTCTGTTCAAAGCAGGAGGCTCCCAGGGGCAAAGAGAAACTTTCATTTTAAAAGCCCTGCTAGACTCCACATGGTTTAGCTGGTATGCTAAACCTTGCAGGGCACATGGGATTGGTCTTATACATATGAGAAAAGCTAGATGCAGAGGGCCTTGCTGGGAAGTTTGAGAGTCAGGATTTGAATTCCACGTGGCTTAATGACACACATTCTCTTGCTACATATTTGTCTCTGAAATTCTCTAAAAAAGAAGGCAGCAGCTGTTGCTATCAGAGCCTAAATCTGGAAGAATTGCATCCCTCTTCCCCTTATCAGCTGCTAAAACAGAAGAAAGATAAGCAAGAAGTTCTAAGAAAGCAGAATAAGGACTGAGAAGTCAAAAGACAAAGTATGCAGAGAATAAAACAAAAACTAGCTGCTGAAGAGGCCCCACTGGTGCACTCTCAAGAAACCCTCTCCCCATATAAAGGGTTCCTGTCTCCATGATGTGACCTGCCTGGCTGGGTTTGGTCCCCAAACAGATCTCGATGTCACAATGCAGTCACTTTATGGTCTGGGTGGCAGAGAGCCGGCTCCATCCCTTTTTGGAACAATAGGGTGGGTTGTTCTCTGCAGGCCATTTGCCCATCTAACCTCGCCCCTTGTGGAGAGTGGATGCCATATAAACTGTGGTCATTTACCTAAACAGTATCCAGAATAAACAGTGAAATAGAGGAGGGGCAGTTGCATTTGAGGACCCCTTATCAGGAATGCACCCCGCAGGGATGATTAGTGAGCCTCTGAAGTACTCCTGATAGGGGCCTGGGAGAAAGGGAGGGGCATCAAACCTAGTGTGGAACCTGCAAGGACACACAGCATTGCTGCATGCTTTAATATGTATTTAATAATGTTATTTAGTTAATCTATTTTCTTTGAACTAAAACTCATGGTTTGAGTTGAGGGTCATGCCCCAGTGACACCATTAGGAAAACAGGATCTACTGAGTCAAGATGACAGAGAAGGTGGCGACAAACTCTAGGGACATGACGAAGACCAGGCCACCAACCGTGAAAGGCTGTTGTGGTGGGAGCTTTGCTTATGCTTAAGTGTCTTTGTTTGATTTGCTAGAAAAAGACTGGCTTGAAATGAGATCCCAGAAGGGTTTTTTGAGGTAAAATACCCCGTTCTCTCAGATCACCAGATTTCTGACGATAAAGTATATATTATAGATTCAATTCCTGTCTCTGTTCATTTGGCTTCTGGCAGCGACAGGTAGACCAACCCCAGCATTTTCTGGTTACACTCTGTAGGGCCGGGAAGGCACGGAGCAAGTTCTCCATGATCAGAGCAGACGGGTCAAGGAGGAGTCCTGGAGCCCTCGGTGGCTTTTTCAGACTTTTATTATTCTTTCCATCAGAAGCACCAAGTACATGGCAGGCAAGGGGACCGGGGGGCCAGGAGGCTGGCAGGCCTCCCAGCCCCCAGCAAATCTTATACTCTCTGGGTTCCTCTGGTCTCTCGTATCTCTCTTACTACTGCTGCTTACTCTCCTCCTACTCGCTCCCCTCTGCTGGCGTCCTCGTGATGCCATCCTTATACACCGTGTGCCCACTTGCACATGCCCACACCCTACTTGAGGCCCGCCCTCCATTAGGCATGCATGCAGGACCACAGGTGTCCATCATCGACACCAGTGATGGGAGGTTGGAAAAGTCTGACAATTTTCACTGACCCTACACACTCTCACCAAGCAGATGCACTCCAGAGCTGTGGTTTTGACTATTGTTTTTGAAATCTAACAGCAGAGTTGGTAAATCAGAATAAAGAAGGACTGGAGTGATTTCTCACTGGTGAAACAGAGCTGAGATCTGTGGCTGACTGGCAAGACTGAATCTGCCTCACTGTCCTCTGGCCAAGTATGAGAAGTCACATACTCAGCCCAACCTTTGGAGCACCACGGGACCCTGAGGAGTTTGCTTGGCTGGTGTTCTTCCTCATCCCCATGGCCATCATCTCCTGGCCCAACTAGAGAGCTTACTAGTCCTGACAGTACATTGTTCCTCTGGAGTGAACTGCTCAAGCAAAGACCTGGGATGTGGTGGGACTTTCCCCAACTCACTAGAATGGACTTTGTGGCCACTTCTGCATCTGTGTCTGTAGGGTAAATGAAAAAGTGTCAGACTTTTCCGCCCTCCCGCCATTGGTGTGATGATGGACACCTGAGGTCCTGCACGCATGCCTAAGTGGGCATGTGCAAGTGGGTGCACCTGGGCTTGGACATGGGCGTAAAAGGGCGGCGTCACGAGGATGCCAGCAGAACGAGAGCAGCAGAGCAGGAGAACACGAGAAGCAGCAGTAAAGCAGCTGAGAGTGAAGATGTGCCGGGGGCTGGGAGGCCTGCCAGTCTCCTGGCCCTCCAGTCCCCCTGCCTACCATGCACCTGGTTGCTTCTGATAATAAAAGCATAAAAACCACCGAGGGCTCCAGGACTCCTCCTTTACCCCGTTGTAGCTGCAGGAAATGTGGCACAGGAGCAAGGTTCAGGATGGTTCTGGGCAGATGGGTCAAGGAAGGAGAGTCTTGGAGCCCTCGGTGGCTTTTCATGCTTTTATTAGTAGAGGTGGCCAGGTACATGGCAGGCAGGGGTGCCGGGGGGCCGGGAGGCTGGCAGGCCTCCCAGCCCCCAGCGCATCTCACCCTCTCGGCTGCTTTCTACTGCTGCTGCTCGTCAGTACCGTCGGTCCTGTTGGTCCTGTTGGTCCTGGCGTCCTCATGACACCGCCCATTTAAGCCCATGTCCAACTCAGGTGTGCCCACTCGCGCATGCCCAGCCTGGAAAGCTCGCAGCACCGCAGGTGTCCATCATCACAGTTGTGGGAGGGTGGAAAGACCTGATTTCTCTAACCCTACACCCGTCTGCCCAGAATCATCAAGAACTTGCTCTGTGCCCCTTGCTGGCACCACAGTGTTAATATACATTGGCACACTTAGCAGAATCAGGTCTCAGACTCCCTTTCATTGTGAGAAACAAGATGGTAGCAAGGGTGTCAGCAAGAGGATGTACAGACCCCATGTGTAATGGCAGAGGCTACCAGCACTTACAAGAAATCAAAGCCAGTTACAAGTAAATTACTGAACACTTGCGTGGGGCAGTCTCCTCAAAGGGCTAGAGTGGCCTCTATCTCCTTGGTATGGGGATAGAAGTTAATCACGTTTCTGGGAGCCTGGCGAGGTCCATTTACTTTATTTAAAGATTGCAGGTTATTCTGGGTTGAGAGCAGTGAGGGCCCTGAGTGCTAGAAGCAGCTGTTCTTGCCTAAATTCCTAGCTCTTCCCTGATCAGAGACCATCATGTCCTGAGGTTCTGCCTCTTTCCTCAGTTGCAGAAGCAATCACTGCTCCCTGCTTTATGACCCGGAGGTCACAAAAGGGTCTGTAGGGTCAGAGAAATCAGGTCTTTCCACCCTCCCACCACCATGATGATGGACACTGCGAGCATTCCAGGGTGGGCATGCGCAGGTGGATGCACCTGCGTTGGACACGGGCTTGAATGGGTGGCGTCATGAGGACACCAGGACCAACAGGACTGACAGTACAGACCAAAGCGAGAGCAGCAGAGAGAGAGAGAGAGAAGAAGCAGCTGAGAGGGTGGGATGTGCCGGGGGCTGGGAGGCTGGCTTCCAGCCCCCTGGCACCCCTGCCTGCCATGTACCTGGCCACCTCTACTAATAAAAGCATGAAAAGCCACCGAGGGCTCCAAGACTCTCCTTCCTTGACCCGTCTGCCCAGAACCATCCCGAACCTTGCTCTTGTGCCGCCCTTTCCTGCTGCTACAGGGTCTCACCCAGTTGTAGGTCTTAGTGTAGTGCCGGTAAAGCACAGGACACTGAGTCCTGGAAACCTCAGTGTCTTTTTCAGGCTGTTAGGGTCTCTCTACACCAATTGTTGTGGGGCAAGCCCACAGGCTGGCAAGGCAGGAAGGCCAGGGGACCATGAGGCAAATGTTTACTCTTCCGACTCTCCCTGGCGACGTCTCGCAGTCACTCATCTTCCTGCAGCCACTCTGCTGTTGCTGTTTTGTGCGGCCTGTCCTTGTAGCCACATCCTCCAGGCCCAGGTGTGCCCACTCACACACGCCCACGCCACACTCCAGGGGTCCACCACCAGGCACGCGTGCCCTGAGCCCACGCTCCCAACTGCCTCGGGCATTCAAGGCCGCAGGTGATGGCCACAGAGGCCAGAGGCATAAAAACCTGAGCAATCTTCATTTACCCTACACTTAGAAAACACGTTGTCTCTAAAAGTCTCATCTTCGCTCTCAGAGTAAGCGTGTCAAGTCTTGTCTGCCATGTGAAGTCTTCTCCTTTGTTTCCTTAGTGCCCCAGATTTCAAAATGCAGGATAAATATTTCTGGTCCACTCCATTATTCTTTAGAATTTACAACCACGTAAGTTCTCCATATGTATGTTATTAAATTGATTATTTTTCCTTTGTTAACTTTTCTGATGTTTTGATTCTTTGCCAGGTAGAACCAGAGGGGCACGGGGTTGATTTCATTCATTCCCTGATGCTTGTGGACACACTGGCATGTGTCCGTTTGAAACGTGGTCCTTTTAGTCTGAGAACATGTCTCCAAGAGAACTTTGGCCTACATGTGTGTGTGAAGGAAGCCCAGAAATGCTAACTTCAGACATGCTAAGCTTCAAAAAAGCAACAACCCATTCACCCCCACCCCCAAAGCCCCACTTTGATTGACAGGTGGAGAGAATTAACCACTGTTAGGCACCTCCTAATTAGCTGGAATGACTGAGGCTGTGAAGGCCAAGCTTCCCTGCCGCCTGCAGGCTGATGCTCTGTAGCCTTGGATGGGGGTGGGGCACGTTGTTGAGGCCAAGGGTTAAGCGGCACCTGCTCCTATTGAACTGGATCCTGTTGTTTCCATGCGGGCAAGACTTCCAACTGGTCTAGGGGAGAATTTTGCTGACTTGTGGACAATGAGAACCAGGCCTCCAAGTCACAATCAAACTGGGCCATTGTCAATGTCTTTTCCAACTTGACCCACTATTATGAAATTGCCCCAATCACACGAACACACATCTGCACTGAAATGACAAGTAAGTGCTTGCCCGGGAGGCAACTTTTGCAAGTGGAGCTGGGTGTTACTAAAATAGGGCATTTGTCCTTTGTTGGGGTTATCTGTGACCCCCGCGAGCTGACAGCCCTCCTCAAGCATTGCCTTGTGGCCTGTCATAAATTACTTGTCCTTCAAATGTTTCCTATGGCTTGCAGATGAGTCCCTTGAAAGAAATGGGCTTCAATCACCAGTTTCAACAATTCTCCTGTCTCCGAGTAATAAAACATCTGGAAAATTGGGCTAAATGGATAAAACAGCTCTCTGTAATAAGAATCTGGCATCTGTGCAACTCTGTATAATGCTTTTTTTTTTTTTCAGGGGTTGGGGGAGACCAGATGTGGTACTTCTGTGTTATGAAGAACAGAGGCATGTTTAGTCATGCTTTTTATTGCACTTAAAATGCAAGGTATATTTTCATAGGTCCCTGGAGAACTGCTATCCCACTGATTGGGAATTGTTGATGTGTTGGTTTACAAACTTGAAAAGTAAGCGAATTGCTCAGAAAATTGCAGACATAATTTAAACAGTCATTAAACTGGACACTCACAGGGAATTGGCTTAAGAAAAAGAATTCACTCTATAAATTTTTCCTTCTCTCCTAGTGGATTTGTTCTACAGGCTCTTTGATCTTGCAGTCGTTTATGTTCTTATCTGTCTTCTATAATATTTACGGCTTTATGAAGGAATGATTTCATCAAACTTGCTATTCACTTCTTCCCAACTTCTCATTAAGAAAGCTTAGCTGGCAATCCACCTGTGTAGTCTCCATTTTACAATCCTTTGTGGGGTTCCAACAAGATGTTTTTAACATGAGTGTGTATGGGGGAGGGGTACAATGGAAGTACCCAGAATAGTGTTCACTGTGGTATTATTCAACAAATCACCATCACACGTGCCTTTTATTTACTTTTTTTAAAGATTTATTTATTTCTGCATACAAGAGCTGGGGTATAGGCCAGACGTGCAGGGGTTGAGAGGATTCACCAGAGACAGAATGGGGAACGGAAGCGGTGAATTGCACTGAAATGCACTCCTGAGGGGAGCAGCAGGAGAGGCAGGAGAGGTCTGTTGCATCATGTGGGCCCCCTCCCTGGCCTGTGATGGGGATGGAACTTGTACTGCATTGGCTGCGGTTTGCCTCATAGTGCTGTGCTTAACTCATTGGGCCACCTGGGAGACCCCGCACCTTTTATTTAAGAAAGTTTGAAAAACAGAAAAGAACAAGTATAGTCACTTGTAACTATATCTAATTATTGCCAATGCTTACATGTGCACTTTTTATTTTACAAAATTGCCATCATGCTCTACTGTGTTTGCTTTTTTTTTTTTTTTTTTTCAAAGATGTATCCATTCGTGCATACAAGAGCTGGGGTACAGGCCAGAGGTGTGGGGGGTGAGAGGATTCACCAGAGACAGAGTGGGGAGCAGAAGAGGCAGATCCACTGAAATACACTGCTGAGGGGAACAGCGGGCGAGGCAGGAGAGGTCTGCTATGCCATGTGGGTCCCTTCCCTGGCTGGTGGCTGAACCAGTGCTGCAGTGGCTGCTGACAGCTTCATAGTCCGGTGCTTGACCCCTTGTGCCGCCAGGGAGGCCCTCTATTGTTTTTGTTGCTTTAAATATCACAGAAGTTTCCCTTCTATTAAATAGTCCTTAAAAGTGTGCAGCTTGCTTTATATGAAACTGTGCTCGTCATGATAGTCATTTTGGGTTTCTGCTTATCTTCTAGAAGGGGGCAGGGAGAGGCTTGTAACAATCGGGCAAAAACAACCCTACCCACTTTAAGTGAGGAAAAAGCACCCTGGTTTTCATAAGTGGATAAGCCGTGTTTCAGAGCCGGGCCCAGAATAGTGTTTGCTGCTCTTGAAGTGACCTCTCCTTACCCGGATGGACAGTAGCCATGGAAGACTGAACTAAGACACCCTGGCTCATGGTTACTTAGAACCTCCTGAAAGAAGGGGTGCTCATCTTGTTTCCATTCTGGACCCAAATTGAAGTTACACCACAATGTAGCCCAAAGCCACCAACCAGACTCTACCAACTTGCTTTTTTTAAAAACAAAAACCAACAGTTTTTCTTCAACGCCCTAAATTTTGCCCAAAGCCCCATCCCAGGCACACTGATTTGAGGCCTGGCCGGCCCCCTGCCAAGTGATCTTGCATTAAACTGGTTCTTTTCTCAAAAGTTGGTGGCAGGCTGTTGCCTTCTGTGCCAGCAACACATAGACTATTTTCACTGAACTGGTTTATTTGGGGACATTTAAAGTTTCCAGAAATGTTTACTACTGTAAGTTGTCTATGATAAATGCCTTTATGTAAACATTTTTTAATAGATCTCTGATTCTATCCTCGGAAGAAAATCACTGGAGCAAAGATTATGGTTTTTTTAAAGTATTTTATCTTAATGCATATCACTCCAAGTTTTCTTCAAAAATGGCATAATGGGGGTCTCCCTGGTAATGCAAGGGGTTGAACGCCGCACTGTGGAGCTTCTGCGGCCACTGCAGTGCTAGTTCAATTCCCTGGAGAACCACATGGCGCAGCAGACCCCTGCTGTCTCACCAGCTGCTCCCCTCAGCAGTGGATTTTGTGGATCTGCCTGTTCTGAATCCTCTCATCCCCCGCACCTCTGGCCTGTGCCCCATCTCTTGTATGCATAAGTAAAAAAATTTTTTAAAAAACAAAACAAGAACGGTGTAATGGGCTGTGCGCATGCTCCTGAGGGGATGTGAGTGTTCACTCCCAGGCATGCTGTCTGCTCTCCTTACCAGAGCTCTGCAGTCGCCATATTAACCTGCTGCCTGTAGTTTGCCACCATTGTCCCCCTGCTTGCTCTTTGCCTTGTAACTGGGAGAGTGAGCTGAAAGTTGTAGTGGTTTTGTCAAGTTTTTTCTTCCCACCTTCCTTCTCTCTTCATTTAAAAGTTTTAAATTTATTTTCTCTGTCTTTTCCTTTATGAAGTCTTCTACTTTGAAGTTTTCCCAGCTCAACATCAGAACTCATATATGTAGGTTTTTCATAACTTTGTATTTTTCTAGGTATCTAGTGGTTTCATTTTCATATTTAGAACAAAACTCTAGATAGATTTTTAAAACTTTTTGGTAATTGCTTAAACTGGGACATCTAATTTATTATTTTCCAAATGGTTGACAGGATGTGTCAGCACTGTTTAGGCAATGTTCCATTTAAAAATAATCCATTTTTTAAAAATTAAAAGCAAAGGTTGAGTTATTCCTCCTTAAGATTTTTTTTTTTAGATTTATTTATTTATGCATACAAGAACTGGGATACAAGCCAGAGGTGGGGTGGGGGGTTGGTGAGAGGATTCATCAGAGACAGAGTGGGAAGCAAAACAGACAGATTGATTTAAATACACTGCTGAGGGGAGCAGCGGGCGAGGCAGGAGAGGTCTGCTGTGCCATGTGGGTCCTCTCCCTGGCCAGGGATCCAACTTGCGCTGCTGTGGCTGCAAATGGCTTCACAGTGCTGTGCCTTATGCCCTTGCACCACCAGGGAGGCCCCTTTAGAACTTTCTTAAATGTGTTTGCTCTCACAGATAGTTAAACCTGACAGTTAAAGTTTTCCTTAGTCATTCTCTGTTGACCGAAAATGAATTGATCTGCTTTCACCGATTGTAAACCACAACTCTGCCTGACTTTGAAACTCTTGACTCCCACCAGTTCTGTTTAGAAACAAATTCTCCTCAGTGTTGTTCCTAGCTTGTCCATGATATTTCAACACAATATATATCTCTGTGGTGGAAACATCGAAAGCCTTAAAGCTAAGTGAACACAGCATGCAATTAGAAGCCAGTCATCTCTCTAGTCGACAACCTAAATGCCCAACAAGACTGGATTAAGAGATGTGGGGCATATACACAGTGGAATACTACTCAGCTGTTACGAAAAGTAACTCTTGTCACTTGCAACAACATGGATGGAACTGGAGGGAATTGTGCTAAGGGAAACATGTTAGGAGAAAGACAAATACCAGATGGTTTAACTCATATGTCGAATATAAAGGAATAAAACAAAGAACTAACCACTCTAGATCAAAACAAACCCTAGGTATCTGACTGTAGAACTGAGAGTACCTGAGGGAGTAGAGGAGGGTGGGGGGCGAGGAGGTGGGGGTGCCCAATGGACTATGGGGAAGGACTATGGGTGCCTTGGTGGCGGGTACGATGTTGGTACATATATCTAAAGAGGAATGAGCCTCTACTTGCAAATCACAGAGAGTGTTTAAAACCCGTGTTACCTATGCTAAAGTTCCTTAGGATATTCAGATGCAAATATTACATATATAACAAAGAACATGTTTTTCTCCTACGGTCAATCCCTTTCCTCTAAGTATGCCTTTAAATGTTGATATAAAGAATATGAAAACAAGTCAAATAGAAAAAGGAAGATGCATGTTGGATTGAATTGAAACACCTCAGAGGGCCTCCCTGGTGGCGCAGTGGGTTAAGCGTCACACTATGAAACATTTGCAGTCACTGCAGCACGAGTTCAGTCCCTGGCCAGGGAGTGACCCACATGGCGTAGCAGACCTCTCCTGCCTCACCTGCTGCTCCCCTCAGCAGTGTGTTTCAGTCTATCTGCCTGTTCTGTTTCCCACTCTGTCTCTGGTGGATCCTCTCACCCCTACACCTTTGGCCTGTACCCCACTTTCTTGGGGTGCATCACCAACCTGGCATCTATGTATGACAATACAGATGGATCATTACCAACCAAGGAAGTGCAACTGAGCCTTTGTGTTCAGAGATTTTATAGGAGGCCAGATACGTAGGCATGATTGATGGATCAATTGCCAGCCAACTGATTTCTGTCTGTGGATTAAAAACATCCCGTGACCAGAATCTGAATCCAAAGTCACATGGTTGGTCTGTCTGGCATGGCCAACTCCCAACCTAGAACTTAGGGAGTGACCGGCCCCATCCTACGATCTGGTGTGTCCAGGCCCGACCCTAAATAAGGACTCTTACATCTGGTAGGACATAGATTACCTCTCAGAAGCCGAGGGCAAAGACCAGACCAACGTTTGGGCAAGGCCAAGTCTTTACTATGCAAGATGCTTTATTTCTTACTTATTATTGACACTGGTGAAGGTGCCTCCAGGTCAGGACAAAGTTGGGGAAGCTGTCAGGGACATCCTGAAGACCAGCATCGGTTAGTGGGTGCTCTCTGGCAAGTTAAGGTGCACTGTTGCCCTTGTTCCCTCATTAACCAAACAGGGATAATGACAGTATGTCTGTCATGGGATGATGGGGAGGATCCAACCCTCTGTCTGCCTTATGTGACTATAAATAGACATGGATTACACTTTATTGATGATCCACGTATGTTTCACCAACAGACCTAACAGAAGCACCAATTAAATCTCTGCATAGATTCTTCATTCCAGAGTCAAATATTAGACAAGGCAAAATAATGTAGGGTAAGACTTCTCAGGGAATTCCCAGTTTGTCTGGCACAAAGGTAGCTTCACGCAGAGCTGATAAATAGACACGATCAGGCGGATGGGGCTGGATGTGAGAATTAACAACCCTCTACCATGAGCTTCCCTCACTGGGGAGATACTCTCCCCCATTACCTGAGACTTACCATTTCTAGCAGCAAAGAGTACGGACCAATTAATCACCAAAGAGTGGAAATAAATTGCCTCACCTTTGGGTGACTTGCTCTCTGGTAATTTAACATTTCTTCTTATCTTGAGAGGAAAAGCACAGAAATGCTGATTAGTTCACCATCGGAATGGTCACGCTTCCAAGGAGACACAGGTTATTTGCAAAGTTTCATCCATCACATGCCAGTGATGATCCTTGTTTGGAGGTTGCGGGAGGCGTCTAATTCATAGCTGTGAGTGTGGACCTATTTCTTGAGGCATTCAGTGAAACTCCAGCTAAACAAATTATTCTGGAAATGGGGTTTTTGAGTTCATGTAAGGCCCACCATCTAGGGTTAGCCCAAGTTGATAATTTATTTTAAATGCTTTATTAGGCTTTTTCAACTTCCAAGAACAGAGAACATCTTTTGGCATTTGTGTGTGTGTGTGTGAGATGGCTGAAGTCACTCATTCATTTGTGAACCCATGCATTGTTCATGCTCTAAGTATTTATTGTATGACTCCTGGGTGCTGGGCTAGGGGCTGGAGCAAGGCTAGACTAGTGTTCTATCCCTCAGCTACTAGGGGGCCCTGGGGAAGGGATTTATTCCCATTCAGATTCTCATCAGTAAAACAAGGTCCCCAAGACTACAATACCTAGTTTTCCAAGGAAATTTGAGAAGTATAAAACAAAAACCTCTAAAAACGGCAGTTCTCTATGAACTGTCATAATATCTGGAGACTGAGACGCTTGCATTGCTTTATGAACATCATTGTAAAAGGCCCAAATATCAGATCGTTCTAAGGGACCATGGGGGTGGGTGGAGGGAGGGGAGGGCAAAGACGGTGATGAGGCGTAAAGAGCACAAGGGACTAAGGTGCACAGGTGAAATGGTGGTGGGAACCCCCTGGGGAATACAAACGATGTCAAATACAATTAAATATAATATATATATATAAATGAGTATATATACAAATTTTAAAATAAAAATAAATAAAGTGAGGGAAAAAAACAAATATTAGATCGTTCTTAGAGATGAAGACTTTTTTAAAAAGTCTTATTTATTTATGTACACAAGAGCTGGGGTACAGGCCAGAGGTGTGGAAGGGGAGAGGATTCGCCAGAGACAGAGTGGGGAGCAGAACAGGCAGATCGACTGAAGTACACTGCTGAGGGGAGCAGAGCAGCGGGTGAGGCAGGAGAGGTCTGCTGCGCCATGTGTGTCCCCTCCCTGGCCAGGGATCGAACTCACACTGCTGTGCAGTGGCTGCTTCACAGAGCTGCGCTTAACCCACTGCACCACCAGGGAGGCCCTGAGATGAAGACATTTCTGTGTTGACTCTATTTTGTAGGAAAATAACATTTTTGGGAGAAGGAAACTGTGATTCAATTTCTTCATTTTACAAAACAGAAAATGACTTCATAGATGTCCAAGACGTGGACTGAGTTGCTCGAGAACCCGCAGAGCTGGGTCTAGAGCTCAGGCTCCCTTCTCTGACCCAGTCCCATTCACAACTGTGTACCAGACCCCTACAAAAGGTCTGGTGATACTAGCTGACAAATAATAGCAGCCTGTTAGCTGATATTGGCTGTGACTGCCTTCCATTGGTATCTGTCTTTAAGGAAGAAGATGTTAATTATAGTCTCTTCAACCCATTTGCAAGAACTGTTGATTTTATCTCTGAACTTGCATGGCAGGCAGATCTTTTGATGCCATGGCCATGTTGTATTATGTGACAAGAGAAACCTTGCAGACACAATCAAGATTACTAATCAGCTGGCCTTAAGGTAGGGAGAATAGCCTGGGGAGCCCAATGTAATCATGTGAGTCTTTAAAAGCAGACACAGAAGACAGGAGAGGAAAGCAGACAGATGCAGTGGAAAGGGAATTTGGAGATTCTAAGCATGAGAAGGATTTGGCTTGCAGGTGAAGCGGTCACGTGGCAAGGAGATGGGCACCATAGCCCTACAACCTCTGAAAACTGAATTCGCTGAACAAGCTGAAATGAATTTGGAAACAGAATCTTCCTCAGAGCTCTAGACAAGCTCTACACATGGCAGAACTATGACTTCAGCCTTGGGAGAGCCTGAGCAGAGGGCCGGGTTGAAACACTGAGCTGGTGCTTCTGACTGAGCTAATAAATGGATATTTAAAAAAATAACATTTTAATTTCTGTTGATGACTTCTAAAATTCTTTGATATTAATAAAAACAATAATGATTGTGGAGGTACAGTCAAATAGTGGAAGGATGAGAGGAAAGGCTGCAGCCACTCCCCCAGACCCCTCGACTTCAGCCCCCTCTGCAGCCACGTGCAATCTCTGTTTCCTGTTCTTTCCTGTACCACACATGCGTCAATAGTGCCCTTCTATTGTTCATTCTTATTAATCAAGTCGAGATCTTCTTGATTGGTTGAGTAGGTAGATATCGTTTGCTTTTGCAAGAGAATTCCAACAGGAACCTATTTTCTTGTGTTTAGATCTTTCTTCTGAAAGTTCAGTATAGGAAAATGTTTTATTAATCACTCTGGCGAGTTGACTGCTGGACAAAAGCACCAGAACTGAAGGGAGAGATCTTCTACTTCTAAAACACAAGCAACATTGTAAACCAATGTTACTTCAGTAAAAAAGAAAAGAAAAGCCCTGGAACGCTCAAGGAGGCCCCACGCCTACTCACTGACACACCCCCCTCATCTGTAAACCATTGTCTATTACAAGGATTTCAACCTTTAGTGTAATCTATGTATCTTGATTTTTTAAATATCATGTCACAGTTGCTGGATGCAGCCAAGAAATTAAATGCTTCATTTATTTCTATTGCATTTTTTTCTCCAAATCTTTCCAGGAACCAAGAGCTTCTGCATACATCTGGATTACAGGCATTGTAGTGGGCAGAAGATATGACTCCCTATATTTAGAGTTTAATCATAGCTGGGGAAGCAGCACATTGCCCACTTAAGAAAGTATGTCTGAACTAAATTTAAAAGAGCAATTTGCTTCAGACAGTATTTTGCTTGTGAAGTTGCTGGATCAGTCTCTGGTGGGTACAGTTTGCCAGAACCTAAGAATGATCTGGTAAAATGTTTAATCAACTGTGATTAAAAGGTAAGGTGGATTGAAAAAAAAATCCACATAATGTTAGTCAGTTGATTCCAAATTCTCATTTGTTAGACCTTTATCAGGCTTGTCAGCATGGAGCAAAGTAAGCCAAGCAATTAATTTCTCTGGTAAATCTACTGTGTTTGTGCCAGCTGTTCAAAGCTAGCATTCTAGAGGACAGAGAAGCAGGGTGCCCTGGTAAATCAGGAAAATGAAGGAGGCTTTGTGGGTCAGTAGTTAACAGCTTAGCTCTACTGGAATGGAAACCACATTGAAGTTCTGCTTTCTCCCAATGAAGTCATTCTTCTTTTAAATTTGCTTTGGGGATTAAATGAGATAGCATCTATGGTGCTTAACACATGCTAAGTAAATGTCAGGCATTCTAGCCATTCATGTTAAAAGATCATCCAGGTGGACAATGGTTCCCTCTCTAGTGACCTTAAAGACCTTATTTTAGAATTGTATGTAGAAGTGTAACAGAGTAGTCCCCAGGAAAGAGGGAAGTTCCAGAATCACGGTTCCGCCCTAAGTGGGTGGAGCTGAGCAGGGAAAGAAGATTCTGCAGAGAGGAGGACAGAAGGAAGGAAGGAAGAAGAAAGCAGGATGGAGAATAGCAAGGAGACCTGGAAGAGGCACGTGGAGCAGAAGGACATGTGAAGAAACTGCATTTGCTTTTTGGTCTTGGACTAGATGGAACAGATGTGCGTGAGAGACCTGTGGGGAGCTCAATAATGGCAGCTTTCATCTTGATTTTGATTTTGCTCTTTTCCTCCCTTATTTTTCTGACTCTTTCTGACCCTTTTCTATGGGTCTCTACTGAAAGATCCTTTGGACTTGTGGCAGGCTTTTGGGCCTTGCTTTGAGCCAATCCTATTTGGCTGGACTTTTACCTTCAAGGAGATGGGTAACTTTGGATGCTTGACTTAGTAACTATGTTCTTTGTCTTTTCTGTATTGTACCCTAATTGTACTAAAGTTCCTTTCCAGTAAAAGTTTTATATGTTTGTCTTGATGCGGCGGATAGAAGAACCCATTCAGAGAAGGCAGGTTTGGGGGTTCTGGGTTGCTCCTTTCCCTGCCCTGTAACAGAAGGGGCAATGGTACCAGATTGGCAGGTAAGGAATTCCTAAATGGGCATTGGCTCAACGCGGCGCGGCTGTGCCCTCTGCTGGCCAACTTATAGAGCACAGTGGTGATAGCAGGTTGCCGATTTTCTGGAGGAACTCAGGTTTCACTGGCATTGGTTATTTGAGATATAAACTTTAGGGCTATGTCGTTGTCCAAAAGTCTCCACCGGAGTTTAGATACCACGTTCACTTTTATTCTAAACATTTATTATATGTTGGGCTTCCCCTTTTTTATTTACTTAAAAAAACCACGACTTTGTTGAAGTATGATTGACATATAAAAACCTGTACATACATGTCCAGAACTTGCTGAGTTGGATAAGTATACAATCTCTGCTAAACATATCCATCAATTTAAGTTTCCTCCCGCCCTCTTTATTTGTTAGTGTGATGAGAACACTTAGCAAAAGTTCTGCCTTGGCAAAGTTTTAAATACACAATACAGTGTTGCTGACAATGGTATTTATGCTGGTGCATCTCCAGGATTTACTCATTTTGCAGTTTGTCTGATTCTCCTATAGTTGGTTCTGCTGTATAGCCAGCAGAGGGCAGTGTTGCTTTACCCAAATTTTCACTGTAGTCTGCAGAGAGGGGCATCTGGGTCTTGGACTACCTTGTTTCACTCCTGACTTTCCTGAGGGTGATAGTATCACTTCTTAGGTAACCATGGTGGGGGGGGGGGGGGGAGACAGGACACATATTCAAAATATTGAGACAACACACTTTTTTTGTATNGGGGGGGGGGGGGGGGGGGGGGGAGACAGGACACATATTCAAAATATTGAGACAACACACTTTTTTTGTATTTTTAAAGTTATGCAACGTTGTGTATGGAATTAAAAGCCAAAAACAAATGAAAGTCAGTTCAGATGGGTTGGATCAGATGGACTGGATCAAGCATAAGCCTGGAAAACCACTGTCTGAAAAATTAATGTAACTTGGTGTTTCTGTTCATGCTCACACGTCACCCAGAGAATATGTAAAAGAAAGTGATGCTCGTTTTGGGGGGGGTGTTTCCTAGCACTATGGAAAAACAGAAGTCTTTGTGCGGTGCTCACTCACCTTCGCTCTGCCTGTGGGGTTTGCCTTTTCCTTTCTTGGCCAAAGCGATTATGAGGCTCTTTACTATTTTTAACAGGCTAGTTTTTAATGAGGCAATAATGTCTTTATTTACAATCCTTGGGTGAAAAACGGCAATTGAAGAAGACCATTTCACAACCTGGGCGGTCTCCATCGAGGGCCTCCGCTCGTCTAACAGTCTAATAAGAGTGACAGAAAGTGGGCTCCTCTTTTTGGGTTCTATGTTTATGTTCTTCCCCTCTTATTGCTCTCAAGTTTCCCTACATATCACTTCTTTCCATGGATTCAGAGTTGGAAGGAGACACATTCAAAATGCAAATACGAGTCTGCTGATAGCAAGCCAAGTCTACACATCATAAAATTACAGTGCAAGGCTGGAAAAAAATACCTGGTGGAACTAGGGAATCTCCCCAGCACCAGGTATTAATATGCTATTAATATATAAATAAATATTTGTTGGCCGAATGACTGATTGGCTGAGTGAATGAATCAAACCACAACGTTGTGGGTATGAAGACTGATTTTGTAACTATCTGAATCTACATACTTTTAAAAAAGTTTACTCTTTCCTTCCATATTTTAGTATTTCCAAATATTCTCAGATAAAGAGGTAGCAAGTCTGTGAACCCTGTGGATGTGCATTCATAACCTTACTCATGCTGTATTTTCCAAAATCAAGAGAAAAACAGTGATGGGAACTTCCTTTAAGACATGCTGGCAGCAGCACCTCTCACGCCTTTCTCACTCTTTCTTTGTGCCCCTAACATTAACTTGGCGCTTCCTGCCTGCAGCCTCCTGTCCCAGCTGAGCTCAGTGCATGGTCTGTGCTCACAGAGAGCCATGCATCGCTTTTAATATTCATTCAAAGGTACAAGCTCTTGGCCCACAAAGGTCCCTTCTTCTGGTCCCTTCTTCATGCCCAGACATGCTCAGAGACTTGGCACCTTGCCCTGGAAGCAAAGCATATAGGCCAAACAAAACCTTCATTTTCACCACTGTGAACAACGGTCAATTCTTTAACGTAATTACTTAGAACAAATTAAGAGTTTAGATCCAGGAGCCTTGGGGCATGCAAAAGATGGTGGAAAATGGGGGGAAAATGATTTCAGATTCCTTTGGGCTGTGAAATGCCACACCCCACAGGTCTGGTGGGATTCTGATAGGTGTGAGTGAGCTTTTGCCAGTTGCAGTCTCTTCAGGGTGGGGGAAATGGGAGCCTGCCCTCAGCGTAGGCTCTGTTTGGGCCAGGTGCCTTCTTCTAAATAGAACAATCCACTTCTTCTTTAAATGTGTGACTTTTAAAATACTTCTCCCTTTGTAAAAGCATATTTTTTTAAGTTAGTGGGAAAATGGAGAATTGTTTCTAGAACATGTAAACAGTATTAAAAAGAGGTGGGAGGCCAATTCCATGAATCTGAGCTTGTATTGCACAAGTGATCAGGTTCCTGGTTGTGCAAAAAGAGCAGCGCCTTAAATAAACACTTCAAGAGGGTGTGTAAAGTGTCTCAAGACAGGAAGTGTCTTGAGTCCCTTAGTCCAGTGCTGGTGGGTGAATGGGGCTATGGGAACGCCGGTGATAGTTCGAGTTGCTTTTATTTAGGAAAGTTACTAGGAAACAGCTAGGGGGTTGCAAGAATACCTTTCTCCTTAAACAGTGCACTAAGAAATCATTATAGAAGCCAATATACTATAACACTGACCACAAACTGGGCACTGTTCTTGGTGCTTTATAAATGCTAGTTTCTTTAATCAGTAGAACAACCCCCTGAGCCCGTACTCTTATTATCTCATATAGCAAACTGGGAAAGAAGGCATCAAGATACTCAATACTTGCCCCCAAATGCCCCGCTGGTAAATGGATATGCTGCTTGGTGGTGGACTCTCTGCCCTTCCTTGCCTAACTGCTCAAAATAAAGTACTAGGTAGGTGTGGAAAGGATCGAATATAGATGCGACGTGTCATCTCTAAATGGTGGGGGTATATGGTTATTTTTCTGTCTTTTCCAAATTTCTATTATGCATTGCTTTTGTAATCAGAGCAACAACAATCAATGCTGCTTTAAAATCCTAAGGCTACAATCTTTAACTTACAACAGGCTGTGGAGTTATTGTCTTGAAGGGGGCTGCAATAGAAATAACAGAAACAGGCTCGATTGCTTGATTTAACTAATGACCACACTTTATATAGAGATTATACAAGGAAAAGTGACCCAAATGTGTCCCTTTGCAGTCCCTAAGCAGCCAATAAGCTGTCTACCCCTTGCAGTGTCACTTGGAGACTGTAAAAGGTGACAGTCTCAAAGGAAGAATGAATTTCTCAGCAAGAACCACTCTGAATAGAGGAGTTCAGCATGAATGGTGGAGCTTAGCCCTGAAAGGACAAAAATGTACTTTCCTCAAGACTTTCCATTGAAAGTCATAACACAAAAGTCCACTGTATTAGTATATATAGCAACGAACAATTAGAATTTGAAATTTGAAAGTCACTGTAATCCAATTTAATTCACAAAATACATGAAAAGTGGTAGCACATAAAATGGATATAGGAAGCCACTGAGATTAGAAATTATGATCCTGCCAATTTTAATACAACGTTAGGAATATTCTCAAGGGTTAGCATAGCAGATCTTTAACACACATGCAGCTAAGAAGGCATAACTGCCTTCTTTGTGGAGAAAATTGTCAAGACCTCTTATTTGTCCCCAGAGAGAAAAATAACCTTTACTGATAACTTCTTGCACTGATAACCTTACCTCCTTATCCTTGTCTTTTTTTTCCATTTACTTATCTTTAAATATTTACTTATGTATTTATTTATATCTAGGCAACATGGGTTTATTAATCATTTTCTTTTTAAAAAAGTCAGATTTAAAAAAAATGCCTACCTCTTTTTGAAGTGAAGTGGGTAACTGACAGAAAGCAAGGTGTCATTTCCAGGTTGAATATCAATGTTGGGGTGAATGGTGAGGTGGGCCCGGCACAGAACCCTTCAGAGTCTCCTCCAAGGAAGGCCATCTCCCTGGCATCCAGGCTGGGGGTGCTGGTGGCAGAAAGCTCCTGACCACCATCCCTCTCCTACATCCCCTTGGAAGTATCCCTTTGATCAAGGCCTCAGCCCCTTTCCTAGGTAGCCTGCCTTCAGCAATTGGTCAATGGAACCTTCAAACAGTCTGACCTTCTTGTCTGGACTGAGGACAACCCAACAGGACACAGCCAAGAGGGGAGCCAAGGGGTCAGCAGAGATGCCGGTGAGACTGTGTTCCAGCTCAGCCTTGCCCTCTGCCTCTCCTGCCTCCCTCGCCTGGATCCCAAGATATAAATGCACGGGGGATGTCGTCCCCAGTGTTCACTTCCCAGAGAGCACTTGACGTGGGGGGAGGGCAGGAAGAGCACAAGTCTCTGGTGGGCAGCTGACCTCACAAATAACATGAGGAAGGAGAGCCTCAGATCCAGGAAAGGACCAAGGAATAAAGAGGCCACTTTCGGAACACTGGCAAATGGGAAACGGGAAATGAGGGTGGGGCTTCAGAGGGGCACAGGAGACCGGATGGCAGCTGCTTAGCCACTGTTTGGCCTAATCCCCCTGAGCTGTCCTGTCCCTGGTACCATGATCACACTGTGTTAATTAAATCATTCTCATTAATTCAGCCCGAGTGTAAATTAGGAAGGAATGAAGATAAATTAGGTTTGAAGGCAGCTAATACATTTAACCCCATGCTGCTTATTTTGAGGCCCAACAAAATAATGTTGTTAAGGCAGATAACAAGGCCAAAGCCTTGGGCACTGCTTCTTAATAGCATTAAAAATGAGACCTTGCTTTGGTGTCACAAGGCAGAAGAGAAGACCAGCTCCCGGGGGCCTAGGGGACGTGTCACGAGGTGGTGGCCAGAAGCATTTCCTGAGGTGTTTGTGGTTCAGGTAGCTACTTAGGTCTATCGTCCACTTTGATCACAGCATGTCTAGAGAGATCTTCCTGGAAAGATACAAGACTTGCTGGCCTTTTCTTCCTGTGGGTGAAGTGGTAGCAATTACTTTTGGGGTGTCTGAGACTTGCTGGCGGAATAGCGGAGCTGAAGCTGCTGACTTGCAAATCACTTGCCAGTTGTGATGTGGACATTAGTAACTGCTCACAGGAGTGAAAACCTTTCATGCGCTGGGTCAAGCCAATCAGCATACAGTTTGCTGGCGTTCACCGGCAACTCACTCACATCTCCCCCAAAGGCAAGTATGTACAGTTCCTGTGTCTCAGCGAGAAAATGATTTCCAGCTTTTATAACCTCCAAACACTAATTTATTTCCCCTGCCTCGTGTTGCTTATCTCCTTGAAGCAGATGATGCGAATGTTTATGGTCACTGAATACACTTCAAGATTTTCCCAGTTACAACTCTTTTTTGGCCTTCTCTTGAAGCCTAGGGAGGAAGTGCCATTAGGTAGAATGGACACAGAGGATAATGACACAGTGGCCAGAGGATTGCAGTCCTCAGCCCTGCCTGCTGAGCCAGGGTATTTGTTAAGAGAAGTAAACTATGCCATCCCCTTGGTAAATGACACTGCAGTTTCCAGGTGGTAAAGATACCACAGAAACGGATTACCTGTTCCTCGCTTGCTGGTTCCTGGTGGTGAAATCCCCAGCCAATCACATGGATGTGTCTATACTATTAAGTGTTTTATTTTAGGCAGAGTCACTTTTGTACAGTTCTAGGTAGGTTGGGTGACTGAAGTAAGAAGGAAGTAATTGGTTGTTGTTGTTTTTTTTAAGATTTATTTGTGCATACAAGAGCTGGGGTACAGGCCAGAGGTGTGGGGGGTGAGACGAGTCACCAGAGACAGAGTGGGGAGCAGAACAGGCAGACTGACTGAAACACACTGCTGAGGGGAGCAGCAGGTGAGGCAGGAGAGGTCTGCTGCGCCATGTGGGTTCCCTCCCTGGCCGGGGATTGAACTCATTCTGCTGTGCAGGGGATGCTTCACAGTGAGGTGCTCAACCCGCTGGACCACCTGGGAGGCGGGAAGTAATTCTTAATGAGAAAACCTGTTCATCTCTTAATTGAAACAGAGTATTACCCCAAAACAGGACATTAAGGTATGATCTTCAAAACCAAGGTACTTGCTTTTTACCTACAACCCAGAGGCCTGAGGCTGCCCCAGCTGTTCCCCCTACACCTTGCTCAGGATAGAAGTGCCTTACACACCTAGGGACCACCGAGCACACGCATGCCCACTTCTCTTCAGCACTTATCCTGGCGTCTACAGGGCTCCCTCTCCTTTGGTCTTCGCTCATTTTATCCACCTTTTCTTAAGGAACAGGGTCTCACGGGGCTCCTCTCCCCTCTTGGCTGGAGGGTCCCAGGATCTGCACGTGGTGATTCTTACTGTAAATTGACCCAGCCGCCTCCGACTCGGTGAAGCAGTCTCAAGCGGAGGGAGACTGCATAAAAATTTCAAATGTGAAACAGTTTTGTTAGGCTCTCGGCGAGGCTGACGAGTTAATGCTAACAAAGGACTTCAGAGGGCACTGTTTTTCTTTGTTTGCAAGGAGCGAAATTTCTCAGGGCTGCTACCCGGGGGAACCGCAGCAAAGAAAAGTGGGATTAGAAAAAAGAAACTACACAGTCGGTTTCAGCCGGCTCTGAACTCTGGGAATGTCAGGCGGACCCTTCTTGGCTTGTTCAAACCATTTCTGCATCTGCTATTTAAAAAAAAGCTGGGAGGAGTGGTAACTGGGGGAAACTCCGGGGTGGGTCCCCACTCGAACTGCAGGGCTGGGTCGCTGCTAAATGGCTGTGTGACCTCGAACCGGACAGTCACCTTGCTCTGGGCTTCGCTTTTCTAATCTCTAACACCACGGGCCTGGACCGGTAGTCTCTAGAGTTCATTCACAGATTTTTATCGCAGACACCCAACAAAAGCAAACAGACTGTTTAGCCCTTAGTGGAAAGGCAGGCTCTTAGTGCAAAGATCAAAAATGGGTTTCGTAAAAGTGATCGCCAAGCGAGATTATTTTTCGAATCGCTTCCCTTTCTTGTGGCACGCGGCGCTTTAAATACGTGTGTGCAGGGCCATGCCTTTGCGAACTCGAAGGAGCAACGCGGCGGCAACAGAAAGGCAGGGCCCAGCGACTAGGGCTTTATCTTTACCGAGAGGAAGCGGCGTGGCTGTTCTTGGAGCAGTTCGCTTTGAATCCAGCGGCTGCGGCGATTGGCTGCGAAGCACGTGGTAAGAGCCCTGCGGGACAGCGCCGGGCCAGGGCCGGGCCAGGGCCGGGGCCAGCGCGGGCAGGCGTGGGGCTGAGTCCGGCCGCGGGTGTCGCATCTGCCAGGGCTGGAGCGTGTGGGGGACAGCACGGAGAAATGCCTAGGGGTCAAGTGTGCCTGGCCCCTAGCTAATGAGAAACCTTCCGATCTGACTTGGCCAACCTGCGGTCTCCCCGGAGTGTCCAAACTCGTGGTCCTCCCCCAGCCTCTGTCCCCTCTCCAGGTGTTTCACCTCGCGCGGGGGTTGCGCGCCTAGAGCTTGTGCCGCGGACACCCCGCTCGCCCCCGGCCACCCCTCCCGAGGCATCTCCCAGGTTCTGGCTTTGGGGAGCGCACAGCTGGAGCCGCGCTCCCCTGCGGAGGGTCCCTGGGCTGCGTGGCGGTCCGTTAACCTGGCTGGGCCGGAGTAGCGCTGCACTCCGACCCCGGGAAACTTGTTTCGTTCGCAGTCCCGGAGGGCTGCGACTGCCAGTGGCGTCCGCTTTGTCTGTTTCCACTCTCCCAGCTCCCCTCCCCCGCTTCCTCTCACCATCAGCTCCCCGAAAAGCTCTTCCCCGGCGCTTCTCCTTCCCCTCCTTTTCCTCTCCCCCCCTCCCCCTCGCCGGCGGCTTTCACGCGCTGCCCGCCCCCCCCCCCATGTCACTCCTTCTGCGTACGCGATCCCCTCCCTCCTCCTCCTCCCTCCCTCTCCCTCCTCCCACTCCTGCCGCGCCGTTTATAGCCCGGCACTCGGCGGCCCGGCGCAGACTGCTCCGGCAGCCAGAGAGGAGGAGGCGGCGCGGCGCGGCGGTGGCGCTGCGGAGACCTGTGGAGACGCCAGGCGGCTGCGGGCGCGCACGGCGCTTTCAAGCTCCCTCCCCCGAGTGCACCGCCCGCCTCCTTGCGCGGCGCCTGCAGCCTCCGGCTCGCTCGCCTCTCCGGAGACGCGCTCCGGGAGACGCTCGGCGGGTCGCGGGCACGGAGTCCGGGGCGTGAGACAGGGGCGAACAGCCCGCAGCAGCCGGCCGGCGAACCGGCGCCCAGGGCGCGCTCCTCTTTCCGGCGGGCGCCCCGTGCGCGCTCCTTTCGCCGGGGCAGTGTCGCTGCCGCTCCCCGGTGCTGAGACGCCCGCTTCGCCGCCTCCCTACCCGGTGACCCAGGCAGAGCCCCAGCTGCTCGTGCGTCGAGGCCGGTCGCCACCGCTGTAAGTTCCCCACTGCCCGAACCAGTTGCGAACCGCGCTGGTTTCGGGGACTCCTTGGGCGGCGGGGTTGTGTTCGCCGGGGTTCCGCGTCTACCCTGGGCTCCGAAACTCCGAGCTAGGCGCGGGGTCAGGGGGGAGGGTGGTGGTAATGGGAGTTGTTTTTGGGGCCCCGCTGTCGTGCCGCGGCGAGCAGGCTTTGGCGGAGGAGCGTTCCCTCACCGGCGGGACGAACTGCTGGGGAGTGGAGAGCAGAGCCGGGACACGCTCAGCTTCTCTGCGGAAAGGGGCGCTTTCCTTAAGATGTGTGTCTCGCTGTCTCGCAGCCCGTGGAACGGAGAGCGCAGAATGGCTGGCCCACGTTTCGCCCTACCCGACGCGGGGGACGCTGGGGAACACTCGCGGCACCCCCTCGTGAGAGCGCGTTCATTGCGGCGGAATGTGTTTGGGGAATGAATGAAACCTTGCTTCAGAGAAATGGGTTTTTCGTGCACTTATTTTGGGTCTGGCGTTACATTATTAGTTTGGAAGATCGGAATTGGTGGGCGGGGTGGAGATGAACCCTTGAACTTGTTTGGCATGCTGGTTGGTGTCGCCCTCCTCACGGGCATAGCCAGCGTGTAGGTGATTCAGGTGCTTTTCTGGTTAAAGGATCTTTAGAAGGTGCCATTGTTACCGATGGCACAAATGCTCGAGGAAATACGCCGACTTTCTCCCTAGGTAGCATCGCGGTCAGATTCAAAATCTAGGAGTGTGAGGGGATGCCTTAAGTATTGGAACAGAGACCTGTCTAAGAAGCTTTACGTGAACTGAAGCCACTGTAACTATAGAAGCCCTTTTGATGTTCCTGGTAATAGCAGCCCTTTTCTCAGTCTTCTTTGTAGGGCAGGTTAAGTATATGTGTGTATTTTTTGGCCTTGGCATGCAAATGTTATTTCTCTGGGGGCTTGAAAAATGCCAGGAGGATGATTCATTTCTTATGTTGAAGGTGTGTTTAGCCGCTGTATAAATAAATGACTTCTGCTGATATTTTGATGTTTGTACAATTTTAAACTAGAAAGCAAGTCATTTTCCTTGGATTGCCAATTTCCCTTTTTATTCTAATCAGATATTGCCGCGAGAAGGTTGGATTTTGATTGTGACATGCTTCCTCCTCTGGATGGTCTCCCAGAGGACAGGCGAGGCTCTTCCTTCTGGCTTTATGAGCCAACCTGGGAAATGCAGGAACTTACACAGGATGCAGAGAGATGCTGCAGATACTGTATCCTAAGGTCTTCAAAACAAACTGTTTTCTTAAGTGCAAGCCTAGTTGTGAATGTTTGTTTTACACCATCCAGAAGCTAATGCTCAGGGAAACACCTTCTGAGGTGGTGTGATTCCGCCTCAATGTGCAGTCACAGCTTTTGAAAAGCCTACTTTGGAAACATTAACTAAAACAAAGTGTAGCTAGCTATTCATTTGGAAGTTTTACAAGTGACTGCCTTCGCCATGGGAGCATGTATATATATATTTTTTAAATTTTGGCTTAAAATCTCCCACAAAGTACTGCAGATTGAATACACTAATCCAAATGACAACTACAGTGCTAGCGCACCAGGTATGTGGTCCATGTTTTAACACTTGGGAAACGTGGTGCATTCACATAGAGTCCTTCCTGCCTGTGGTTCTCCTGCGCTTTGGACATTGGTTGCAATGCACTGGACTCTGGAGGCTTAGCTTGAGGTGGGGTTGAACCCGGACCCTTCTCCAGTTCCTCATTTCTAAGTTACTGTGGAGACCAATGGGTGCATTGTAAAGCCTTCCTAAGACCAGAACCTTGAGACTTTGTTGCTTGCTTTCTTCCACTAAGCCCTGTTTACTCATAACAAAAAGTTACATTCCAAAAATAAAGGAAAACAAGTTGCATCACCTGATGGTATGTGGCCTCCCAGTCAAAGGCAAGTTAGACACCTGCTTTGTTGTTTTGTAGGGGTAACACAGAGGCTCAAGCAAGTATAGTACAGTTTACTATCTATTCTTTGAATAGGGGTAAGTCACTTCGTTACCTTTATTAATAACTCCCAGGTATAACTTAAAAAATAAGTATCTGAATGGTTGAAGGAAAAGGAGGCCATGGGTTTGAGTTGTGCTCTAAGGACTGGCTGTTCTGTGTTTGGAACAGATACTGTTTCCCTCTTGGGGTAAACAACCTCCTTAAGTCCTCTGACAGGCAGGTAGTAGAAAACTTTATATCTTTGAAGTAACAGAAAGGAGTCAGTTAAAAAGAGACCCGCGCTTGTGATTGAATGCTGTAAGATGGGTGATAGGCATTCCCTATATATTTAGCCCACAGTTTTCTTATTTAAGAATGCCGAAGTTAGAATTGAGTCTGTTATCATTTCAATTTAGATACTGAGGAAAGCAGTCAGCCAATCTAGTGTGTCCCTAAATTAACAATGACTGGCAACACACACACACACACACACACCCTTTTTTATTTAGATAAAGCAACGTTTGCTGTTTTTGAACTCCCTACATGCAGGTGCCAGTGTATGCAGGTATACAAGAATTGTCCTGGTGACACATTGTTTAATCAAAGAGAAGGGTGGATAGAGCCTTTGTTCTCGCAACTATTTTTCCAAGAATTGATAGAAAGCAGGAGGAACAGAAAAATAGCATTCATGAGCATGCTACTCAAAACACTCCTTTTATCTGTTCAAATCCTCGTTTTGGAAAGTGTCCAGAGCAAGAAAGATGAGTAGTGATTGTGTCAGAATCTATTCTGTGTTCTCTCTAAAGCCTGCTGATCAATATATGGTAATGTTTATATTGGGACTCTCAGGACTCTTGTTGGTGGAACTGTCTGGTAAGAAATGATCTGTAATATGCAAAATAAAGCTCTGATGATTGCGAAGTTGATGGAAGCCTGTAATTTTATTGTTACATTTCCTATTACTCTGTATGCAGGGAGACAGGATCTTAGCAAAGAAATCCTTAATGGAATTAATTAGTAGGTGTTTGTTTTACGCATGGCTTTATGTTGCATATGGTATTAAAGTCAGGCCCTTCCTGGCGTTACGAGAGCTGGAGGCCTGGCATTTTAAGTGGCCTGCAGTGAATCAGCTGGACAGGGACAGAGAGCTCTGACAATGAGACTTAGCTCCTCTTGACTTTTGCTGACTTACATTCTCAAGGACTTCAATATTCTGAAAGCTGGCAATCAGGTTTTCCAAGACGAACCTGCTTTTGAGCAGTGATTTTTTTCAAAAGTGTTTCGCTGAAATGGCTCACCAGTATTACAGTGGATGCCTTTCCTTAGAGGTAGTTGTCTTTGACCATTATTTACAACAGTAGGCAGCAGCGCTACTGTCTTCCTGGTTGTTTTCTCAGTCCAGACTCATTGTTGCTTTTGTGCTGCTGTTCTGAACATCAGGAGCATCACCTTCAATAGCTTTGTTTTGTTTTTTAGGACTGGAAACAAAATGTCAGTCAGCGTGCATGAAAACCGCAAGTCCCGGGCCAGCAGCGGCTCTATTAACATCTATCTCTTTCACAAGTCTTCCTACGCTGACAGCGTCCTCACTCACTTGAACCTTTTGCGCCAGCAACGCCTCTTTACTGATGTCCTTCTCCATGCGGGAAACAGGACCTTCCCTTGTCACCGGGCAGTGCTGGCTGCATGCAGCCGCTACTTTGAGGCCATGTTCAGTGGCGGCCTGAAAGAGAGCCAGGACAGCGAAGTCAACTTCGACAACTCCATCCACCCCGAAGTTTTAGAGCTGCTTCTTGACTACGCCTATTCCTCTCGGGTCATCATCAACGAAGAAAATGCAGAATCGCTCCTGGAAGCGGGCGACATGCTGGAGTTTCAAGACATCCGGGATGCATGTGCAGAGTTCTTGGAAAAAAACCTGCATCCCACCAACTGCCTGGGCATGTTGCTGCTGTCTGATGCTCACCAGTGCACGAAACTATACGAACTTTCCTGGAGAATGTGTCTCAGCAATTTTCAAACCATTAGGAAGAACGAAGATTTCCTCCAGCTGCCCCAGGACATGGTAGTGCAGCTCTTGTCCAGTGAAGAGCTGGAGACAGAAGATGAAAGGCTTGTATATGAGTCTGCAATTAACTGGATCAGCTACGACCTGAAGAAGCGCTACTGCTTCCTCCCAGAGCTGCTGCAGACTGTGAGGCTGGCTCTCCTGCCGGCCATCTATCTCATGGAGAATGTGGCCATGGAGGAACTCATCACCAAGCAGAGAAAGAGCAAGGAGATTGTGGAAGAGGCCATCAGGTGCAAACTGAAAATCCTGCAGAATGACGGAGTGGTGACCAGCCTCTGTGCCCGGCCACGGAAAACTGGCCACGCCCTGTTCCTCTTGGGAGGACAGACTTTCATGTGTGACAAACTGTACCTGGTCGACCAGAAGGCCAAAGAAATCATTCCCAAGGCCGACATTCCCAGCCCAAGGAAAGAGTTCAGTGCATGTGCGATTGGCTGCAAAGTGTACATTACTGGGGGGCGAGGGTCTGAAAATGGAGTCTCGAAAGATGTCTGGGTGTACGATACCCTGCATGAAGAGTGGTCCAAAGCTGCCCCCATGCTGGTGGCCAGGTTTGGCCATGGCTCTGCTGAGTTGAAGCACTGCCTGTATGTGGTTGGGGGGCACACAGCTGCAACCGGCTGCCTCCCGGCTTCCCCCTCGGTCTCTCTAAAGCAAGTAGAACATTATGACCCCACAACCAACAAATGGACCATGGTGGCCCCACTCCGAGAAGGCGTTAGCAATGCTGCAGTAGTGAGTGCCAAACTCAAGTTGTTTGCTTTCGGAGGTACCAGCGTCAGTCATGACAAGCTCCCCAAGGTTCAGTGTTACGATCAATGTGAAAACAGGTGGACGGTACCGGCCACCTGTCCCCAGCCCTGGCGTTACACGGCAGCAGCTGTGCTGGGCAATCAGATTTTCATTATGGGGGGGGATACAGAGTTCTCCGCCTGCTCTGCTTATAAATTCAACAGTGAG
Source organism: Galemys pyrenaicus (assembly GCA_019455555.1). Classification (NCBI taxonomy): domain Eukaryota; kingdom Metazoa; phylum Chordata; class Mammalia; order Eulipotyphla; family Talpidae; genus Galemys; species Galemys pyrenaicus. Next base: position 11,449,350 of record JAGFMF010011381.1, read on the forward strand.
ACTTACCAGTGGACCAAAGTGGGAGATGTGACGGCAAAACGCATGAGCTGCCATGCTGTGGCCTCCGGAAACAAACTCTACGTGGTAGGAGGCTATTTCGGCATTCAGCGGTGCAAAACTCTGGACTGCTATGATCCGACGCTAGATGTGTGGAACAGCATAACCACAGTCCCATACTCGCTGATTCCTACTGCGTTTGTCAGCACCTGGAAACACCTGCCTTCGTAAACCTCACTTCCTGAAGAAAGTGAGCATGAGGTAAGACGTCAGTTGGGCTGTCTATAGAAGTGTGCATGTGATTAAGCCAGCTGTGTAAATTCTTATGTGGCGTGAGACATGATTCTTATAACCTAGGCTGTACAAGCACTACAGAAACTATTAAAGTGATAGACCTGGCACTCCCAGAATTTAAACACTTGTATTGACTCCCAGCTGCAATACTCGCCTCCCCTGCTTAACACAAGCCAGTGGTTCAACACTTTTACAGAATCTCCTGAGGAGTTTTGCAAAAGTTGCCCATTTCAGAGACTTGGTTTCATTAGATGATCTGGGTGGGGCCCAGGCATAAGTGTTTTTGGAAAGTTGTGCAATGATTCTAATACCAGGTTGAGAGAGTCCCTGATCTGTGTTAAAACCTGAGCCCTTCCTCTGACTGGAGCTAGGCTGTGTGTTTCACGTGGGTCACTTCATTTAAGTGACCTTTACAACAATCTTGTGAGATATTGCTAGAATACTTTATAGATGAAAACAGCTGATGCACACAGAGGTCACTAAGTTGCCCAAGGTCATAGAGTTTGGCAGGTGGTAGCCTTGGTCAAGAAATCAATGGAGCAGAAGGACTTGAGCATCACGCTGAACTGTCACACCATAGACTTTAGCTTCAGCTGGGGTATCACCCCGGGAGGTGTTTGTTGATATTCAAATTTAGTTTCCTGGGGAACCCTTTCTGGAATGAAAAAGGGTTTAAGAAAGTGAATGCTTAAATTTAGCTCTTGTTTAAGTTTATTGTCTCTAAAATGATTTATTAATTTTCTTCCTCCAAAAAGGCCCTTTTTAGGGTATTTATTAACTTTTAGAAAGTCAGTCGTAAAAAAAGTTACACCTGCATTGGATAAACGTGTCTGATGTGTGGATACACTGAGCCATCGAAAGTGCCCATACTGCAAGCCTTTCAGAGTTAATCAGTCAGTCTGGCCCCATTGTCAAGGCTAACAAAAGTTGTGTTTCTGTGTCATATAGCTGAGTACATAATGGTTGTCTTGTGTACTTAAGAGTATATAATACTTCTGGCTCAAATAATTAATAGGTCTACACAGTTCAGTGTTGGCAGAGCTAATGGCTGCTTTGCTGCTGTTAAGCATTCTTAGGACTGGGCTCGGGAATCACTCGAGCATGTCTAAAGCACAGACCACATGGAATGTGTCGATTTGTTTGGTGATTCATGGGCTTAGTACCAATAATAAGAGAAGAACTACTCAGCTTTGGAGGAACTACAGTGAACACTAACTCATTGCTTGGAAACATATCTCTGTTTTCCCTAGTAAGTTTCACACCTTTGAAGGGGACTTTCAAAGGGAAAAAGGAAATCTTAGGTTCATGTCAAGCTAAGCATAGAGGGGTCTTAATGCAGTTATCTTTGCTCTCCTCATCTCTTAATGACTTCTTTTAAAATACTCAAAAACCGACTCAAAAAAAATTTCACATTTAGTCTTTGTATTTTTTTCTTTCATTTCTTCAGTTATCTCCTCCAGCCTATTAGCGAGTAGTGCCTAGTGCGATAATGTTTTCTTGGAATAAAGCTCCTTCAAAAGAGTAGGAACATGGGGCCTCCCTGGTGGCGCAGTGGGTTAAGCAACGCACTATGAAGCAGACCGCAGCCACTGCAGCACGAGTTTGATCCCTGCTGCCAGCCAGGGAGGG
>JAGFMF010011381.1:11451319-11517928 GCA_019455555.1 Galemys pyrenaicus
CCCCCCCCCCCACACCTCTGGCCTGTACCCCAGTGCTTGTATGCATAAATAAATAAATCTTTAAAAAAAAAAAAAAAAGAGTAGGAACAGTCAGAAACCTCCTGAACACCATTGCACACCAAACTGGTTTTTGCAGCCTTGCTGGCATCTCAGTAATCCTGAATAAACAAATGCTCTGGAAGTGGTTATTTCATTTGCGATATGAATGTATGACTCAACTCAAAAGCAGGTTTCCAGAACCTCCTAGGCAAAAGCATCAATTAACAACCCACTAAGTTGGGTGTTAGTCCAGAACTGACTCTATCTGCATAGAAGAGCCAGAAAAATTGCCAGTGATGGTGGCGGTACATCAAACTGGTAATTGGTAGACTGTTTGGCATCTTTTGAGCAACATAAAGAAATTGAGACAGAAAGAGATCCCCTGTGTGTTATGGTACTAATTCTAAGCCTTGAAGTCTGCACCTTCCTGAACTTAAAATTGCACCCCTGTCAATTGAGTGATTTGAATTATGCTACCTTTAAGACGCATCCCAATTCAGAATTGGTTGAACTGATAAATGAGGAAAGAAAGGGTGAAAAGACTTGGCCCAGTGCACAGCTTGTCTGAAGTGTTCAATATTCCTAGTTTATTTTTCTCCCTTCAATTTGGACCTTAACTTGCTGTGGAATTAGCTTCGTGTGTGGTGGGAAAATGAAGTTTCTTTGATTATTATCTGCTTCTCATCTTTACACCTCATTTTTGATGCCTCTTTTCTCAGCCCAGAGTATGTTGGCAAACACTTGAACTCCCCCTATTCAGGGCATTTGAACCTAATCATACACTTCCGGTCCCTTTGAAACAGAGCCAATAAAGTGTTAGGTTATATGAGAAACAACATCCTCACTGCCCGTGGTGCTACCAGCCAGAGTCAGACGCAGCAACAACAGGACCGGGTTCGCCTTCCTTTTCCTAAGGGGTCCTGTGAGCCAGATCAAAGCCAGCCCTGCAGTTTCTGACAGGTCACCAGGAGGTGGGGCTGGGGGATGACACTACCGGATTTGGCTTAAGTTTCTAAAGTTTACTACACACAAGATAGTGAGAAAACATGTAAGCTAGATGGAGTGACTTGAAAGAAGTGCTGTGTAGGTATCACTTCTAAATTGTACAAACATCTCTGTGTGACAGCTCCGCTCTCCAAAATGTAGGTGCTAAGTGAATTAGTACATTGTTAAAACGTTTCCCTGGCTCTAAAACCAAAGAGGTTTTAACTGTCTCAGGCTGCTCTGTCCGTGGGAGGGAAGACAAAAGGATATTCCTTTTGATGACTCTGCATTTTCTCGGTGCTCTGTGGTCCCAACCTGACAGCATTTGGGTTTTGATTGGCTTTGTTTCTTCCCTTTTGGAGTTAGTTATTCCTTACCTCTTTTTTTTTTTTTTTTTTTTGACTTTGAGGAGGTAACATCTTGAAACTTCAAATTATTACACGATACATTCTTTTGGCCTAATGTTGATATATNTTTAGTTATTCCTTACCTATTTTTTTTTTTTTTTTTTTTGACTTTGAGGAGGTAACATCTTGAAACTTCAAATTATTACACGATACATTCTTTTGGCCTAATGTTGATATATAGGTTGCAAGGAGGTGGGGCTGGGGGGGTATGACACTGTAGTCTAAGGAATGCCTTGAAAGCTTGAATCACTGCAGCGAAACTGCCAAAAGAAACAACTAATGAATCAGACTTCTGAACATACAAAAGCGAGAAGAATTCAGCGCAAGTAATGAGTGGCCCCTCCTGAATTCCCTTTGTCTACACTCAGTGTTCTAGCAATAGGGAAGCAGATTTCTACTCCAGGACTGGAAATGTGCTCCGTGAACAGAGAGGGTGAGTGTGTGAGAGACACTGCCCTCTGCATCTCCCTGTATAAAATCAGATGTGCACCAGGGGGAAGGGAGCGTCGTGTGAGGAGTGCCGGCCGTGGACTATGTGTGCCTCATGGTGATGGGGCCTAGAATTTATATTTACATCTGATGTTGCTAGGTTCTGCCCATAAAAACACTGCACAGCATAGCTGTTGTCTCCCAAGTGTGGACTGACGAGCTTTGAGGCTAAACTCCAGCCTTAGGCTGTTGAGGCGGTATGCTGTCACGAGAAAGGAAGTTACGTTGATTTCTGCGTTAATGAATAGTAGAGGTGCATTCAAATAAGAGGATTAATATAGCTGCCTCCCGTATGGTGAATACATTTCATCTAGAATCCTTTATGGTAAGTGGGCCAAGGAGGGTCTGTGCAGGAATCTCTTTGACCCACTGGTTAACGCTTTGCTCTTTGTAAACTATGGAGAGGAATTATGAACGGTGGAAGCAGAAGATGGCCCTTCATTGGAGTTTGAATTGGAACGTAGATAAGTCTAGGCAAGAAGTGACCTGTCTGTGGACACCATTGTTTTTCTTGGGCCGGCCACCTGTGTGCACACATACGTGTGACTTCAAGTCATAACATAGTGTGTGACTTTAAATGTTCGCACAGTTGCTGCTGGACATCTAGTTAAGACCTGTAGGAGCTCTATCCTGAGCTGATTTCTTTTTCTTTCAAATGTTGAGGCTACTAACAGTTCTTTCCTTTTTCTGTTTTTCAGCTCACCCCATCACTTAGTGAGACAAGATGAGATTTGTGCTCTGGAGAGGCCAAATTAAAGAGGAGGAAGAGAAAGAAGTTGCTAGTAGACTCCATTACAATCCGCTGCACCTTGTAAATGATCGAGCTGGACATGAAGGAAAGGGGTGGGGGTGGGGTGGGATTTTCAGTGCAAGTCGCACATGGTTTAAATATGAATGAATGAACCTGTGATCTAGTCCTTGTCTTGTAATTGTGGATTAATGTCAGCGTTAATCAGCCCCTTAAAGGAGAGAAAAGCCGGATCTTTTCCCTTGCTGTACCATATTCAGCACTTGATTTCCATGGGCTCCACCATTTATGTGTAAAATTTGAAATGGTTGTCACCTCTCTCTGAGGAGCAAGCTTGAAGCCTCCACGCCAGCTGCTGCCGGAGAGTGAAAGCCCAGTCGTGGGGCCAGAAGGGGAACTGCAGAGCCGGGACCACTGGACTCTCCACTAATCTCTGAGGGGCTGCTCCCCTGGAAGGTCGCTGAACAATGGGGAGCTTGTGGGTAGCCATTTGGTAGATGTTCTTTTCTATTTATAAGGGACTTTAAACTTTCCCTTGGCTGTTATAAGAAGTCTGTGATAGATTTAGCTATTTATTGTTGATACCTGCATGCTGAAACAATGCTTACAGTTGTCTTCACGTGTATGGGTGTGTGTGAATGGTTGTGTGTTTTGCACTTTTTGTGGCTGTTGAGATGTGCTTTGCTGCACAGAATGAAAACTTTTGAGTGACAATTGGACTATAACTGGAGGGTGGGTTGGGAGGGGGGATTTTGCAAATATCAGGACAGGGAAGGGTAACAAGACAGAAATGTAAATTACATCCTAGAAGTAGAGGACGCATGGAGGTCACTTTTCTTAGACTCACCCACTTCTAATGCGGTTTCCTGGGCTGTGGTCATGCTGGTGGCTGATGGGGTGAAGGGAGGCTTCCTTCTGCCTTTCTCCTTCCTGTCTGTTTTACTGAATTCAGTCTCAGCTACTGAAATTTGGAAAGGACCAAATCGGCTTTGCAGTCTTTTTCTTAGTTTACTATACTGAAATCCTGGAAAACGCTAGGGAATCGTTGTGTATATAGGGCACAGGTGAGGGCATTGTCCAAAGTTTATTTATTTATCTATTTATTACCCTAGAAGCATGCTTTGCCACAGCTGCAGTGAATGGGAAAAACAAGTATCCCTGAGTAAATCAATTCACTCACTGGATGTCTTTGGCCTGAATTCCTTGTTCTCTATTCTTACTGTCCGATTGGGCAAATGCTAAAAGTTCTCCAAGATGACATTCACATTGGTACAAAGTATACTTTTGTGCTGCCCTTAGGTAAGCTGTAAACAACTCCTTGGTGCACAAAAAAACCCAGTTTGGCCTCAACACACCAAAGATCTGTCAGCAGTGGCCCTGTTGAGAGGTTTTCCAGGGTGGTTGGGAGTCAGTTGTGAATACATTCTTTGCTAGTTCGAGTGCTTGTTTACTAAACCTGTGCCGTGATAGGTATTAGAGCTAGACTCAAGTAGCTTCTTCCTCAGAGGTGTCTGGGGAAACCTCCGTTTGCAACTCACACTACTTTTGTCAATGTTTCTCACATTACTGTATTTTAGAAAATAGGGCTTAAGGCTGATAAAACCTTTTACATTGTGACTGTGTGTGTGTTGTCTAACAGCAGATAAATCCTTAACATTTCTCTCCACCTGGATCCTTTAGGCTAGTTGTCCATGTCCGTCCATGCCATGAGTAAGTGGGCTATATATAGTTGGACCAAAAAAAAAAAAAACACAAAATAACAAGCAGGTGGAATAAGAAAAAAAAAAATCAGTCTTTTCCAGCAGTCTGTCCCTCATTCCTAGATGTGTTCTCAGCAATGCAAATGTCTTAATTGCGCCGATGGCATAGTCCGGGTTATATTGTAGCAGTGGCGGCTTTGTAGTTCTCTGCTGAGATGAGCATGCGGCACTGGCTTCGGAAAGCTGGGTGAGTTTTCTGTAGCTGTTTCAAAGTTGTGGTCTGTCCTTGAATCCTCTGTTAATTACTGTGTGTGAAACAGAGGGAGCCATGGTCAGGGCGGGCCCCCAGCCTGCAGGGAACTTTCTGGACTCCTGCTTTTTGAATTGATGTGGGCATTTGGGCCCCCTACTTGACCATTCTTGCCCTGTGAAACGTCCCACACTTTGAAGCAAATACAATTCACAGCACAGTGCACACAAAAAACTTGGCATAAGACAGAGAAGGTTCTTCTTATTCTATGGACTGGTTGCTGTGGAAACGGATAACAAAGGGCAGCCTTCCACTTCTGGTATAATTGTGTAGCCCCTTTTCTCTGGGTTTGACACCTGTCTGAATAAGAGTGATTAGAGCTGAATAATATCCCTCTCTTGGCTATTGACTATGTGGTTCACGTACAAAACTCTAAGTTGAAGAAGTAAAGTTTTCATGTCCACATGTATTTGTTTGCTACTACTATGTTTTTGAGGTTTTGTAAAACTTATTTTTTTTCACAATGTGAAACTGAAGGTCAAATAAATTATTAGAGATTTTCTCTTCATTGTGTGTGTGTGTCTTTTTTTAAAATATAATTGTAGGCATTGAAAACTTGGGCTTCTCTCGTTTCGTCAAAAGGACAATTATTTTAAATATTTTCTGAACATCTTATTTCGTCACACAGTGATGTACATGTATGAAAACATTTTTGCACAGTAAATAACAAATTCTTCCCCTTTAGTCCTTTAAGCAAAGTAGAAAGACTTCAGTTACCGGTTATTCATAGCTTAAAATAGAGAAAAAATCACATCAATTATGAAGACAACATACTTCATACTTGAATAAAGTTTTTGTGCTCACGTGGGTTGTATTTTGATAGGAAAGTGGTGAGAAGGGAAGTTCAGTCCTCTCTCAGCTCATACTTCCTTAGAGATCATTGACAGTGAGTAGAAATAAATGGATATATTCCCCTGGAACAGCACAGAAAAATCTCAACTTTAATCCTTTGATGCCCTGAGCTCCTCCCAAGTGAATGCCACCATCCCAGCTGCCTCAAAGTAAAGCTAGATGAAGCTTCAACCACTCCCAGCCAAGAGGGCCTCACATCTCAGTAAGATGCTTTGTTAGCACTTGGGTTGTATACCTTGTTTTAATGTACAGAGTGATATTGAACATAATCTTTCTTTGTATAGAAAATAAGTATACCTACTTAGAACTCTAGGAGTGCTCACAAGTAGGCAGATGCAGTTAAAACCATTGGACTTTGACCAAGATGCCAGAGCAGATGCCTCAAGGTTTTCAGAGGAATCATTCAGTTCCACGCTGGGCAGGCTGGTGCAGAGCCAATCCCGGACAGCAAGTGTCTGCTTCCTCAGCTCCCAAGCACACAATGCTGATGACCCATAGAAAGCCTGTTCATGACACCATGTGACAAGGATGAGGGGAAAGTGAGCCCTTAGGAGCCAACCCAGGGGCCTTGGATATTCAAAGAAAAAGTCATTAATCCTCTGAAGGGTTGAGAATGATTCCTGTAGATACTTGATAACTGATCTTTTATCCTTCGGATTTATCAGTTCGGTTGGGACATGGAGACAGATTGGAGGAAAGAAGGTATCTTCAAAGAAGATAGTTCTTAATTTTATTCATTTGGGAATTTCACTTTATTTTTTTTTATTAAAATATTTTAAAATTTACATATACTTGCCATCAATTGTAATCCCCATGTATTCCCCATCACCATCTCACCAGTGCACCATCACCTCAGTCCCTCGTGCTCCCATCTTCCCTCAACCCTCCCTCTCCCCTCCCCACCAGGTGTCCCCAGTCTGTCCTTGTCTCATTTTTGGTTTCTGTGTCTTTATTGCTGTTATTGTTATTATTATTATTGTTCTTAGGGAATTTCACTTTATTTAGACATTCAGATGACTCTCAAAGATGACAGTATTTGTGGGGTTGCCTTGGGCAGTATGTGATAGAAATTTGGCCGTGGAGGTTGAACCACAGCGGTGAAGATGGAGGTTGGCAGTCCAGGGCTGGGGTGTCACCCCTCAAGTCCATCAGGGGTCAGGCGCTTTTCTAACCTGCTCTGCCATCCTGAGCACGGTCGTGGAGGAGGGCAGCTCTACCTCATCCTATTTCGGTGCTCTCTAAGTGGCAAAAGTCAGGATAAAGGGGACAGTAACAGTTTTCCCAAAAGCATCACCTGTGAGACAGTGACCTCTCCATGGCCAAAACTAGGTCACATGAGTTTCCAAAGAAAAAGGGAGAGCAGGGAGCATTGCACTCCGAGGACATGCTGCCACCCCATACAGAAAGGTGATTTTGTTAGTATGGATGAAGGGGAAAACAGCTATCGGTGAGGTAACTGCACAGGGTGTGTTAACTGTTGTTTTAAACAATAGCCTCACTGATCCAATAACTATGATATTCTGGGGGCTACACTAAGGACCTATTTTAACCCACACAGCACATCAGGGAAGTGCAGAGAGCTTGAACATCTCTGAGCCTCGACTTACTCATCTGCAAAATAAGGCTGCTGCTGACTTTCTATAGGTTTAATAATAAAATAGATTTATTTATTTATTTATTTATTTATTTATTTATGCTTACAAGAGCTGGGGTACAGGCTAGAGTTATGGGGGGTGAGAGGATCCACCAGAGACAGAGTGGGGAGCAGAACAGGCAAATCGACTGAAACACACTGCTGAGGGGAACAGCGGGCGAGGCAGGAGAGGTCTGCTGCGCCATGCGGGTCAGCTCCCTGGCGGTGGCAAAGACTGAATTCGTGCTGCAGTGGCTGCGATTTGCTTCATAGTGTGTTACTTAACCCACTGCGCCACCAGGGAGGGCCCAAATAATATAACAGATTTAATATCATAAATTTAAGAGACCTTCAGTGCCTAGTACACGGTAGATTATCAGTATTTTCAGCTGTCGTGCATACTTCCTATTGGAAGAAATACATTCAATAAATCTAAATCAGAAGCCCTCTGCCATGCAGGGGATTGTGTTAAAGGTTTGCATGCCCACAGTCAATTTCATCCTCACAGACGCCCTCTGACAGCAGGCACCATTATTATTTCCAATTTGAGATGAAGAAACAGGTTTTGAGAAATTATCTAACTTAATTACCTAACTAAGGGAGTGGTGGAAGCTAGATTTCAAGGCACACTCTCTGACCTGCTCCTCTTGACCTAGGAATGTGGAGGAAGGTGAGTCATGGGGCTGAACCTGACCGTGGGAAGCCTGGGGCTGCTGTGTCTGCATGTTAGGAAGGACTTGGCCTCGTGAGAAGGTTCACAGAGGCTGCAGCTGGAGAGGTCCACCACTGGACGTGAGGACTAAGATGCACACTGAAGGAGTCTTTGTTGTGATTGTTCTTTGGCAACAGATTTCTGAAAAAAAGTGTAGAGAACTGTAGGGGCCCATGGGTGATCATTGCACTTGATAGTTCATTGAGCTGTACACTCATGTCTTGCTTGCTTTTCTGTTTGTAGAATGGCTGTGCACTGAGATTATACAAACAGACAATGGCCAGAGCATAATAAAAATGGAATCTTGACCAATAATCTGTAGCAGCCAACCCAAGACACCAACTCAGATTCTACAGAAGCCAGTTTAGAAGCCAACCTCCTATCTGCAAGCCTTTGAGTCAGTCAAGCCACTATCTCTGTCAACTGAGCCAGGAACCAAACAATAACCCCTGTAGCAACCCCAAATAGCCAGGACTTGATTAACAACTGACAGCTTCCTTAATTTTTGTCCTTGCTTCTAATTTAGGACCGAGCAGAGAAAATCAATGATGCCTGCTCCTCTCCTTCCTGTGCACCCCCGCCCCCCACCTTAACACAGGATGCACGTTCCTAGTTAGCCCACCTACAGCTTCCCCAAGCCTTCAGCCTCTAATCAGGGCATATCTGAACGCTTCCTTTTATTCTCTCATAAAGCTTTCCCACTCCTCTGCAGGCCTTGAGTTTCTGCCAAAATGCAAGTGACAATAGCTGACTCCCCTGATCTAACAAGCTCTGGATAAATAGCCTTGGCCTCCTCTCATTCGGTTGGTCTTTATTTCCACAGACAGATGTTTGTTCAATAAAAGAATTAAATATTTCAATAAAAAGGTTCATAAAAATCAAGTGAGGACCAACACTGTGGGCTCTGGGCAAGCTGCATCTTCAGGAGGAAAGTGTTTTCATCCTGATGTCAGATTGAAGTGCAATGTACACAATACATATGAGAAAAATGGATTTTGAGTTAATGGGGTTGAGATTAGGACATCTGGTTTGCCAAAAGGAGAGCAGTTGCTTTGTTTGGGAATATTTTGAATAAAGTGAGAACACTTATATAAGTTTTACAATCGTATTCATGATGCACATAAATGTATGAATAAATGCAAAAATTTAGCAGTTAATTCTTGGTCTTGCCTGTCACAAATCTTAAGTGCTTTGCCTGTCTGACACATACTCAGACAAGCCATCTGTCCTGCATTTGAGTTTAATCATAGACAATGAATTTTAAAGCTCTGTTATTTGTCAGACATTGGACAACTAAGTCCAAGACCTAACTTTCAGAGAGAAAAAAATGTCCATGGAGGCATGACTATGAATTAAAAGCAATTTGACTAAGTAAATTATAAATCTACCATAATCTCGTCCAGCTCTGCTTACAGCGGGGCTAGCTTTGTGAGTCTGGGGGAAACCAAGTGAGACAAAGTTTCTGTCTTTCTCTCTCTGGTCCTGTTTCCTTGGCAACCATAATCTTTATCTGGGCAAAGATGGGGAACTGCATGGAGGAAAGCTAGTTGGAATGTCAGCAAAGTCTCTCACTAATCCTTCTCTTGTGTTATCAGATGATTTGTTTTGTTCTGAAAAGTTATTTTACACCCACTTTTTAGGTGGTGCTAGGAGTGTTTATTGGATATCCTAGAAAGGCTGAGAAGATTTTTTTCCTACGAGATATGCTCATATTTTAAGCACAAAGAAGACGAAAGCAGTCTCTTGCTAGATACACACTAGGCACCTGTGAAGTGAGTAATTGGCTCTCTCTCTCTCATTTTAACTACTATATTGTAAATTTAGTAAATTTAAGTACTAAATTGCAAATGCCCAGTCTCAACCAGCCACCCACATAAATTCTGACGCATTCCTGCCAGGAAAACCACTTTGAAAGTAAAATTCTTGGAATTTTGAGATCATATACTGTGAAGGGAAGGGAGAGAGCAAGAAGAAGCAGAAGCTACCCGTAGGAAATATGTCTTGAGTGAGATGTGTCTGACAGTAGTGACCCTCTTCAAGGCTGTTTCTGTACTTGTTGAGAGTGCACCTATTGAAAAGATGGCGTAGGGTCAACTATCACCTCTTTTCAAGATGGAAATACCTAAACGCCACTTAAAGGGCTGTTAGTCATGCACACAGAAGAATTAGGACACTCTGAAGGGTGGGTGGGGGCTGGGAGTGCTGAAGCTGCCCCTGGGAACCTCAGGGTGGGGGTGGGGTGGAACTCAGATACCACCCTTCCCTAGGGGAACATAGGAGTGAGGGTAGCAGGTGGGAGGAGAATGAGAAAGGCAAAATGTCCCTTCAAAATAATGTGTTTAGAAAAGAAGGAAAGATGAATAATTAGCATGTAGAAGATTTAGGACCCTGGAATTATTCTGTAAGATACTACAATAGTGACTGCAGGTTGTGATACAGTTGTCCAAACCTGCAGAATATACAACACCAAGGGTGAACCCTCATGTAAACCAGGGACTGTGGATGAGAATGAGGTGTCAAACTAGGTTCCTAACCAATGCACGTTGTAAGAAGTGTACTGCCTCGGAGCTAGATGTTGACAGAGAGGTTGCGGGTGTGTGTTCAGGGGGCTGAGGGTGGAGGAAACTCTGCAGTGTCTGCTCAGTTTTACTGTGAACCTAAAACTACTTTTAAAAAATTGATTCAATGGCTAAAAAATTACATTAGAAACAAGAGGAGACTTGTGGGGAAGGCCAAAGAAATGTTTAATCTTATAAGGCTTACACTATATATTACTTAAAAGAATGTTACTATGTGTGGATTTCACGTACTGGATGAAAAAAGAGAAAACTCTTGTGGCCACGCTTGCATCCCTCGTCCCAGGATCCGGAGTCAGTCGGCACTAGGGAAGACTCAGGAAATGGAGTCGATGTTTAACCTGGGCCCCAACCACCAATTATAACATCGCCGCTAGGAGGAGGTGTGTCCCACATTCCAAGCAACCAATTTACAACTCAGTACTGTCAGAACCAACTCACTCCTAAGTTAATGACAGATTGTACTTTGGCAAATATTATATGAATATCTCACTCACAGTCAAATGCTGACTTAGAGATTTTATTTCTGCAATTTTTCCTCTCCACGATATTTGGTGCTTGGAATTTAGTTGCTGTAACATATTTTTACTTTCCTTCTCAGGTATTTCTCTGGAGCAGAGTTAGGCAGTAATGGCAGTAGGATATACAAATACCCGTTTGTTTCTAGAACTTCATTTCTTCCTTTATTTGATGGGAAAAAATAATTAGGAAAGAAATAATAATTGCAGGAAAAATGTAGACATGCCCAAAGAAATAAATCAAAACAATTGGGGGGGGGGGGAACACAATAGCTCTTTTGAAAAGCACAGCTGATTAAAGATAGCTGGAGGCAAGCAGAGCGGTTGGCCTTGCTGGTCTGTGCTGAGTCAGGCTCCTGGAACTTCCTACAAAGAGACACATTTCAGTCTTGGAGTCCTAGCGGTGAAGAGGGGTACAGAGGCACACAGTGGGTAGGAGTGGTAGCCGCTGCTTATCTGTCCTTGGCTCCTAGCAAACTAGAGAAGACTGTAAGGAGGACGAGTCCAGGATGGGAGTGCCTGTACAATCTCTGAAGGCACCCACAATTTCTCTCACTCCCAAGAACCATATCCAAGGGCGGAGGACAATAGAGTGCTTGGGTCTCTGGGTTGGCAGAGCTTATGCTCAGACATTCAACATTCAGTGAGTCATGAAAGCTGGGTGGTGAGCTGACATCTAGTATTGTAGGTGCTTTCCTACCTCTGCAAAAGAGGGTGGGGCAGAACGCCACCCTTTGTGTCCCTGAAAAGGCTGGTAGGTGTTCTCAGAACCAGAGAGGAAAGGAGCCGCAACCCCGGTGGTGAGGTGCTGCTCTCATTGCACTTGGAAACCATGGACCACCCACTAGCCCTGCCCAGGCACCAGAAAGGGGGAACCAGAGACAGAGAGGAACATGGGTTTGCTTACTCACAGAGGCCCTGCTCACAGGTGGGCCTAGAAAGGCAGGAGAGTCTATGATGGGTGAAACATTAACTCTGTAATTTATGGCACTAGATAGAAGAATCCAGAAGTTTAGATGAGAGGGAGGTGAATAGCTGGAGCAGCCTGGCTGGCACAGGAACCCCACTACCCATGGCAAACATCCGTGTTTTGAGGTGTTTTCCATCCTTCCTCCTCTGGCTTCACGGGGGACAGACATGCCCCGTGGTCCTGCTCTGACCATCTCCCCTTTATTTCTTCACAAGCCTTTCTTTTTTTGCCCTGTATCCCTCTTGCTGGGCCAGTCGTGGTGGAGGCCCTGGGAGACTCAGAGCAACTACGAAGGTTTCCAGCTGAGGACTGAGACTGAAACCACTCACCTGTTATCTCGCTCTACGGTTCTGAGTCCACATGAGCAAGGCGAGTGTGGGTGCAGGGAAGAGAGGGTTTAGAAGGGATGAGCTCACCCCAGTGGCCCAGCTTTTAACATCTCACTTTCAGAAGACTGGTTTCTTCACTTTCTTTTTTATATCTGGGGAGATGACTAAATGTTTTTGAAAACTTCTGAGCATTTGGCAACAAACTGCGTGAGCACAGTGATATGATTGCTCTGTTCACAACTAAGCTGCAATTTTAGGTGAAATTTTCAGAGCATCTCAGCATCTAACAAGTCATGAAAACTTGGCAGTAATTTCAGGATGCATAACATCTGCTTATTTCATTTTGTTACAAGTCACCTGGGCAAAACACTTCCTGACTCTGCCCCATAAATGAGCTAATATCCAATTAGAACACTGTGGTTAATAGCAGTAGCAACCATCCCCCTGCAGCCTGTAACAAAGCCTTAAAGGTAATGGCACTTCTCCATGTTAACAAAACAAAACCATTATTTTTCTTTTAGCTCCGATGGGCTATTTGCTAATGCCTTACCAGCTCTAACAGCTTATTCTCTGAGAAGGAAGTAGTCTTGGTTTCTTTGAGAAGAAACGATTCCTTTTATCTGGGGCTTTTAAATAAAAGGATTTGGGAGCCATTTACTGTGGGTTTAAAAATAACGTGGTTCTATAATAGCACCACGGCCCAGCACTTTCTGATGGTATTTAAAAGTATGACTATTGCAACTCTTCAAGATCTTCCAATGGAGACCTTTGTGTATTGTTATGAAAGAGATACTGAGTTCTCTAAATTCCACAATTATCACTCCTCCCATCCCCCTTTACCTCCCCCAATAGCCCTCTTCTCCCCCCCCCAAAAAAAAAAACAAAACAAAAACCAAAAAACCTGCTTATATGTCACTCAGTGAAAGTGTGTTGAGTGAGTGATCGGCTTTGGAAGCAAGAGGAAGTCCACACTGGCTACTTCAGTTCATTATAGAACTTGACCACCTCACAAGTGTCTTTCTTCAAGGTCAGCTTTCTGTTGTTCCAGGTATATAGTTCTGAAAGGTGACTAAAGGACAATGCTTTGGAAAAGACCACTAATTAATGCCAATATCTTGATGTCTTCAGGCAGCTCTTCTGGGAGAGCTTCCAATTCTGCCTTTGGGTTTCTTGGCCAAACTCAAGAGGGTAGGAAGTGACTGGAAGTAGTCTTACCTGGGGCCATGTCAAAAAGCTGAAAGTTTTTTTCACTGGTTTCTGTGGGTCTCTCTCTCTATCCCAAAGACAAAGGTCTTACAGTGTGATGGGATCAGAGTTGATTACCAGTTGGAGGCTTATCGTTGACCTTGAATCCTAAATCTAGGCTTAATTTTCTGTGGTGATAATTAGAGCTTATTAAAAAGCTGATACATTGTTTTCAAGTCTTTAGTTTCAATGTGATTCACTTAGATGTCTTAAGGAAGGGAAAGAAACCATATTAGTCCCAGATAAAAAGTTTGGGACTTCTTTTTCTTTATGTCATAGTTATTTGTAATTTGGGAGTTATAAAATGACTTCCATTAAGAGCCCCTTTTGCTGAAATGTTAACAGCAGGAGATGAAGTTAAACCTAGTCAGTGCTCTGTCCTTCAGCCACTTGAAATGTTACTGAGGAGCTAAAATTGACTCACTGACAGCCACATGCCTTCTTGCAAATTCATCCTTCGACTTTAACTGAAGGGGAAACGACAGATGATGAAGTATACGTGTTTTAAACCCAGAAAAAGTTGACTGGAGAGTTTTTATGCTTCAGCTAGATAAAATTAATTTTAAACTTTTTTTTACCAAAATTATAATATCTAAGCAGTTTAGGAGTACCCTTTATAGGCTGTGCATAAAATGAGATTGATTTAAATAGTAATAAATACTAAACTTGCTGTTTTACCTAGTAGGCATAGTTCCTGATGGCAATGCTTTCGATAGGGAATTGAAGAAATATTTTTGGAAGTGAGGTTTGGGACAGGAGTCACAGGCAGGAGGGTCCAAAAAATATACCAAAGGCCTAATCATAATGATGAGGATACATTAGCCTGCTATTATTGTGAGGTCATTTAAAAACACACACACACTTAGTTTTTGAAAAGTAAGGGTTATAGTACATCTTCAGCTACATTGTTATCTAAGTTTTTGAAAGCCTGTATGCTTCTGAGAAGAACTAAATTCTTCAGCTGAAAAATTTAAGTGGTTCATTGCTATAGGAACCGCGTCACTTTCGCTCCATGACATCAGAGGTCAGCGACCAATAGCAGCCTGATCGCACTGTGCCAAGAGCTGCCGGTCTAACTGGTGCATCTCATTACCTATTAGAATGTCTATTAGATATTAGAATGTCTACTAGAATGATTTACAGAGCTTTAATAACTCTTTTTTTAAAGATTGATTTATTTATGCATACAAGAGCTGGGGTACAGGCCAGAGGTGCTCAGGCGGTGAGAAGATTCACCAGAGACAGAGAAGGGAGCAGAACAGGCAGACCGACTGAAATACGCGACTGAGGGGAGCAAGGGGCAAGGCAGGAGAGGTCTGCAGCGCCATCTGTGTCCCCTCCCTGGCCAGGGACGGAACTTGTGCTGCAGTGGCTGCTGATGCTTCATAGTACCGTGCTCAACCCCTTGAGCCACCAGGAAAGCCCAGAACTTTAATAATTCTTGATGCCCAGGCTTTAGGTTCCTTATTCCCTTATCCCAGGGTCTGCTTAGTTGGTCTGGGGCCAGGTGCAGGCATCTATATGTTTCAAAGCTTCTTACCTGAATCTAAGTGCTGTTTCTCCATGCTGTCCAGACAAGTGATAAAGGCATCACAGAGAGGAGTGAAGAGAAGAATTGTTTCTGGCTCAAACTTACCTTTGGCAATGACAGAGCTGGTGGGTAGCACAGTACTTAGGTGGCTGGTTCATGTTTGTGTGCACACGACTGTGTGTGTGCGTGTATCAGGTGAGGAGTGGATGGTGGTGAAGGGTGTTATGTAGCATTTAGGATTTCTTCTTCAAGAGTTGTGGCTGGAGCTGGTTGGGGCTGGAGCGGGTTCCTTTCTGCACCACTCTCAGGGACTGGCTGCTGGAAACACGTGGAAGCCTGCCAGCGGAACTGGTTTAAAGGCTGTGGAATCCCAACTCAAGTGACTTTGTTAGGAACACCTAAGGAAAGGATTTCAGAAATGCTTTTGCATCCCTATTCTCCCCTGTTTTGAACCAAGACAGAACTAGAAAGAGACCGTGTTTTAATTTCAACTGGTTTTTAAATTTTCTTTTAGCTTGCTTGTTATTGATGACTATATGGCCTAGTGCAAGATAGATCCATATCAATGTAGGTGTGAATGTGTGTTTACAGTTAGAGCTGGGGTGCTCCTTTAAGAGTGATTCATGTTTAAAGCTGATAAACCAGGGTTGTTTGAAACTGTGGGACACACCTTTCCACAGGGAGGGTGTTCTCCTGGCTGTGCCGGCCGGCCCCTACGGTTGTGTGGTTCAGTGGCAGCTCATCTATGGCTGCATTTGCTCGGTTTCTGACTGCAGACCAATTTGGTCCTAGGATGGAGCAAGGAAGATTATTCATACTGATTAATCTGCAACTTGCCTTGTTCTCTTAACACGTCAGTAAATTCTTTCCATGTGAACATCTCTCTAATCTTGCGTTTTCCTCTGGGAAGGGGCTGGACATCTGGACAGATATATGCAGCCAGAGACTGTCCTTGTTCTTTCTGAGTTCACATTCTGATCTCCTCAATCTAAGCTGTCCCATAAACCCTTGTACTTCACTTCTCACTGCCTTTTTCGTTTTCCTTTGTCAGTTTAAACCCCGTACTCCAGCCATATGTGAATGGATGGAATCAGAAAATGTATTCTCAGTGGTTTAGCTGTGCACACACCTTCTTAACATATTCTCGTAAGCATCGTTTAATAGGAACATCGTCGGGTGGCAAAGAACTCGGACCTCCAAAGTACTTTTCTTGATATCTTTGCATTGCATTGAATATACTGTGATTTGTAGCCCTGGTGCAGCATCACTCGTCTCATGATGAGCCAGGGTCTATGGCAATCAACACTGTCTGGGGATGTAAGATAATTCAGTTAAGAGCTGATATGCTGGGCAGCAGAACAGATGTGTAACACGAGGAAGAAAATGAACATGCAAAGCATTTACCCAGGTCAACTGGTGGACTTTCCATAACCTTTCTGGCCTAAACGCACAACAGTTTTATAAAAGCTTCCTCCAGAGTACAAATGCCATGCTGAATATATAGCTATGCCATTCTGTTTTTAGAATAGGGTCGTACACATTTGTTTATTGACAACATGGAAGCAGAGGGAATGATGCATTTCTTTTGCGATCTGATGTCTTCTCCCGTGGGCTCTAGGGTTTCTTCTTACCTTGGGTAAGAGTTGTGAGAAAAAGGGAGATGGCATGACTGCTCTCGTCAGACACCTGGCTTCACCTAATTTTCCTAGCTTGCAATTACATAAACCTATGTTACTAGAAACAGTATATTCAATTACGCAGTATCTTTAATCTGGAATGTCTCTGTACTTGAAAAACATTATGGCTTTAATCACCACCACACCCCTAGGAGGAACCAGAGGTGGAAACTGTGACCAACATCTAGTATTACAGGGGAGGGAGTCAAGGAAGAGACACTAGTGGCTAGACAGCCTCTCTTGTGCGGCAGCCTGGAGACAGATGTCAGCCCTGGGGAGCTGGCTCGGACTTGCGGGTGTTCTGTGTTGAATGCCCAGTGGCCCGTGTGATAATGATGGCTGCAGCCTTTCAGCAACAGTTGCTCTCAAGAATCCTCATTCTGGCTGCACTGAGTGTAAAAAGAACACTTTTCTGGCATGAGGGGAAAGGAAATACCTTCAAAGGAGTTTGAATCATTCGTTCGGGCCAGAAGTTAGACCGGAGGAACTTAGCGGTTGTTCCTCCAGTACCTGCAGGCAGACACACAAACTCACACCTTGCACACACCCGCAACAGCTCTCCTCTGTCTTTGTAAATCTTTTCTGGCTGATTGTTAAAGAACTGCCACACTTTATGGGAATTAAATTAAAACTGTATTTCATCTAAAAAAGTGCAAAGGACAAAGTGCCTGGTGCTACTGAGATGGTGTATTATCTTTTTAGGTGCCTACTGTCTTTCAGTACTGTCTTGTAGAAAGAGCGAAAGATGCACGTGACCACAGGGGTGCGAGGCCCCAAGAAGCACATGTGGCACTCACAGCTGGCTGCAGCACAGACAGCAGGGACTAACGCAGGGGTTTGTGGAGTGGAGAGTATTTTGGGGTGGAGTGATCTGGGTAAAAGTGCTGAAGTGATGTGGTTTTACTGGTTATTATATGCAGGTGTGTGAGAAACAGGCACATGAATGATTTTGAGTCTTGGTTAATTGCAGCCACTCTGGGGCAACAAGTATTCCTGTCCTAAAGGAGAGGGTCCCCAGATGAAGGGACCCTGAAGAGACCACCTGTTCTCATGCACATCAGATACAGTGCATTTTTAAAATTACAAATATTTTGTAATTTCCCACTCAACTAAAATAAGTAGGTGACATGCCACCCAGTGTCCAAAAACCATTACATTTTCTAGCTGTGTCACAGTTCAGGCTCCCCAGAACCAAAGGTATTAGGGGGCAGGGCAGAACTGGTATGGGACATGCCCTCAGAATCACACTGTGGGAGAGAGGAGGAAGGCGGGCAGAGAGAGAGGTTGGGCTGTGCTCCTATGCAGCCCCAGGAATGACTCAGCAGATCCCACAGGAAACATTGATTTGTGGATGTGTGTGCATGCATATGCATGTGTGTGCATATGCATGTGTGAGTGCACATGTGTGTTTGTGTGTGTGTGTGTGATCCTGTAGAACAGTGTCTAATCAGAGCCTTCTTACCCCCTGAGGAACAATCTAGATGCAGATTGCTCCTAGGGAGGGCTCGTGGAGGACCTTGGCAGGGGCAGTCCTCTGGGGACCCAGGTTATTGCTTCCAGGGCTTGGTGGCGCTCAGTGCAGCTGTGTGGAGCAAGAGCTGGGGGATCCCTGAAGTGGGGCTCTGGGTGAAGCATAAGGGGTCTAGCACAAACTATAATAGAAAGGGAAAATAATAAGAAAGTAATTTATAATAAAAGCATCTGTGGTTTTGGCATGACAGCTAAAAGATATTATGAAGTATTCTGATACAACTACTATTTATAATGAACTAATTTGGGCTTAAGAGAAGTCAGACAATACTCAACATATTATGGTCAGTTCTTCTCTTAACTTGGCACTTTGAAACAAGTACTAAGTAAGCATATTTGTATCTGTACTGCAATGTGACAGTTACATTTGCAGACTGATATATTGTTATTGAAGATTACAAAAAGGAACATTTCAAACAAAGCAAGCTTTTTTACACAGGAGTTTGCATTTTTTAAGAATTTATATACACTGAAGCTATGAAAAAATGATATATTTATATGTTAAGTGGTATTCTGTATCAACTTTAGGTAATCTCAACAAGTTTTTCACTTCCATGATGGTCCAAACATTTACTTGAAATTCATTAAATGCTAGTAATGCATCTGAACCAGTGCAATCAAAAATACACCCATAAATTTCTATACTTCCCCTAGGAGATACTATCCCTTCTTTTAAGAACTGACATAGTTAATTCTCTGCTTCTAACCTGAACACAACTGTTTACTCAACTGTTTCCAACACAACTGTTTTAAGAGATGTGCAAATTCTAGTAAGTCCTTATCTCAACAAAGTATCCTGATTTAAAGAACCTGCAAAGTCTATATGCTAACAAGGTCGAGACCAAAGTCACACCTGAGTCCCAAGCCTGAGTGCTGTCCTCCCTGGCCCTCTTGTAAGCCCTGGTGATATCACGCTCAAGTGTTTGAACCCCAACCAGATCGCCAAAACCACACTCTGGTTTATTGATGGCAGACTCACTAGCATCCGGGAAGGCTGTGTGCATCTTGGGCTCCCTTAACTTAGCTGCATTTCTATTACCCCCTGTGTCTGCTTACCTGCTTCCCGCTGTGGCAAACCCGACTGAATCACACAACATAGTGAAATTTCAGAAGAAGGTGGATTTCAGGGGCAAATAAATCTATCATACCTACTGAAATACAAGTAAGAGAAATGGAGGTTTTCTTGTTTGCTTGGTTTGACCCTTAGTGGGGCAGATTCCTGTGTTCCTTTCCTCCTCCATGAGTGAAACTAACACAGCAGAAATACCACCACCCCCCCTCCCCCCCCCCACCCCCGCAATGGAATAATGAGGAATGTGAGGCCAGGACCAAGGACATGGAATTAGAGAGGGAATTTTCTAAAAAGAAGATTTCCTAAGCTGAACTGAATGTAAGACAATGGTAAAACCAATTTGGAAACTGAAAAATAGAGTATTTGAAGATGAATTATTTTACACAAAATGTTTTATGCTAATTCAGATGTTAGGATTTAATGTTCAAGTGCTTGTGTAGGAAACTGCTGACACCATGGAAAAGCCTGCCTGAGTCTTAGAGAAATTTGCATCCAGAAGAGTCGATGCTAAGGAGATCGATGTGTTTAATCTGCACATCTGAGTGATGTACAGACAACTGTGGCCACCTGTGTATGAATAGTTTCCATTCCCACTCATCTTCCAAGATATGGCAAACATTTCTTTTTCTTTGTTCTGTCCTCTCTTCCATGGGTTGCCAGAAACAGCTGGCACATCTCTTTTTATGTTGTTGTTGATGACTTTTTTTTTAATGCACTGCATTTCTTCTTGTGATTAAAATGAAAAATTATTGATCTACCAAAGACATTAGTTTGTTGTTGCTAAGATGCCCAAGAGTGTTTTCTTAAATGAATAATGAATCACACTATTGATTCTACCTCAGAAAAGGAGCATTTTAGGATTTTCCAAACAAATGCATATATTGACCTAACTCCTGTATTATACTCACAGGATGGGAGTGTGGTTATTTTCTAAATTGTGATATTATGCTTTTGTAGACTTGACTGGTTCACATTCATCAGTAAAATCTGTGATCCAAGTTTACTGCACACACAGTTCATCGTAACAAAACCTTGTTAAATCTGATACACGCTACCTTAGTAATGTTTAGTCTGGACTTTGTGTACCTTTTCTTAGTTTTTAAAAAAATAATGAAAATAATTCTGAGGAGTTGAGTTACAAGTAAGGACTCAAAATGAATTTTTCAAATGCACTTTTGAGAGTTGGGCGTCTCATTCAGTGTAAACTTGTGAACCTGCCAGCCTGCTCCTGAGACCTCTCCAGAACCAGCACAGAGACTTGGGCTCTTTCAAAGTAGGCACGGCTAGATGCACCATGCTTATCCTAGGATGTTCTGTTATTCAACCCCCCTCTGAACTTTGGTTTTAGATTTACTTTAATTCTTGGAAAAAGGGACTAATGTGGACATATATGTATATATATATCAGCAATTCTCTGGTCCCTGAAATTGCTGTACTTCCACTGGCATCCTCCCAAAGAAGACTAATTCCCAATGGGAGAATAAGAATTGTAACTAGCCTATGTAAATGTCATTTGTGGTAAAAGCGAAGGTAGAAACTAATTCTGAAGGCAACTCCAAACTGCGATTCTAAAAAAGAAGCTTTCAGTGAAAACAGCGTATAACCTTCCAAATAGATAGGTGCTTGTTTGTATAAAAAAAAAAATGGGGGCCTCCCTGGTGGCACAATGAGTTAAGCAGCTCACTATGAAACAAACCACAGCCGCTGCACCATGAGTTTGATCTGTGCAGCCGGCTGGGGAGCTGACCCACATGGCACGGCAGACCTCTCCTGCCTTGCCCTCTGCTCCCCTCAGCAGTGTGTTTCAGTCCATCTGCCTGTTCTGTTCCATCTGCCTCACTCTGTCTCTGGTGAATCCTCTCACTCCCCACAACTCTGGCCAGAGTATGCATAAATAAATAAATGTTTAAAAAAATATAAATATATGGATCCATTACTTTCTATTTTTATTTATAATCAGTTTTTAAATGTATATGCCTCAAACAATGAGGCTATCATATAATTGATACCTATTAACTTAGTTACATTTTTTTTAACTGGGGACTAAAACAAAATGAACAAATTAAGAAATTTCTCCTCTCTTTGTATCTGTCTGCATATTTTGTGTGCATACTTTTTAAGTCAGGTGGCAAACATAGAGCAAGAAAGCTGTGTCTAGTAAAAAGGTACATTATTATAGTGCCCAGGTAGTTGAGTTAATGTGAAATAAAAATGATGTGTTTAAATAACATTTCTCAAATGAAAATTGTATTATTTGTATTACAGTCCATAGTTCAGAATTAACCTCAAAAAATGAGAAAATATATATATTTGACTCAATTCCTGTCCAGCAGTCCCTCCTTTCTTCTGCCCATGTGTCCCTCCTCTACTTTTTTACAGACTCTTGCTGCCTCCACAGAATAGATACTAGACCAAGCCACTCCCACAGCATGCTGAGTTTTAATTTCAGACTCACTATTGCTTGTCTATATAAAGGCTCAATGCCGTCAGGTTGAATATCATTTGTTTTGTAATAATTATGCCTGCAGTTACCAGGAACAGCAGAGGTTACAAATGAAAAATTTAAAGTACTCTGAGCTATAGCAAGCTGGGGTCTTCATGGTTTGGAGGTTGATAGAAAATTTAAAGAAAATGATTTTGGGAACTTCTGGCTCTGTCTCTCCTCTGAGTTAATAATGCTTACTCGTCCTGAAGGTCTCAAATTAAGCATCATTTCCTCATAGGTGCTTTTCTTGACTTCTCAGCTAAGGTAGCCCCCACAATCTCCATGGTATCTGCCTCTCTCTGACTTGTAATCAGTGTTTGTAAGTATCAGTCATTGTAATGAGTAATTATGCATATTCATCCTTTTGGACTCTGAGTCCATGAGAGCAGAGACCTTATCTATTTTATTTATCATCTTGTCCCTAGTGCCAAGAACGGGAACCTGGTATGCACTGGGTGCTGAATAAATATTTGTTCAGTGAAAAAATTCTTCAGTGTGATCTACTTAGAGAAAGAATAACTGGCACAAAACCAGACAGTGTTGGAATTGGGAACATAAGTGCTAAAAGCTTTGTCTTTGCTTTAACATTTCTATTTTTTTAAATTGTCTTAAATGTATTTATGTGTATGTTTATGAAAATGGATAAATTCTCCTATCATTGCTCTATACTGAGTTCAAAAAGATTGGTCTTGTATTATTGTGTTTGAAATCATGAACACTTAGTTTGGTTGCTTCCTGTGTTATAACCCTCCAGAGGTTTGGGTTAAATACTCTTTAGACAACTTTACCCTCTTGAGTGGTACTTTCATGTCCAGGTTAGCACAACCTAGGAAATTCAGGGTGGTCAACCTAGAGACCCCTAAAGCCCTCATTCTTGATGTCCACTATAAATTGCTCCACTTAGCACATCTGTTACTCTGCTACCTCCTTGCCTTTTATAAAAGCAAAATTCTTGGAATTTATCTTATAGGCACAAATCACCTTGTAATTTTTTGCACTTAGAAGCTATTGAGTATGTAACTACAGTGCTTAACAATGACAATATACTGTAATCACGCAAAGATTTTAATCTTTCAAATTAGATCTCACCTCCACACTGAGGAAGAAAAGGAAATTTACAGGATAATTAGCTTGTGGGCTATAGGCTCTTCCAGGGACCCTCAGGCAGTCTGCACAAATGGCCTTAAGTACTATTTATTTTATTATTTTTTTAAAAGATTTTTATTTATTTATGCATAAAAGAGCTGGGGTACAGGCCAGAAGCGGGGGTGAGAGGATTCACTAGAGACAGACTAGGAAGCAGAACAGGCAGATCTACAGAAATACACTGCTGAAGAGAACAGCGGGTGAGGCAGGAGGGGTCTGCTGCGCCATGTGGGTGCCCTCCCTGGCCACCAAAGTGCCTTTCATCACAATACCCTCGTGCTTTGAATTGGAAAAAAAAAAAAAGAAAAAAATGCTTTTCCCAACTGAGGAAGCCCTTCTGGAAGGACTCTGGGAAAAATAATGTTTGTGTATCTGAATATTCTTTTTTTTAAAAAAATTTATTTATTTATACATACAAGAACTGGGGAAAAGGCCAGAGGTGTGGGGAGTGAGAGATAGAGTTGGGGGCAGAAAAGGCAGATCTACTGAAATACACTGCTGAGGGCAGCAGTGGGCAAAGCAGGAGAGGTCTGCTGCACCATGTGAGTCAGTTCCCTGACTGGGGATTGAACTCTTACTGTAGTGATTGCACATAGCTTCATAGTGCTGTGCCTTAGCCCTCTGAGCCACCAGGGAGGCCCCTGTATCTGAATATTCTAAGGCAAGTACACAGACAATTAGGGGCCTGACATTTGTCTTCACGATTGTTTCAGTGGTTTATTTCTTCTACATGATGTAAGTAGGGTCAGGGTAGATTTGAGTTGCTACTCTGGAACTTTTTTCTCAGAGGACAATCTGATTTACAGTTATGCCCAAATTGCTGTTATGTATGGGTTCTAGAATCCCACTGCTGGAGATTCATGTAAGTAGTAAGGTACTGTAGTCATTCAGTTTATGTTTTTTGGTGGTGACTGGGGGAGGTTGCAGAGAGATGGAACTTATTGAGGGAGAGGTGTAAAGTGCTCTTAAATTACCCCTTGGTGCAATCCCTCCCCTGTGGGTGAAACTTGGGGGATACACAGCACTGGAGAGAAGCCTGATGTTTATTATCATATTACTAGGAGCTGAGGACCATTCCAGGATCACTCAGCATTTCTCAAAACTAATTCACCATAGAAACCCACCTCTTCTTGCGATTCTTTGTTTCTCTTCCCCCTTGAGCCCCAAGGAAATTGTGCTTCTTACTGTCACCCCAAGGACAGTTTTTAAAAATTGTGTTTCTTAAAAATCATTTGCTTGGGCATCCCCAAAGATTTTTCAGAAAGTACATGCCCTCCAGTATATATTTAAGCTAACATCCAAAATTTTTTATCATGGATTTAAAAAGTTCATTCTTTGTTAATGGGAGGTATTCTATTTTTAAGTCATTAAAATAAGGATTTTATGACAAATTTGTAACATAGATTTTTTAACATAACTTCCTGAAATACTGTTTAAATCAGAAGAAATTTAAATAAAATTTCCACCTATGAGCTTTATCTTTACAAAGTTGGTCATTCTAGGTATAATTCAGGAATATTTGTGTGATTAAATGTCACTAATCTATATTGCATTGATTATTCTGAATTCAGAATTTCCCTTGAAGGTCACATTTGATCTTTAGCAGAATGAACCGAGATGACCAGACAGATGGAAACCCATATGTTTAAGGTGCCTTGATGAATCACTAGTCCACCATAGAAAGATACAACTAGGAGGGGTATAGATTTTTTTTCAAGGGTAATTTGGGTTATCAAGTAATCTTAGAAAAAAGACAATAAAGAAATTGATGATCTAGAAACGCATTCCCTTCAAATGATCCTTTTGATCTGGAAAGTCTATGGACACCCAGGGCTGTGAACTCCCTTCCCTGACAGCATACCTTTGGGTGTTGCTGTGCCATCTCAACCTCTTACCTCTCTCTTTTTTGCCTGCCCGATTAGTTATTTCTATTCCCCACAAAACTGATTTCTTCCCCTGTAGAATGAAGCAAGCTTCTTACCTACGTAGGAAAGTACTCTACAATATGGTATTTGCTGAGCTCATGCTTTCCTCCCCTCCTCCCACCACCAACTATGCCCCACCAACCCTTTGCTCCAGCCCCTGGGGTCACCAGGCTCTTTCTGGAATGCTTATTGTTCCTTGGGATCTTTGTGTCCTTGTTCTCTCTGTCTGGGAATGTTATTCCCCAGATATCTGCTTCTTTTACTCATTAAGGAAGTTTGACTCACTCCCCTGCCCCCAGGCTCCCCCACCGCCCCCCAGTCTGCTGCCCCCATTCTCCATCTGTCCTTAGTTTGTACCTCCAGTACATCTGTCTTCCATGTCTGTGCCACTTGTACTAGCGTTCCCTGGAATAGTTTTTGTCTTCTCAATTAGTGTCCAGTCTCTGGTCTGCAAGGATTACCTCCCAGCACTTAACAAATGTCTGGGTTTAATGTCCACTGAACAGCCAACCTAAGTAGTTCAAAACCATTTTGAAAATGAGAGGCGCACAGAATCTCCAAGGAGGAACGTGGTCTTTCTTGCCTAAGGAATTTGGCATTTTAGCCACAGACATAGCTGGGAAGCCAAAAAACAAGTCATCTCTGTGCCCAACGTGCCTTAACAGCAATGGCAGTGGGTGACTTGCGAGCTGGCTTATATTTAGTGCAGCAATACAAAAGCCAAAAGTATCACTTTTTGTGAAAAGAAAAAAAATGTCTTCGTGCCTGAAGTATTTTTGATAAACGGAGACCCCAGCTTTCCCAAAAGGGCCCAACAAAGACTCTCAGTCCCTGTTGTCATTGATGTCTTTGTGGCAGTTCCCTAATCTTTTCTTTTTCAAATTTCCTTCAAAGGATGGTTAAGGAGTCTTTAATTAACTATTAAAACAAGTGTTCTAACATGGAGGACAAGATTTAGAAAATCCCTTTAATTACTGGAACGAGATTTTCTCTTGATTTGTAAATACCAGTTTACTCCTGAACCAAATTGGGCTTTAATTAAACTGAGGTTGGAGGGTTGGGGGGGCGGGGTCTGTCTACTGGAAAGTGTCTTAATTTGCATCAGTCCCAGTTTGATTGAAGCTGGCTTAAGGGTGAGGATGAGAGACTC
This sequence comes from Galemys pyrenaicus, assembly GCA_019455555.1. Taxonomy (NCBI): domain Eukaryota; kingdom Metazoa; phylum Chordata; class Mammalia; order Eulipotyphla; family Talpidae; genus Galemys; species Galemys pyrenaicus. The sequence goes on from JAGFMF010011381.1 coordinate 11,477,347, forward strand.
CGATGGCTTATCGTTTAAACTGGAAAATCAAACAAAATGGAATTTGTTTTCTGCAAGGGAACTCATGGAAATTAGACACACCCTTGCCACCTCTGATTTATTCAAATATCGTTGCTCTAGGATTACCATAGGGTCCCTTGGCGTATGAGTTTATGAATCAGTCATGCGTTTCTTCCTCCCCAAACCCCCTTTTTTTTCCTACTCAGGATACATTAATCAGGCAAAACTAGGCGTATGGTTCTAGTGACAAGGAAAGAAAAACCAGAGCTTGCTCTACCCCTCCTGCAATGTAATATTTAACATTCAATATGGTGCTCAGTTTGTTGAGAAAATAAGGTACATGTTTTGTCATTCCCCTTATGGATTTCAGTCAACACATGGAGGTGTTTGGAATGATCTGCTAATCCAGTTTTCTTTCCTTGAACCATCTGGTTCGAATTCTGTCTACCTGCTTGCTGTGCTCCAGTCTCATCTGCGTGTACATATAAGGAAGTCACAACTCATTAACAGTTTAGGGAAAATCCCTGTGGAAATATACAACTTTACTATTGCGGTAGGTTCCCTCTTGGGAGCAAATTAGATAGGACTTTGATGTAAACCAAAGAAACTTGAAGGTTTTTGGAGAACATGCATGAGCCTGAAAAAAATCGAACTAATTTAAAAGCTTTTTTTAAAAAATGGGAACAAAGTTATTGCAGGCCATTGGCTCACTGACATTACAGCTCAGCCACAAGCGGTCAGGCTGGGGATGAGCAGGATGTGCTCTGCCTGGCTTTGTGATGGACTTTCCATCCACTTTCAGGAATGAGCACCCAGCAGTAGTGGAATTAGTGGAATATATTCCGGCAGCAGAAGCTTATCGTTGGCTGAGCCAACAGTTCTACCAAGCTTCTTGTCTCAGTGTAGAGTCTGGAAAACTGCAATCTCCTCTTTTCCAGTCTCCTTGAGGCTGGGCACGTCTATGTCACATGGTTTTTGGCTAATGAATTATAAGGCAAAAAATTTTTTTAAAGATTTATTTATTTATGCATACAAGAGCTGGGGTACAGACCAGTGGCGCGGGACGTGAGAGAATTCACCAGAGACAGAGTGGGAAGCAGAATAAGCAGATGGACTGAAATACACTGCTGAGGGCAGCAGCGGGTGAGGCAGGAGAGGTCTGCTGTGCCATGTGGGTCCCCTCCCTGGCCAGGGATCGAGCATGTGCTGCTGTGCCCCAAACGCTTCACAGTGCAGCACTCAACCCGCTGCACCACGAGGGAGGCCCAAATTATAAGGCAAATATTGTTGGGGACCGCTGGGAAACATTTCTCAGGATCTACCTCCTTCTAAGATCCAAAAGGAAAGATTGACTGTGGATATGATGTCTAGAGAGAGACAACCCTCTTATGGTTATAAGGAAAAGCCTATGACCAAAGGGAAAACAGACACAGCCTCATATTAGTAAGAACACGAGCCAAAGCAGCATCTGCCTGTTCATTTAAATCAATTATTGGTTATTTGCAACTGAGAACAATCCTAACTGAGCAATACATGCACTCGTGCTTGAGAAAGTTCTTGAGTGGAATGATGCAGTCTGCCTGCATTCCTGCACCATGGCACCTGGTGTCTCCAATGGACTGGTGCATCCACAAAGGTCTGGGATGTAGCATTTGGGTTTGAGCACTGGATACTTGTTTATTATTTATTTTTTAAATAGATTTATTTATACACATATACAAGAACTGGGCTACAGACCAGAGGCACAGGGGGTGAGAGGGTTCACCAGAGACAGAGTAGGGAGCAGAACAAGCAGATCAACTGAAATACACTGCTGAGGGGAGCAGCAGGTGAGGCAGGAGAGGTCTACTGTGCCATGTGGGTCTCATCCCTGGCCGGGGATAGAACTTGTGCTGCAGTGGCTACAGATGCTTCATAGTGCGGTGCTAACCCCTTGTGCCACCAGGGAAGCTCCTGAACACTGGATACTTGAAGGGGTTAAAGGAATAAGTCCATGACAGAAGAAGGAAGATAAATACTTCCAGTCTTCACTGCACACATGGGGAAGGGATACCACAAGAATGTTGCAGTCTAACTATTTTATACATTGTTATTGAAAATGAAAAACCAGTGGCCTCACTCAGCCAATCACAGGTCTATTCTGCAATTCACGCAGACACCCCTCTTTCCCTTTATTTTTCTCTTTCTTTAGCACCTGGAATCTTCTGATGATGTCAGTAGTTTATTTGCTTATTTATTTATGCCATTTTATATCACCTACTCTGTTTTATACTAATTTATATCATCTCTATCTATTACTGGAAGTAATAAGACCAGAGTTGGTGCAAGGAAATCGGGTTTAATCAGAAGCCAGCAACCTGAAGAAACGGTGGACTACTGTCTCAATGGCCATCTCTCTGCAATGGGGAGAAGTGAGAACTTATATGGGGAGGACTACGGAAGGGGAGAGCTAAAGGTCAGTGTCAGCAGGATTTTAGAGAAATAGACAAGATTTGCCAGGAGCTGCATTCCAGCCTTTTTTTCTTCCAAGTTTTGGTCATGGTGCTGTGGGCTATTATGATAATAAGGTCATGGTTTAACCCTTGTCTCACTTCTACCTTCATCTTGGTTTTAGCTGGTTTTACTTGGTTTTCTGGCTTTGTCTGCAAGAAAAGATAAACAGAATAAGAGCGAGGATGAACAGGAGGGCAAGAAACTTATGGTTACCAGCCAGTGACATATCTTCTTATTTTTCTTAAGCACATTTCCTCAACACCACTCATCTCATTTTACACCAGCTACTTCAAAGGTATATGCAAATTAGTGTCTGAGGGATGAGCTAGTGCCTTTTGGAACAAATTAGTGGATCTTGAGGTGATTACACTAAGTGAAATAAGTCAGAAAATGAAAGTTACCAGATGGTTTCACTTATTTGTGGAATATAAATAACCAAAGAAAATAAACTGGTAAGGCATGGGAAAAATAATTCTTAAGCTCTGAAAAATATACTGATTACCACAGGAGAAGGCAGAAGGAAGAGGGAAAAGGGAGGGGAGGGGACAGGACATAGGTTTGGGATTTTGGTGAAGGATGAATGAAGCCATGTACACATATGGAGGTGTGAACATGTACCCCAAAGTTACATGGACATGTAAATGACTGACAAAATAATAAAATTTTAGAAAATTAAATAAAAATGAAAGAGAAAAAAATATATAGTATCTGATTTTTTATGCCAAAAAAAAATTTGGTGCTGAGGAAATAAAAAGAGACTCCTTAAGAGCAGATGCAGATGTTGCATTTCCTGATTTAAAATAGGATATAATATCTAAAAAAAGAAAAGCTGTCACAAACACTTTCACTTTTCCTGAAATGAATATTGTTAAAAAAAAAAAATGAGTATTTCTCATTGACCTAACAGAAAGACTGGAATAGAAAATGAGGTTGCAAAATTCTAACTGTGTTCACTTCTGATTTTTCCCTAGAGGTGTGCTGCTCAAGGACAAAGAATCTTTTCTAAGAGGAGTTTTTCCTCAGTCCTGGAAAAATCCCAAAGACAGACCCCAATTCAGCAGGTCAAAGGCCCATTTCACCAGAGGCACTGCTGGGGCCGGAAATGGTGGATTTCCTCTTCAATAGGAATCTCTCCCAGAGCAGGGCCGGCTTGGGGGAGGGGAGACAGCTGTTATGACCACTCAGATTCGGAATTTAAATTGGGAGGGACTGCCCAGAACTGAGATCCTCTCCCCAGGTCTTTGAGGAAAGGAAGGAGAATGTGTCCCTTCTTTTTACAAATCCAAGTCGGTCCTGATAGAAATGCGGAGGAGGCTCTTGTAATGTGTCCTCCGAAATGCACTGTGTGTCCTAAGACCCGAAGATCCTAATAAGAATTCTGCAAAATGCAGTTTCCTTGATCAAAAAACAAAATGAGGGAGGCACTGACTTAAAGGAAAACAAGCTTCTTCCTTACAGTGATTTTTTAAAAGGAGCTTTAATATCTAGTATCCCCTAAATAAGTATGATGGCACCTTGACTGGTCTTGCTTCTCTTTTTAGGGAATCTAGGGACATGCTAAGGCGAGAAATCTTTTGCTGGGAGCCATCTTCCTTCCTCTCCTCAAACTTCATCAGCCACATAAATAGTGACAGTGAACTCTATCTGGCCACTTGCACTTACAGAATTTTATCTCTGTTCTGCAGCATGGAAGTCACCAACACAGCACACCCTTCATTTAACATCTGAGGACTCTTCTAAAAGAGTAAGGTGCTACCCGAAAAGAATTTGGACACCAAGCATATTGTTCTCCTAGTTTTTGGCAGAGCAAAGTTTACCTTTTTGGAAAGGGAGAAAGTTTTTGTGTATGGGGCACTCAGAAGCACAGGAAATGACTGGCAAAAGTGCAGCTGCATTTTTCAGAGCCTCATGAATTACCCATACACTCATGTAGAAAGCTGTGAGGCCTCCTTTTTATTTAGTTTTGAAACAAACCCTTGGCTACTGCCTTTGTTGAGAAAGAAAAGAATTTGAATGATTGTTCATTTTTTAAAAGACATCACTTTATTCTTTTCTTTCTTTCTTTTTTTTTTTTTTTTGCCAGCTGGGATAATCCTTGATTAAGATCTCTATTCTTTTTAATATCCCTAAAAAGCACTACATGTGTTGACAGCTTGGAAATTGAATTTTCTAGTCTAGAACATTCTTTTGCACTCCAAACCAGTATTTACTATCACCCGCTGAACAGCCATTCCAGAATGTCCCAGAGGCACCCCAAATTCATCATTGTAACTCTTGCTCTCTTACCTATATATCTCATCTGGCTTGATTAATCGCACTACTGTCTATCCACTGAAGTCCAGACCGTCTCTCTCCACTTCAAAGTAGCTCTCAAAAATACCTTCTCTTTCCCATTGTCTTCTCCTAACTTTGGCAAATACAACACTTTCCTTGCTTACCATCCTTCAAGGTTTACCTTATCCAGTCTCTTGTGTCACCTCTGATTACCCCCACCTCACCCTGTGTTTGACTCAAGATTTCTGGACAGTTTCCCAAATGTGCTCTTGTTTCATTCTCTCTTTTCAGAGCCTTCCTGAGCTCCCCAGCAGAAGAATCTTTGTGTACCCTTTCCTCTTTAGCAGATCCTTGGTTTCGACCTGGGCATTCAGCATCATGAGAAATAATAAACGCCTTCTGGTTAGGGGTGAATTGTTATACACCTTAAGCGAAAGCCTGCAGGCTGGCATATAATCGGTGCTTGGTAAATGCTCAGCGAATAAGCAAGTTGTTAATACCTAAGGATATTTTATTTTTCCCTACAAGATGAGAAAAGAAGACAATGTTTTGTGATTGGGTTGCCTAGCTTAGAGGTTGACTAACGGCCCAGGCAGCCACTGGGGGAATGCCAGGGGTTTAGTCATTCTCTCTTTGCCATCCTGGAACCTTCAGCAGGCCGATGGCAGTGGGCTGTCTACTCTGTCAGGGCCCTTTTGCCTGAGCATTTTTGATACCATGAACTCCAATCTCACAGGACTGGGGCCAGATGTCACCCTGCTGGCATCTCACCTCCTGTAGCCACTGGAGCATCTGACTTTTAAATGATCCAGAAAGTGTCAAATTACCTAGTACACAGCCAGACAAAGAATGTGTACAGGCTCTGTTTGTTTTCTGCTTTGCCATTATTCTAAAAGGCAAAAATAATTTTTTGGAAACTAGATGTCTCTTGAAAGTCTGCGTATAGGCTGTAGGAACGGGGAGGTTGCCGAAATATCTCAGGTACATTTTGTGTCTATCGTCCTTCCTCTTCCTTTCTCAGGCTTCAGCCTCCCCCTTACCACAGCTTCTCTTTCTCCTTCATTCCAGTCAGTCCCTCTTCACTGGCTCCTGCTGTTATACCCCCGAAGAGGTGCAGGTTCTGTCTTGCAAAGAACTCTTATTGGTTCTGCTCTACATCTGCACTGCTTGTTGTTAAGGTCAATGCTAACCTCCTAACTGCTAAACCCAATGGTAAATTCACTATTTCATCTCATTAGCTTAGTCTGCTGCCCTTAAGACTCTTGCAATTCTTTCTTTGAAGCTCCAACTCCTCATGGCTGCTGTGACATCACTCTGGCTCCTTCCAGTCCCTCTAGCAATACCTTCTTGCTCTTCTAATCTCTTTTTCTACCCAAATATTATCGAATACTTACTCATCCATTAAATCCTAAATTAATTTCCATTTCTTCCAAAAAATCAAATTTCATTTCTATGCTTACCGATCGTAAGTTAATTCTATAACTCAGTCTCACCATCTGTGAGAAGATGATTGCAAGAGAACTTATTTCATTGCATTGTGTGAGAATTAGCCTAAGGCATTTAGTATACTGCCTACCTTGTGGGAGGAGACTTGCTCTTGATGCATGTGCACTATGATGATATTATTTCCAGATAGAGGCAATATCTTTATCCCCCCATATTTATGAGTAGGTCTTTTCTCTGTATTGAGAGATACTAAGGTGGCTGGGAGGTGAGGAAGGGTTTTGATTTACTCATCTTCTTCTTCCTTTCTAGCCACTGTCCCATTTCCAGTGGGCTGATACTGTTCTCACTCACGATAATGCATTCTGTATTATTCAGCACAGTCTAGTTCATGCAGCTCAGTCCAGCTCATCTTCATGCAATTTCGTTTGGCTGATCAAGAACACCCTGAGCTGTCTTCCTGAGTGCCAGGCATTCCACTAGGTGTGAAGACACACACATCCACGGAGCTTGATCCTTGCCTTCCAGGAGACGCGAGTTGGGCTAGAGCCAGCTGGGGAATGAGCTACCTGCCTCCACACTGACTCTGAGATTTAAGCTCCTTATTGCGATATGGTCGGTCTGGTAACTTCTGGTGGGTTGGAGGTATAATTCACTGCGTGAGCACAGTTACACTTTGGGCTTCATGACTGCCTGAAGCTCTGAGGTGGCTGCGCTCTGGGCATAGCAGCAAGACAGCTCGACTGTAACTTTCTATTCTAACAGCTCTGGGTCTTTGACACACAAGCAAATTCTGAGGTTAAACCTCCACAGCCACTGGCGGAGGAGACTTGCTCATCCCTCCCTCTCTTGTAGCATCGGTATGATGCTAAGGAATGAGGAGCACATGTTCGCAGATGTCTCTTTCCTAAACAGTGGGAAGGAGTTTGGACCAGGGGCCCTGTAGAGTCCCACTGACAGCGAAACCACGTGCTGGTGTGAAAACAGCCACGAGTCAGCTGGGCCGCCGCGTTCATGCCACCTGCCTGGCTTATTAGTGTTAATCAGTAAACTGGTTGCTAAGACAATATTTGAGGGATGGATTCTGATGGACAAAGGTGGAAGCGGGTAGAAGAAAGTGTACTTTGAGAAGAACAGTTAGAAGGTATCATAAAGTAAGCCCGGTTCAAGCCCTTCCTTTCCCTGGAAATGTGTTATGTCCTCCGAGTCCCTGGCGCCTACCTCACACTGGCTTCTATGAAATATTTTGTACTTAGACCCTGCTCGACCTGTGATCACACAGGGTTTTTGTTGTTGTTGTTGTGTTGTTTTTTTATTGACATATATACATACAACATATTTACACACAACACATGTAAAACACATATATTGGGGCCTCCCTGGTGATGCAAAGGGTTAAGCAACGCACTATGAGGCAAACCACAGCCACGGTAGCATGAGTTCGATCCCTGAGGCTTCATCCTTCTGCACGCTCCCACCGGCCAGGGGGTGGCCCACATGGCGCAGCAGACCTCTCCTGCCTCGCTGGCCCGCTGCTCCCCTCGGCAGTGTATTTCAGTCGATCTGCCTGTTCTGCTCCCCACTCTGTCTTTGGTGAATCCTCTTACCACTCCCCTGCACCTCTGACCTGTACCCCAGTTCTTGTATGCATAAATAAATAAATCTATTTTTAAAAACCCACATATATCGACATATAACATTGGTTTATAACACTGTATATGATTTAGGGTATAGTGTGACTCTCTCTTGCCCTCATATTTGTTTTGAAGCCCCCAAGGAGACTTCAATCTGCTTGAGATTACAGACTTTGTTTTACATATTTTTGAGAACACCCCTAGTTCCATGCTGGAGACAGTATATTTTTCATAAGCACAAGGCTATGAAGGTGTGTGAAAGTGAAATTTCCCAATGACTGTAACTTAAGTCTTCTGCAGTTAAGCCTGGACCGGATAGGCAGGGAATGCCAGAAGTTCTTTCTCTTCAGAACAATTCCTGAGAAGGACCTTAGAGTTACTTGTCTGGAGTTAGGGGATCACAGTGGTATTTTCCCAAAGTTTGGGGACTATCATATCCATACCTACTGAGTTCTTTTATGGTTGGTTTCCAGGAAGAATCCACCCAATACAGAAGATGGGGTGACAGACTCCCTTGGAATGTAGATGGAGCCTAAGTTCCCATTCTCTCTGGACAGCAAGTACCTATGTCCTCAACCCTGATGATAACCTCTAGTTTGGATTCAACAGACATCTTGAATTCCAAGATGGCCACAGGAATGGTAGATACATAAATTTCCAAAATTTGTGGTGTATAATTTATGTGGAGAATGGGGGCATTGCTGTTAATATCACCGTAGTCCACGAAGTGTTAAGAGACACTCTATCCATGCTTTTACTGAACAGCCTTTCTGGGCAATGATTTGCATGAAAACACACATATACTGATGCTACAAGAGAGGAAGGGATGAGCAAGTCATTTGGTGTGGGGTCTCAAACTGAACCATGTGGTTCAAACTTTATTAAAAAAAAGCCAACATTTTTAAAAGCAGTTGTAGTTTATCAGCAAAATTGAGAGGAAAGCACAATACAAATATTTAATAATAATTTTACAAATAAGTATTTTACAAATACTTAATAATAATTTTGACATATGTACTTTGACACTCCTGTAAACATACATAGCCACCCCTTTATTAACACCCCTCTCCCAGGTGGTACATTTGTTACCAGTGATGAACCTGCTTTGATACATCATTATCACCTGGAGTGTAGTTTAGTTACAGCTCATTCCTGGTGTTATACATTGTATGCACTGAACAAATCTATATGTGTCCACGACTATACTGCTATCTAGAGTGTGTTTGTAGCCCTAACTACCCTTTGTACTCTGTCCATCTCTCCCTCCCCTCTAACCTTTGGTAACCTCTGATCATATCTTCACAGTTTTGCCTTTTCCAGAAAGTCATAGAGTTGGGTTCACATAGCATGTAGACTTTCATTTATTAATGAGCACTAACTTTCTTCCTTATCTTTTCATAGTGTGATAGTTTATTTTTTAAAAGTTTTGAACAATATCCCATTGTGTGTGTGTGTATCAGGGCTTATTTATACATGCATCTGGTGCTGCACGTCTTGCCTGGCTCCAAGCTGTGGCGGTGATCAATAAGGTACTAAAAACATCTGTGTCAAGTCTTTGTGTGGACATAAGTTTTCAACTCCTTTGAGTTAATATTAAGAATCATGTTTGCTGAATGATAGGGTGAGAGTATGTTTAGTTTTGTAAGAAACTGCCACTGTCCTCTAAAGTAATTGTGCCATTTTGCATTTCCAGCAACAAGCAATGAGAGTTCCTATTGCTTCATGTCTTCTCCAGCATTTGCTGTTGTCAGTATTCTGGAGTTTTGGTCACTCTAATGGGTGTGTAGTGCTCTCTCATTATTATTTTAATTCCCTAATTATATATGACGTGGATCCTCTTCTCATATGTTTATTTGACAGCTCTGTATATCTCCCTGTCTGTTATTGTCTGGTCTTTTTTTTATTTGGGTTGTTTGTTTTCTTATTGTTGTTTTAAGATTTTTTTATTTTGGATAACAATCTTTTATCAGGTAGTCTTTTGCAGATATTTTCTCCCAGTCTATATATAGCTTGTCTTTTCATTCTCTTAACATTGTCTTTCTCAGAGCAGAGGTTTACAATTTTAATGAAGTCTGGCTTATCTATTATTTTTTTTTTTCATGGATAGTGCTTTGGGTGTTGTATTTTAAAAATCTGTACTAAACCCAGGGTCAGCTAGATTTTCTTCTATGTCATCCCCTAAGAGTTTTATAGTTTTGCATTTTAAATTTCAGCCTATGATCCATAGTGAGTTAATTTTTGTGAAAGATGTAGGTTGTAACAAGATTCTTCTTTTTTTTTTTCTTTTTGCACATTTATGTCCAGTGGTTCCAATACCATTTGTTGCAAAGTTTATCTTTTTCCATTGTATTGTCTCTAATTTCGATATTTGTATGTTTATGCAAATAATTGAAGTCTTGATGCTGATATTGTTTCTAAATCAAATTCATCAGCCTGCCTTCCACCTTTCATATTAGTTAAGTCTGACGGCGGGAAGACTGGTTCAATTTTAGTATATGTGCTGCCGAAGCAAATATGGGAAGACTGATTCAAGATCAAGGATCCTCAAAATAGGGAACAAAGCCTTTTTGGACAGTTGGAACCTGGTGTGGTTCCAGCAGTGAACCTGGATCAAAACCTAGGAAAGGTTTTCTCCTTTTAGTGAGCAAGGAGAGGAAAAAGCTGGGAGAGACCGTGCCTGGAATGCAAACAACTCAAATGAGTTTAGACCCAGAAAACCCTAGCAGTAATATCCTCCTCCTGTGGCCAGAAGGATCTTCTCACCAAGTTCCAGGAGGCATCATGGTGCCTTAGTTTCACACAATGAGAGGTCCCCCTTGAGCCAGAAATCATACTGACAAGAGAGGGTTGAACTGCCATCCCTTCTCTTTACCGATGAACATGTTAGGACAGCAGTGTTCTAAGCTGGGGAGCAGGAACTATAACTTTATGCAGCCACAGCTAGGGTTAGCAAGAAATAAAGACCAGGGAGTACATGTAGTGGGAAATCAGAGTCTGAAGAAGACGGAGGACACCAACTGGTACTGCCATGGCCAACTTGGGAAACAGGAGAGGCTTCACATCTGGGTCCATTCTGTGCAACACTGGTTACCACTAGGAAACCCTGTTAACACAAGGAAACAGTTTGCTGTGGGTTTTGCACTAAAGAGAACTAAGACTGAGATCAATAGCTGTTGTATGTCCTTTGTGTTTATTTTAAACACACCACACACACACATACACACACACGCACAACCCACCCAGTGTAAACTATATACATAAGTGGGTTACTTTGTTCCCAACAAAATCTTTTGTTTTCTTCATAATTTCAAGAATTAAAGAACATTTAAGTAATATTATATGGAGGTGCCCGAGTTGGTAGATCCTGCAGGACTATGAAAGTTCACATCAGGACTCAAGAGTGAGAAAATCAGGGCCTCCCTAATGGCGCAGTGGGTTAAGCAATGCACTATGAAGCAAACTGCAGCCACTGCAGCACTAGTTCGATCCCTGCCTCTGGCCAGGGAGGGGACCCACATGGCATGGCAGACCTCTCCTGCCTCACTGGCTGCTGCCCTCAGCAGTGTGTTTCAGTTAGTCTGCCTGTTCTGCTCCCTGCTCTGTCTCTGGTAGATCCTCTCACCTCCCTGGACTCTGGCCTGTACCCCAGCTCTTGTATGCATAAATAAATAAATCTTAAAAAAAAAAAAGTGAGAAAATCCAAAGATGTACATTCCTTTTTCACATTTCTGCTCTAACAAGATCGATTTCTGCTTCAGTTACTTCTGTTTTGCATAGTTTCATTCTGTGAACTTAACAATCCAATTTTTTTGTTACTATTCTATTTCAGTTTTGGTCCCTTTGCTTAAAAATATTAAAAGATGAAAATATTTTGGGGGAAGTAATTGTTGAGTAGTGTATTTTTTCTAATACAAGTAATAATAATATCAATCAAAATAAGTGATAGCTATGGAGAATTTACTACTTACTGTTTTAATGTTTTATAAGTAATGTTATAAGTCACAGTAACATCACAAAATACCTGACCATCCCCACCACCATTGGAGAAACTGAGGTGCTGAGAGATTAGAAATTGGCTGAGGTAATAGGTAGTAAGCAGCAAAATTAGGATTCAAAAACAAGCTATCTGGCGCTTTGATGGTGTTGTGTTTCTAAAAGGTGCAGCCTTCCAAGAATATTTTCAGAAAAGTTGTAATGATAACTTTGGTCTCAGTGTTCTCTCCACACAAGACTCACTCATGTCAATGCTGGGTGAATAGAATCTCTCTTGTCTCCTGATGAGGAAGGTGAGGTGGTTTGGGGAAACTCAGGTCTTCGTTCGAGCATGTTTAATTCCTGGGACTTTATGTGGAGCACATCATATCAACAGTGACCTCCTGACTTGTTTCCCTCTCCTATAATACATATCCCCAGACAAGAGCATTTTTATGGAATCAAGACAAAATGGAAAAAAGAAAATATGAATATGGTCAAAAATCTCATGAATAGAAGTTTGTTAGAACCAGAAATACAATTTAGTTAATGGTATTCTTCCAAATGAAAAGTTTGTTTTATATTTGAAAAAGATTACTTTTGACACATTATTATTTGAAATAATATATTGAGACACCCTCCCACACATATGCTCTACAACCTACCTCCCTCACAGCCACACATACAAATGAACACAGAACACCAGGGCACACAGACCCCAAAACAATGAGACAGCCCGCAGGGTCACCAGAGTAAGCAAATGCCTCCTAATCTAGCTAATAAGCTTTGAGGTTTAAGCAAATATCAACTCTGTGGTGAAGCCAGCCTTGCCACAACCTAAGTAAACACCCTCTTCTGACGCTGATGTTGCCTTGGGGCCATGGGCTGGGGCAAAATGCATCAAGTCATCGCTTAGATGGTAGGCTCTCCAACTGCACTCTCGTCAGATAGTAGTGGAGCTGGGGGCTGAGCTGGCCATGAGTGCAGGTTGATAATAAATGAATGTCTTTCTGGAATCCAAGAATCTGAGGCCTGGCTGGGATGTTTTTACAGAATAGGACACAATCTCCCATTCTCCCTTACTCCTGCACTCTCTGTTCTCTAAAACCCATGTCCGTGTCACAGCATCTTTTGTGGAAATGGAAACAATGCAGATTCTAGTTCAGCCTCCTCCTTCTTGTTTAACATCTAGCTTCTGCATTTAGCTCAATGGAATGTCATAGCCAGATTAAAATCAGATTGTATAGCAGCAAATGACTAGACCATTCCTCATAAAAGACAATGAAAAAAAGAGAGTAGAGCACTGTCTGCAATAATTGCTACAATAATGTGTATCTTGAATTTAATATTGTCGTTGCTCAGAAAAACTGGCCATTTGCACACACCTGATGGGATGTAGCATACATTTATAGGTCATGTCCTTTCCCTTTTGTGTGCATTCATGCAATCCTCACAAGTCGCTTGTGAGGCAAGCAGGACTGTGCCATAATCACAGACAGGAATCTGAGAGGCTGCAACCTTGCTAAGGTACCAAACCAGTTTTGTGTGACTGGAGACTGAGATTCACATCAACCATCACCAAACCCTAACCTCTTCCTATTATCAGCCCTGCGCAGTGTATTGTTATATAGGTGGTTGCTTTTCTAGTTGTTTCCTAGAATTCAAAATCAAACCCTAGAGAAATCAAACCCTTGTGCTATGGTAGTCTACAATATCAGAGTCTATTTGTCAGGGAATTTTGAGGGGAGTTGGATGGGCAGGACAGTCTGTCTGTCACCTCAAAGGCCACGCCCCCACCTGCTCCAGCAGAGTGAAATAGAGGAGAGGTCAGCCCTGATTTGGAGTAACATCCCACTCCCAAGTCGGGAACTCTAATGAAAATGAATGATGTGATTCAATTATACTATTCAGTTAAATGTAAGTAATTATAGTCATTTTCGTCCCTCGTAATCTTCTTAACCTTGTGGTATTTCCTGACTCTGACATACTTTGGTGTGATTATATCTATCAGCTGGGATGATGACTAATTCCTCTGAGCTATTTTCTGTCTGGGGAACTATCTCTTTGTAAATCTGTACCGAAAAGACCAATTATTATTATTACTTTTATAGCTGTGCTTAACTCAGTGTCTAGAACATAGTTAGTATCCAATGAATGGTGGTTATAACAATTAAAAATCAAGGTATGCTCAGGAACTTGCTGAGCAGGTGAATTTTGAAGCACTGTAGTCATAAAACTGGCAAATCAGAAAGTTTCTCAAAAGTGACCTCATCAGTAACTCAAGAAAGGCCAAAGATATAATTTGTCCTATCATTTTTTTTATTTCTCCCTTTTTCATTTCTTTGATTTTTTCATGAAAAAGACAGTTGAAGAAGTTTCCAAAATGGACATTCACTTTGTAAATATGCGGTCTCTGGAATAATAACATGGATACTTGTTTGATTGGAAGAGCTTTTACAGTCTTCCAACTCTCATCCGATACTGATAAAACACCTCCTGAAGGATCATTCCAAGCTGCTTCTGCCTGCACCTTCCCGGCTCAAGTTAAGATCAAGGAACTTTCTCCAGAGGCCCATCCCACCTACTTGATCCTGAGTCATCTGGTTCGAACTTGGCAGAAAATTGAACACCCAGTTTCGATGAGCAGGTAAGGAGTGGGGCCATCCTGTTGTCTAATGAGCTGAGCCCTCCCACCTCCTAAAGCACAGGTCCCACTTCTTTTATTTTTTTCCTTCCTAATTTATTTACGCACACAAGAGCTGGGGTACAGGCCAGAGATGTGGGAGGTGAGAGGATTCACCAGAGACAGAGTGGGGAGCAGAACGGGCAGATCAAGTGAAATACACTGCTGAGGAGAAGAGCAGGCAAGGCAGGAGAGGTCTGCCATGCCATGTGGGTCCTTCCCTGACTGGGGATACGAACTCGTGCTGCTGTGCAGCGGATGCTTCACAGTGCCGTGCTCAACCTGCTGCACTACCAGAGAGGTCCAGGTCCCACTTCTTATTTAGATTCCATTTCCCCCACCTTGAAGCTATTTAGAAACGCCCACACCTGTGCTCCTCTCATTGGAAGCAAGGAGCCTGCACACTTGCATTTTAAGGTCAGGACAAGGAGAGCAATTCCCTCAGGGACCTGTAGAACTCCCCCAGGGAATATTCTCCCAGGGAAGAAAGGGGTATATTTCAATAGACTTTTAGGTAGGTGTCACATACACTCTTTTTGTTATTGTCCTTTAACACCCATTAGCACTCGGAATTTCATTCTGAGGATGACTTCTTAATACACATGACCCCCAAAACCAACAGAGATAGACTTCTCTTTGTGTCCTAAACTTGCAGCCATTTAGAGTTATTTGAGTTTTCTTCTGCACAAGACAGGGTCTTTAATCCCTGATACCAGATGTTCCTGAATTTAAACTGTAAACTCAAAACGAAAACGATGGCAGAGTGATGGTAAGCATAAGCAAACAGGCATTTGAAGTTTTTGTTTGTGACAAGTCGAGGACAGTGAAACAGCGCTAAAACTCGAGTCATCACTGTAACAGACCACATGTCCTCATGAGGTTTTCTTTTTTATTTGTAAGATGTTTTTATTTCTATTTTTATTATTATTTAATTAATTACACTTGACATCGTTTGTAGTCCCCAGGGAGTACCCACCGCCATTCCACCCGTGCACCATCACCTCAGTCCCTTGTGCTCTTTCTGCCCTCATCCCCGTCTTTGCCCTCCCCTCCTTCCCCTCCCCCCCATGGTGTCTTTGGTTTATCTTGGGTATTTGGTCTTGTTTTTTGTTTGCTTTTGGTTATAACTGCCCAATACCTTGAGCTTATTTTTCTTTGTTTTGTTGTTGTTATTGCTCTTTCATATTCCTCCTAATAGTGAAGCCATCCTATATTTTTCTCTTGCCTTCTGATTTGTTTCACTGAGTATAATTCCTTCCAGTTCCATCCATGTTTCTATAAATGCCCCTAGTTTCTCATTTTTGACGCTGAATAATATTCCACTGTGTATATGTACCACATCTTCTTGATCCAATCATCTACTTTTGGGCATTTTGATTGTTTCCAGGTCTTACCAATTACAAATAGTGCTGCAATGAACATAGGAGTACAGGTGCTCTTTTGGATCAGTGTTTTTGTGTCCTTTGGGTAGATCCCTAGGAGTGGGATTGCTGGATCATATGGTAGTTCCATTTCTAGTAGACTGAGGAACCTTCATATGGTCTTCCATAATGGTTGGATTAGCTTGCATTCCCACCAGCAGCCTCATGAGGTTTTTCTAATGCATTAATTTAAATCAGAAAGTATTAATACATCTATTTTCCCTTTTACATTATTTAATGTTCTTTATCATTATTTATTATCATTGTTTTTATAGGTATGATTATACATAAGCAGTTCATATAAACATTTTCATGTCTTTGTTAGTTTTCTGGTATCAGGATACAAAGGAAATCTTCCCTCTGGGTTCTTCTGGGCTGGCAAGTAATCAACAATCAGATAAATCGATATGAGAAAAAGGTCGAAGGAAAGTTCAAGAATAACATGTAAACCTCCTGTATACGAGCAAGAGACCCAACATGACTGAAGAACTTGCCCATAGGGCTTCAGATGCCATCACAGTTTGGCTAAGACAGGAGAGGGTGGGGAGGGAAGGAAGGTCAGTTAGGGAGGTTAAAGGGAAAAGCATAGTAGGCAAAGCTGTGCAGATTTAAGTTCTGCCTTGGGGGATAGGGTAGGGGTAGAGATAAAGAGATCAGGTCTTCCTGGGAGACCTTGCAGAGAAAAATTATAGATAAATATCAAAAGCAACCTTTACCACCCAGCACTCGGAGACCTTCCTATGAAATAAATGTCCGGCCAAGAGGACATATTTTGAGGTGGCAGTTTTTTGCTCCCTACACTGGCCATTGTTGTTACTAGGTTTATTTCCTGATTAGTATAGACGTAGACTTGTCACATAAAGGAGGAAAAGTATTAAAAATGACTCATTCAGTGTTTCGAATATTCCAGCTACAACACTGAGTTTGGGTTCATCATTGTGCTTTTTGAATATTGTGATTTGAACTGTGGCTTTTTTTTTTTTAAGATTGATTTATTTATTCATACAAGAGCTGGGGTACAGGTCAGAGTCCAGGGAGGTGAGAAGATTCACCAGACAGAGTGGGGAGCAGAACAGGCAGACTGACTGAAACACACTGCCGAGGGGTGCAGCGGGGCAAGGCAGGAGAGGTCTGCTGTGCCCTGTGGGTTCCCTCCCTGGCCGGTGGCAGGGATCGAACTTGTGTTGCAGTGGCTGCGGTTTGCTTCATAGTGCGTTGCTTAACCCGCTGCACCATGAGGGAGGCCCCTGAACTGTGGCTTATCCTTTCCCCAAGGGACCCACTTCATCATTTATCTCACTTAGTCCTTTTATTACTAGCTTATTTCTCTGCCAAAATAGCAACTTGCACCAGACCTACTAGGGGCTTGACACTTGAAATATATGTGAGCAGATGTCCTTCACAGCAAACATCCAGATGAAAAGAAAATTCCAGTTAGCCATCTAGCTCTTCTGTTTGCACAAAGGCAGACATCTGGTTGATTGAACACTTTTATCAGTGTGATGATGTAGTTAAGGTCAGCCTGGCATACTTGTATCTTTCAAATACATCAAGGACAGCAGTCATGTGGTGGTGTTCTTATCCGTAGATAAGAATGGGTGAGGAGACCAAAATGGGTCCCAGTGTTCAGTGGTGCTCTAATCCGCACTGACTATAGGAACCTACTCGAGCTGCTTTTTGGGGGCACACTGGTTTCAAGGACAACTTGATTACAAGTAGGACCTTGTGTAGCTCAGTCTCGGAGATTTAAAGAAACGGTTGTTCTAGAAAAATACAGTTAGTAACAATTTCATTTTCAGCTTCAGTTTAGAGGAACTGCAAAAAGGCAGAGAGAAATAACAGCCTTAATTTGTGCCAAATTATCTTCAAAGGTTTGTCTTCCATTTCAGTCATACTTAGGGTGCTCATCGTAGAGAGGGATGTTGCTCCCCCTTCTCTCTCCTCTACTCTTGATTCTTTTTTTTTACAGGAACTGGGGTACAGGCAAGAGGCTGGGGTGTGTGTGTGCGTGAGAGGCGGCAGATTGACTGAAATACACCGCTGAGGGGAGCAGTGGGCGAGACAGGAGAGGTCTGCTGTGCCATGTGGATCCCCTCTCTGGCCAGGAATCGAACTGGTTCCGCAGTAGCTGCAGAAGCCCCTCAGCATGGCACTCAACCTCTTGTGACACCAGGGAGGCCCCCTCCACTCTTCAATCTTAACCCAAAAATAACCCCAGACATCAACACCAAAAAACAAAAGCTCTCCCAACACGTGTTCCCTTTTTTTCTCCCTATGTTTCCCATCTCTTCCATTCCTTTTCCCCTCCTGTTCTCTATGAAGTTCTTCTGCACCACAAAAGCACAGAGACCAGAACTAGAAGAGTAAAGAACATTTCTTTTTTACGGCTGCAGGAAAGGCGGGGAAGCCGTGAGCATACATATTAATGATTTGCTCCTAGTGTTTCCTAGCTGTGCTGCAGTGGGAGTGGCACCTCTGTGACTGCTGTGCTTCATGCAGCGCTATGCAAACAACGTATTTACACTGTGCTCTTTGGCATTTTCAACGCACTAAAGGGAAAAGCCTGAATTTGGACACATAGTCCAGTTCAGAAACCAGAAGGTGTAGAGCACAATATGGTTTGAGATTGAGGGTTGCCTGCACCCTAACAAGTCACTTGTCCGAGCCTAACTCAGCCCCAAGTCATCTCATTTAACGGTTGCTCAGAAACCTGGTCCTTGGTCTCCAGTCGTTGGTGGTCACCTGGCCATGACCCCGTGGTTTGACTGGGAAGTGCTGGCTGCTGAGCTGTGTCAAATCTCCTTTTTGTATCTTTCTTCTGAATATGAGCTCAGGTATTGCAATGTGGTTGGGGGAAAATTTTGGTGGAGGAAAGGACATTTTAAAATGTGAAATTACTATTGGCTACTGCTTGTTTTTTGCCCCAGGGGACCAGAAAAACAAGCTCAACCAGTGTCAAACTCCATGAAGTGTGTGAAGTTGCAGGTTAATGGCGCAGACTGGGTATAATAAATTGCCAAGGAGGGGGCTTTTTCAGGATGTAGTGAATTCTGAGAGAAAGTGGCATTTTCACGGGCTTCTGACTATTCTGAGTAGGAGAGCTTTTAAAAAAATAGACAACTGCACTTTCCACAAGGCTGATCTTTCCGAAAGGGTGTCCAGTGTCGTGTCTGGAGATGTTTAATCTTTTCTGCTGTGATGGCTTTTTGATCAGTGACCTTTTTCTTTCTCCTTCTCTCCAATTTCATGACCTAGTTTACTAGTTCACTTCCTATTGTACATCCACCCTGTCAAGTGCAGTTTCAGATGACTGGCATTTTGTCTTGATCAAAGTTAACCAGAATTTTAAGTTTGCCATGTTTCCTGGTTGCAAGCCAAAGTGGTAACTTTTAGGAGACAATACAAAACTAGTCAGATACGCAATTCTTTACTTACGTGTAGACCACGGACCAAACTTTATGGAACTCAAGAAGTTCCGATGCAGATATTAATCAAGGAATAAGAACTTGAACATAAAAGCCAAGACAATTTATTCCAGAGCTAGTATATTCCTTCTGGAAACAGCGCTTAGTAAATTAGAACAGAGAAACAAAAAAGAGAGTAGATTTTCCAGTTGTTTCCCCACTTTCATTTTCTCTGGAGTCAGTGACCTGCATGCTCCTTTATGGTCCCTGAATTGGAGGGACCGGGGCTGCTGCCATGGCACCTCCTCCTCTCGGGAAAATCTCCCAGGTCAATAACCTTTTATTTCTGACCTTTTAACCGGCTCGAGCGGGCCATGAAAACCTAAATGCCATTTCTTTCAGATTCCTGGGAAGCTTCAAGCCTCTTGAATCTAATTCTCTAGGGGAGTTTTACTCCCTTATATTCAGGTCATTGATCCTGCAATAACAGCCTCTCGTCATCTGTGCAAGTCGTTTCTCTGGGGAAGGAAAGCGTCTGCTGAATAGCAGGAAGGTGAAGTCACTAGATAACTATAGTCCTCTCCCAAGATAGGAGGCTCTCCTTTCTAAGGCCTGGGAGAGTAACAGGGTGGTGCATTGTCATCTTGGTGCAAAAGTTGGAAAGACTCATCATTAGGGTAAGTTGCTGCTTACTCTGGGATTTATTGGAGATCCTGTGGGCAGCTCATGGGACTTAAAAGAAGCAAGCAGGCAGTACCCGCTCTACAACATGCTTTTGATGCTCCGACCTTGAAATGATTTGGTTGGAGAGGCCTCCCTGGTGGCTCAGGGGTTAAAGTCTCAGCGCTAGCAAGCAATCCCCTATGGTGTGAGTTCAATTCTGGCCAGGGAGCTGACCCACATTCGGAGCAGAAGACCTCTCCTAACTCCCCATGTTCCCCTCAGGAGTGCATTTCAGTTGATCTGCCTGTTCTGCTCCCCACTCTGTCTCTGGTGAATTTCTTACCCCTCCCCACAACTCTGGCCTACACCCCAGTTCTTGCATGCAAAAATAAAAAAACAAATTTTTTTTTAAAAAGAAATGATTTGGATGGAGACATCATAGGCAATGATAATTATTTGCCAGAAATATATTTGAAAAAAATTTGTAACCGTAGCACAGGTCTGACCAGTATAACAAGAACTCGATCTACACGAGGCCTTTGGTTCACTCCTCTGAGAGAAACTGAAGGTCCAGACAAAGTAGGACGCCATTTCTGTAAGATTTGACAGAATGACCAGTCATGCCATTTTTAGATAATCAAGTATCCTTTTTTGAAAGGATTTATTTATTTATGCATACAAGAACTGGGGTACAGGCCAGAGGTGTGGAGTTAGAGGATTCACCAGAGACAGAGCGGGGAGCAGAGCAGGCAGAGCTACTGAAACACACTGCTGAGGGGAACAGCGGGCGAGGCAGGAGAGGTCTGCCTCTCTATGTGGGTCCCCTCCCTGGCCGGGGATTGAACTCTGCTGTAGTAGCTGCAGATGCTTCATAATGTGGTGCTCAACCCCTTGCGCTACCAAAGAGGCCCCTAGTTAAATATTCTGTACAAATTAGAAAAGTGATATTTTACTTGGGCCACTTCTAAGACCTTGGTTGGAAGTCCCATACCTGGGTCTGGCTCTGGCCCCTTAGGTTTTAGTCAGACACTCATGGGCTCAGTTCTCTTCATCCCTATCTCTGTGTCTGTTCCTTGGGAACAGAATTATCTTCCTGCTCGTCCTCAGGGTCATCTCTGAACAAGAGATGTTAAAATGATTTGAAAATGATGAGCCCAATCCTGCCCATTGTGTCCTTAGAATTGATTCAAACTTTTCTTGCCAACATCCTGGGGAAAGGAGTCTTAAAAGTATGTGATGCACGCTAGAAATGGAGTTTCTCTGCTTCTTGCATTTTCCTTTTGTTTGTGCAGGGGCGGTGGTAGTGGCCTTTCAATTTGTGTCGTTCACATTTTATTTATCAAGAAGAGTTAACTTGGAAAACAGACAAGAGTTTGCAGCTGAATGGCTGAAAAATAAGCTAATCAACATAAACGTTGTAATCCAATAGCAGCGACTTGTGTGTTTACAGCTCCCATCATACTTTTATTCACAACAGGGTAGTGAATGGGGAGTTCAGAGTTTATGAAAACCTTATGTGAATTGTTCATCTTCCCTACTGCACGTTGGCCACCCTGCCGTGTGAGCTGTGACTTTCGTGTTTTGCTTCCATTTTCTAAACATAAGATTACTGGAAAATTATTCAGCAAAGGCGTTGTTGGTGGGGGAGCGGTGATTTGACTTGAACTACTGCTGGGCTCATTGAATTAATCTTTGTCTGCATGGCAGGTAGATTCAAATTTAATAAATGACTTGTGGCTCTCAACAGGTGATGGGTTATCTTTAATTTGGCCAGATGGCTAAACCCGATTTCAGTAAAATATGTGATCCTCTTTAGATCTTTGTCTCCGGGTTTTCTCCTATGCCAAGCAAACAGGCTCTTTGTTGTTGAAAGGCTGGTAAGTGCCATGCTGTTTTCTTCTAATTCAGATCACATATTATAAATTTCCTAACAACTCCTTTAAAAGGAAATCCATATTTAAATATATCAGTAATGCACCAATCCATTCTTGTTGTACAATATTCAAATTGCACTCAAACACCACCAATCAAATTGTGCTGTTTCCTTTTCAGCAAAGGATCTAACTCTTGTCCCACCTTTTCTCTGTGTATTTATACTTAGATGTATATATGTGCATCTAAGAATTGCTTTGTTTTTGTTTGTTGTATGTGTGCATATATATTTCAACACAAGTAAGGTTATGTTAGTTCAGTAACTTCTTTTTTAAGAAATGTATTTCTGGAAGATCTTTCAACTAGATGGTATTGTAAAATATGGATGCATGATAGTTATGATAATTAGGCTTCTACCTTATTTTTATTATTAGAAACAGTACTACAATGACTATACTGTATGCCATCTTTGTAAGTGGAATTTTTGGATTGAAGGGGATGAAAATGTTTATTTTATGGGTACAAGCAAAGCGTCGTAATAAGTTACATGTTTGCAGTGAAGACTAATTTACTTGTGATAAAGGGATTCTGGTTTCTGTTTCTGTTTTCATAATCATTTCCTCCTGAGTCCCCTTTGGGGCTATCCATGTGCTCTTCTGCACCTGGAGAATACGTCAGCACTACAATGATTTTATCCCTAGAGCCTATGGGTTATAGGGTCTTGGACAATGAATACTAAAGACACCTAACAACATACAGAGATACCCCAAAGAATAGCTTCTCTGGAAACAAAACTCCTTTGAATAAAATTATCCTGGACTTGGAGAAAGCCAGAGAATATTTTTCTCTCCCATTCTGAGTTGGCAGAGGTGGCTCAGGCTGAAACTCTGAGGGATAGGGTAGATCAGCTCATGTGTATAATCTGAAGACCTCATCAGGACTAGGTGATGGCGAACAAGGTCATCCTCCTTGGTTGCATGTTTACCCCAAATCCCTGACTCTTCTAAATTTGATGATCTGGGAAGGCATGAGGTCCCTGTGCAAAGGACAGTTTTCTGTGACCTCTGTGCAGCTAACTGGGTGAGACAAACCAAGTCTCCTTGGCACCAGCAAGTGGGTCATGGGCTTCCATTCTGGGGGAAAAGGAAAACTGCCGAGGAATGGCCCTTCTCTCCTTTCACTCGACTATTGAAATATTTTTTACCTTTGATAAAATTTCATTGCAAAATAGAGAAATCCAAAGCTGGCTGGAGTGTGTATAAGGTGAATCTGGTAAAAATCAAGATAGTAGATGATGATAATGAGTAATGGCCACCCAGTGAATATTGCTGTATAGCTCACTGAAACCCCAGGCAACCTGATTTCCCATTCATAAAGAAACATGCCCAGAGAGGTCATGTCACGGCATTAAGGTCACACAGCTGATAAATGGTGGAACTGGGATTTGCACCCAGAGAGAGAACTGTTACCTGTGGCTATGATTATGCTTCTTGTACAATCTTGCATCATGTAGTCTTCTGAGAGATTTATTTTTAATTTTTTGGGAAAGATTTATTTATTTTTGTATACAGGAGCTGGGGTACAGGCCAGAGTTGTGGAGGTGAGAGGATTCACTAGAGACAGAGTGGGGAACGGAACAGGCAGATCGGCCAAAACACACTGCTGAGGGGAGCAGTGGGCGAGGCAGGAGAGGTCTGCCTCTCTATGTGGGTCCCCTCCCTGGCAGGTGTGCCTCGGATGCTTCACAGTGCAGCGCTCAACCCGCTGCGCCACCAGGAAGGGCCCCTGAGAGATTTATTTTTGCCCACATACAAATCCCTGACTCTTCTCAACTTCATGATTGGGGGTGTACTAACCTGAAGAAATCCTGAAGATCTCCAGGCTATAAACTCAAGGGAAGGAGATACCAAGTCTGGGTCAAGGAGCAGATGAATTCTTTTAGAGGAAAATTTTTTGGAATTGTACTATCTTGATAAAAAACATTCCTGAAGCCCAACTCTCCTCACGATGATTTTACTCAAGGAAGCTCTTGCTATTAATTTGATTCTCTTCGTTAACTCTAAGAGGTTAACTTGAGAAGGTCAGTCCTCTTGGCTCTCGTGTTGGTTGCTTAAATAATACGTTAGAATTTTGGATTGCTGGCCAAACTCTTATGATCTTGGTGACTGTGATGTGGAGAACATGCAGAGCAAGGAGGAAAGGAAGAAAGGCTTGCAATGGGAGGTGCTTTACTCCTTGATCTAGACATAGGAAGACCTGCACCTGGACTCTTTTGGTCTTGAAGATAAGAACAGGCTGTTGCCAGGTCTGGGGGTTGCTCTGCTCTCTTGGGGGCTTTGGACACTCTGGTTCTTTGACCTGGATCTAGACAATGACTCTGTCTTCTTCTACCAGCGTGCACGTTCCTTTCATGCGTGCAGTGATTTATTTCCATTTCTTTCCACTCACTATTTTGATTCCCTTTGACCTCTTGCTACTCTCAGAGGACCTGAATTATCACATGAAAAAAATAAGATTTCTGCACAGCTCCCGCTCCTGGGATGCCACATTTAGATGTGGAGGCTGCGAATGACGGATGACTGCAGGCTATTTTAAGGACCACAGCATCTACTGTTCATTTGTAAAAACTTTCTCTCCTGCCAGTTTCCTGCCAGAACCAATGTAAATCAATGTGTCAGTTTCTTGACTGAAATAACTTTTTCCCCCTTCTGAAAAAAGAGGTTTCAGATGGAGTCAGCCTGACCCTCCTTGTGCCTCTAGAGAAGTGTAATAGCAGCGTGTTCCCCGACACTAAGAAAGGAGATAATTGCTACGCCCCCGCTCCTCACTCCCCGCCTCCCTCCACATATCCCTCTGGACTTGACTATGTCCAAAACCCAAGCAGCTGGAGCTGGCAGCCCCAGAGAGTACACTCTCCAGAACCCCAGGGAAGCTTGGAACCCCTGTAGAAGAGCCCTGGCAGCACAGACAGGAAAAGGCAGGGGCCTACTCAGGGTGACCCAACTTCTTATTCCACTGCTTGTGTTCCCCCCATAGGTCCATGCCTGTCCCCACCTACCATACCCCCTCCATCTGCAACACCCACACAAACAACATACGCTTCTCTAACTAGAACGCAAGGCCACATTTATGGTGGCATTATATTAAACAGAGCAACTTCTTTATTTTCCTTTTGTAACTCAGACATACCTGTGTAATCAACTTTGCGAACGTGCAGGGAACAGACAGAGGCTGGGGTTTATCTTCTAAAGCTGAGCAATCGGGCTATCAAAGGTCTTCCAAGTAAATGTCAAGGTGAAGACACAGTCACAAAAATAAGTTTTCTTTTTCAATATGAGAAATAAACTTGGTAATTTAAGTCATTTCCTTCCCCCCTCCCCCATTCATTGATCATTTAGTTTTATCATTAATTTAAAAAAAGGGGGGGTGGGGAGGCTGGACCATATGTAATCTTTCAGTTGACCATTTCTTTGCAATTCCTTCAAGCCTTAACAATTTCCCTTTATGTCATCTTTACCAAGATAAATGAAGGTGAATAACAAGCTGGTGGAGGCTGAGGAGTCCAGGAGGAGAGAAGGGGTGGGAAGAGGGAGAACTGGAAATGAACAGTGTGGAACCTGCACACTGTGGGCCTCCTCTCAGATTTAACAGCCCGTCACCATGATTTACAGCCCCAAATCTCATTCCTTGCATCTTACATCCCCAAGACGTGAAGAATGGAAGGAATGAAAATGTCATTTACTTCTTACATCGATGACTTATAGGTTTTTAAGAAGGTTGTCTTGGACATCAGAGTCAGTTGCCCTTGACAAATGACTTTGCTACTGTATTTGATTTCAAGTTCCCAACAAGGAGTGCCAAACAAAGTCTGTTATGCTTTAAATTGTCATAGAATTTCTGCCCCCTTCCCTCTCCTTCACCACACGCCCAACCAACAAATAAATCATGCCAAAGTCTTTTAACCACACACTTTAAAATGAAACAAGCACAAGGGACATTTTTCAAACCAACATCTGGACTCACTGTTCAGGAAGAACTTTACCAAGTAATGTTCAACTTTTCTTGACAAATCACGGTGTCCAGTCCATTTGGGAAAATATTCTAGAGTGATTTGAGGTGGCTGCAGAGCTTCCTTTTGCTTGTGATACAGACAAATGACCTGCTCTGACACAAAAGGCTTTGAAAACTATCTAGTCACCTGCTGAGTCAATTGAACCATCAAGCAAGGACGCTGCATTTATGAAATGGTCGAGGTCCAGATGATGTAGCTTATGGAAAGGGCCCCTGAGTCCAAAAAGAGAAAGACAAAAGTAATATTTTCAAAATCAAGCTTAATTGTGTGTGTTTTTTTTTTTAAATCTCTTGAGGTTCTATAGCTGTTAATTTGAGGAAGGTATTTTTTGGAAAAACAATCTCATGTCTGAAAGACAAAGAAGGTAGTTACTTAGGAAGTCACTCTTTTTCTCTTTCTTTCTTTCCTCTTTCCCCCTCCCTCCCTCCCTCCCTCCCTCCCTCCCTCCCTCCCTCCCTCCCTCCCTCTTTCCCTCCCTTCCTCCTTCTCTCCCTCCCTCCCTCCCTCTTTCTTTTCTTTGTCTCTATCTTTCTCTCATTCTATTTCTCTCTCTATCTTCCTTCAGGTATAGGATAGTTCTGGACACACAGAAGGTGCCGAATTAGTATGATTTGACTAGGGAGAGTGTCTAAATCCACAGGAACAACTTGGCCTACTTGAATAATGGCCAGAGCAGGAGGCTCTTAAGGAGGTTGTCTATGATGTTCTGCAGAGGAAGAAGAAACCAGAGGGTGGATGGAAAATTCTAGAAGAGGAATTTCAGCTCCTTACTATGAAAGGAGACAAAAGGAATGGAGCTAGGAGCCACTTTCTGGCAACCTGGAGAACCAGATATCTGGGTATAGAGATCCTTCACCTTGCAAACAGAAGACATTTTCTAGGAAAACTGTGGCTGTAATTTCTGAGGAGCAGCTATTTTGAACATTGTATGAGTGGCTCTCAGCTATTTTTCTTTACCCATAGGCCCTTGCGTCTAATGACAATGGTAGAATTAAAAAAAAAAAAACAACTGAAACTAATCAGTTGGTTAACATCTGGCAGGCCGTGGGGCACTTGTGATTAGAAGGAAGAAAAAAAAAATATTGACATGAGTCATGTTTTTATGGAGTGAGAGTGGGTCTCCACTTCATTCCTAGCTTTCCCTGCTCTGGGGGCAAAGAGTTCAGCATTTAATGTTTTAGAGGCATAAAGAGTATGTGGTAACACCAACACATTTATATCGGTTTCCAGGCCTCAAGGAAGGGGATTTCAGGGGTGTCAAAATCCAGGTTTTTTTTAGGGGTCTTAGAAAGAGAAAATGCCAGTGATATTTTAAAAATGCCTTACCATGAAAAATTTCAAACACACACACAGGAGAGCATTGTACCTGCCTCCACCCTCCCGTTCCCCAGCGTCAGCAATTATCAACACCAGGTGATGGTGCTTCAGTGATTTCCCACCCCACTCTCCCTATTCCCAGAGGATAATCTTAACAGAGATCCCAGACATTACATTTTTTCAGTTGTAAATACTTCAGTGTGTATCTCTAAGTAGATGGACTCTTTGTCTCTTTCATAAACCTGCCCACAATACCATTATACATTGAAAAAATCCTGACAATAATTCCTTAGTGTCATCAAGCTCCATAGACTTTTGACTGGTTTGGGGACTTTCAGGCCAGACTGGGGGAAGGGCTCTCTGGCGGGTCCTTGGATACCAAGTTATTTGCCTCTGTTATGTGGTGTCCACAGGTATACTTAGGTCATGACCTTTTCAGATCTGGACCTTAAGTAGTGAAAATGCCGAGCAAGAGTTAAAAAAAGAGAGAAGCCTGACTAAGCAGTTCCCCTCAGACACCCTCTTCCCTCCTATTTCCCAGGCCTGGTTACTATTTTGCAAGTCTCCCAGGCCATCCTTGTCCCTCTATTTTCTATTCACTTACAAGGCAGATGTGGAAGCCATGCTGTGCTTCAAAGAAAATATTCCTCTAAATCCCTCACCTGGGTGAAAGTCACTGAACTCCAGAAGATTTTCAGATTGTGACATGAACGAGATTTGAGGAAAACATGAGTGTTTCTTAGTGGGAAGGGGGAGACCAGTGCAGACGAAGTGAAGATGTTGCTTCTGGCATAGAATCGTTTCAGTACTGGAATGAAATGGTAAAGATTGATGCCTGAGCCTAGAACTTCCTCCTGTATCTCTGAAGGAAGTTGATTCTGTTTATAGATAGGTCAATGACTTTTTACTTCTGAACTTCACAAGAGATGTGTATCACGGTGACTACTTGGTGGTTCACAGTGAGTATTATGAACTATAGCAATGAAACAAAAATCTCTTTAGGGCCTCCCTGGTGGCGCAGTGGGTTAAGCAATGCACTATAAAGCAAATCGCAGCCACTGCAGCATGAGTTCGAATCCTTGCCGCCGCTGGCTGGGGAGGTGACCCACATGGCACAGCAGACCTCTCCTGCCTCACCTGCTGCTCTCCTCAGCAGTGCATTTCAGTCCATCTGCCTGTTCTGTTGCCCACTCTGTCTCTGGTGGATCCTCTCACACTCCACACCTCTGGCCTGTACCCCAGTCCTTGTATGCATAAACAACAAGAACAAAACAACAAAAAGCTCTTTAGATCATTGTTTGTGGGTTCATTTATTTATTTATTTACAGTTTTTGGACATAGCCACGGAAACCTAAAGCTACAGGCATGGAAGTGGCCTACTGACTGCTCTTTAGAAGAGCCTTTGAAACAGGCTTGTAAATCTCTCCCCCTTCCATAGGTGGACAGAGCTATACAGCTAGATAGGGGGTCAGTCTATGTCCCTAATCCATTAGGAACATGATTACACAATTACCGCCCAGGGTAGAGGAGGTAACAGAATTGCCTTTTGTGTCCCTGGGCTGGGCTCAGGCCTGCATCTCTGTGGTACCCAACTCTGTCTTCCTTCCTTGGGAACTCTCCAGTAGGGCAATGTTTGCTTCTTGTTTATGTTCCTATCTGCATTGACTTTCCTCAGCTTTTTTCTCTCTGCATTCAAAAATTCCAATGCAAGTCAGCAAACTTAATGGCCATCTCCTAGTATATGCAAGGTCGGTGGTTAAGGAGACAAGACACAGATTTTGTCTTCCAGGAATAGAAACAAATTCACAGATTCCCTAGCACAATTCCATCCAATGGTATGTGGATTCCACCTCTTAACTCTTGTTTGAATTCATCCATGCTTCACCACGGCTATCATAACCTCTCTCTCTGGTCCAAGCCATCAACAAATGGAAATTAATTTCATTAATCTCCATCTGCTTCTGTGCATCCACACTTGCCTCTTGCTAGTCCTAAGTCCTTTGCACGAACTCATCTTTTCAAGATGGAACCAGTGACAAATCATCCTCAGGGTTAAAGGCAAAAGATAAGAATCCTTAATGAGACTTTGACAGTCCCACCACTGCCACCCACTTTTCATGCAATTGCTGTGCCATCACTCAGCCTTCCCTTCCCAGGCTGCCTCTCGCCACAGCTCTGCCCACACAGCGGCTTCTCCTCTACCTGGTGAACTCTTCCTTCCTACCTGCCTAATTATTCCTACACAGCCCCCAGCTCTTAGTTCAAATATCATCCTCAGGGACCTCCCAGAGAGTCACATAGCATCATGCTCCTGTCCTTTGGGGTGCCCTTTACAGTGGCCATTTTGCTCTTAAGTTTTAAAAAAAGATCTACTTGGCCAGGCGGGGTACATTTTCCCCCTTTATGCTGCCTTCATCAGAGAGATGATTGATGACTGGCACCCTGGCAACCACTTTTGATCTTGAGGCAACTTTGAGTGTTAAAGGAGGTGGCACAAGGATAAAGTGAGCCTGGTTTTCTTTCTTCTCTTTTGTATGAAATAGAATCTTCTTCCTTCTTTGACCTCTCATTTTGGTTTTCGATTCTGTACTACTAAATCTAGTCTTAGTGACTACAGAAGGCAAACACTCATTCTTTTATTGGCTGGCTTATTACCTCATCATTTATTTCGCTTCCACCATGTCTGAGGCACTGGGGCTATGCCATGAGAAGAGATACTCTTGCTTTCTAGAGAAAGGGCAACAGTCAAATAGCCATGGGCAGGGTCAATGATGTCAGCCTGCTTCCTGTTTGATAAGCAGAATTGCACTTTTTTTTAAGTTCTTTCTATATAAAATCTTTTTTGTAAAGAATTCAACACCATAATACCCTTTAAGCGTGAGACTTTCCCAAGTTCTTGGCTAGACACACGGTTGAGTATTAGTTGCACTATGTATGACTAGGCTAATTGTATGTTACTGATGCCTTATGTATATTTATTCAATATTAACCCCCATTTATTTGAGTCACACTTTGTACTTGCTATGAGGAGCAAGGAACAATAGGCCTGACTGAAGCCACAGTGATGGATCTTATTGCAAACCACAAGCTTTTAAAATTCCCCATTAAATGCAGAGAGTTTTCATAGAGGGAAGGAACTAAGATCCCTATCGATAAATACAGACACCAGATGACCTCACCGCCTCTGCTTCCCTGTGCCCGCCAGAGTGTCTCTGAAAGTCCCTGGGTAATTGTGACACTAACAGGCTTCTTTGTATGTCACTCATTAATTTTAATTTAAAAAAAAATCTTAGGATGGCTTTTGAGTTCAAAGTCAGAAAAATGAAACACTTGCACCCCAAAGTGATTGAAGTGTAAATGTAGAGCAATGCAGAAGTGAGCGTGGACTTTGCAGACTTTGGTGCCTTCTCCATAAAATGAAAGTGTTGGATGAGGTTATTTCAGGAACCTTCTGGAACTCATCTTCTATGATGTTAATTATTGAGCTGCTTAAGTGAAATGATTTATAGGCAGTTTTGTGTCTGTCTAGAATCCTAAAGCCTTGAGTCATGGGTATCATTTATTTCCTCATTCATACTTCCATCCAGCGAACACTTATCAAGTGCCTACTATGTGTTTGTTCTCAGGTGCTAGAACTGGTAAGGTGGCTATGACATCATTCTTACTTGGAGAAACTCAGGCTTCATCTGGTGAGGCACAAATACCTTTTGAGCTGATAAGAGCTTTAATAAAGTGAGAACACAAAGGAGGAAATGCCTGCAGTAGGTGAGGAAAGCTTTCTCAAGGCAATTAAATAGGCAGATATGGCCTTGAAGAAAGAATGGTATGCTCCAGGTTGGGGGATGGAGAGACTCTCTGTAGGGAATGTCATGCTAAGAATCTTTGTCATTTTTCTGGTTGATAAAAAGGAATAATCAAAAGATGGTGCTAAAAGTATTACCACTTTTAATGAGAAATCAGGATAAGAAAATATCCAAGGTGTTTATATCTATTACCTAGTAGAATATCATAGCACAAACCGTAAAGGGGACTCCAAGATGGTTCCACAAGACTCAATAGATAAATAGCCTTCTGTCTCACACCATTATTTTAACACAGTAAAATGATTTAACACGTCATAATGTTAAAGTGTTCAGTTTGGATCCTTTTCAGTTGTGCAAGTATGCAAAGGTGTAGGGTTTTTAATTTAGGCACACCCAGGTTAAATCCCAATCCCATGTGACCTTAGACAGTTACTAAGCCTCTCTGAATTCCAGTTCCATAGAACAAGGAAAATACTGCCTCTTTTTTGGAGGTTATGGGAAACCAATAAACCAATGAATGTAAAATATTTAGACTGAGTTAGTATATCTGTGATTTTCAAAATAAAATAAAATCTCCATTCCCTCTAGAATGGAAGTTCCGTGAGGGGACCAATTCTGCTTTTACTTGCTTTTATACCTACAGTGCCCAACTTATGATAATCAGTGATGAAGTTAATGGTGATAATGACACCATTTTCTTGTAAAACATGTTAGAGTGATGGGGAATGACTCCCTACTTAGGGTTTCTTTCTATAATTTTTTTAAGATTTATTTTTATTTATTTATGCATATAAGAACTGGGGTGTAGGCCAGAGGTCCAGGGGATGAGAGGATTCACCAGAGACAGAGTGGGGAGCAGAACACACTGCTGAGGGGAGCAGCAGGTGACACAGGAGAGGTCTGCTGTGCCATGTGGGTCACCTCCTTGGCTGGGGATGGAACTCATGCCAGAGGCTGGCAAGAGCTTGATAGCACTGAAACTTTAACCCCTGTGCCATCAGGGAGGCCCTCTCCCTTTACAATTTTTGTTGGACCTGGAAATCAGATACAATTGCTCAACAGATAAACACTCTATTTGTTTGGGCTCTGTTCTGCATGCAAGGTGTTACATGTATATCAGCGGGTGGGTGGATTCCCATAGATGGTTAACTTCATAATATTGGCAGGAAGAGTCCTGAAGCTTCTGGCTCATTTCCCCTATTAAATTCAGCCATCCATTATCACCCTGACATGAGATCCCCTTATTTTGAATGATGTTTCATTCCTCATGATTTCCTCTTTCTTGGGGGGTCAGTTGTGGGGGTGATTTTTCTAAACTGGATAATGTTAAGGCCTGAGAAATCCTGACCCTTGGGATAAATAGCACAATGAGAAAACTTCGTCTATCATATTGTAAAAACCATAGAGATGTCTATATCAGACAGCTTCAAGTGAAGATCTGGGTATTCTGGGCTTTATTTGGACTAGGACATGCACAGGGAAATACCTTTCAAGACATAATGCTTTGCCTATGGAAGGGAGTGGTGGTTTCCCATTTTCCTCCATCCTGGATTAATTTTTCATCTCCACTCCTCTGGTGCAAGATTATGATGTCTTTAAAAAAATGTAGACTGTAGAGGCAGACAGATCTCAGGTGAAATCTAGGCTTTTTACTTAACAGTATAAAACTATGGGCAAGTGGCTTAACTATACTGTGCCTCAGTTTCTTTAGTTACAAAATGGGAATAATAATGGCTTCTCTTTCAGAGGACTATTATGCATGTCCCAAAATGTAGGGCACTTTATTTGCCTTGATTTCTTTTATAAAGCATGATATCCTTATTTAGAAGAAATACTGAGCTAAACCATGCTGAGTGGAGGTAAGATCCTCAAGGGCAAGCTCAGGGCATATGATCTGACTGATATACTCATTGAATGAAATAATTAGAAGACTTCATTATCTTGTAAGGGGAAGGTATGAAGGAAAGTGGGAGGGAGCAGAGAGTGGAGACAGAGAGATGGTGGAGAACTCTGTACTGTTTAATTAGGCGTATCCCCAACCCTGTCCTCACCCACTAGCAAATCTGTCAGTTTACTTAGACTCATTTGTGAGGAAACATGTGAAGGGGGTTGGATCTCAACTTGGGGCTACAGAGAAGACAGCATGTGAGAAGGTAGACACGAGATGTAGGAGACCCATTACACCTAAGGTTCTGGGAACTCTTGGAAACTCATAAAATTTTGAACTTCCACAGTTTTTTTTTCCTTTTAGAATTCAGAAGTTTAACCAAGTTTGGTGGAGCTCAAGGGACAAAGAAATCCCACAGGATAACTGAGTTCACGAGCATATGAGTTTATGTGCCTAAACACTACCTACCAGTTGAGATCATCTAATAATGATGGTGTTACCTGTGGCTATGCTCAGATCCAAAATGCCGTAGGGGATTTGACTCAAACTGGCATTTCAACACTGGGACTGAGTCCAGGCAAGAAACTAGATGGAAGAAGGGGACTTCATTTGACTCACAGAGAAAGATACGGGAGGGAAAGAGGAAGAAAGGGGGAAAGAAGGAGAGAGATGCTAACAACAGGACTGTCTGCTCCTTCGGCTCTGTGTTTATTGTGGGAACTGTCTGCCCAGAGTCCAGAACAAGAGGTCACAGCTATGGAGGCTTTGCCATGTCTTGTAACCTCTTAGTCTCATTTGCCCTTTTTTTAAAAAATGAATTTCCCATCATTGACCTCAAAGCAACATTATCAGGTCTCAATGAAACAAGGGCATGTGAAAGTGCTGTCGCAACTACACAGTGTTCCAGAAGAGAGATGGCAAATGTTATCATGGCCTTGATGACCACCTGCCCCTGCCTGTGGGCACAGGGCAGTTGTCTTGTTCAAGGACATCTTTGCCTAAGACAGTGGCTAGCACAAAAAAAAAAAAAAAGCTCAAAAGTATTTGCTGAAAAAACAAATGGCTGTATGTATCTTTGTTTACTTTTTAAAAGAAGATTTATTTATTTATGCATACAAGAGCTGGGGTACAGACCAGAGGTGTTGGGGGTGAGAGCATTCATCAGAGACAGAATGGGGAGCAGAACAGGTGGAGCAACTGAAACACACTGCTGAGGGGAGCAGCAGGCAAAGCAGGAGAGGTCTGCTGTGCCATGTGGGTCCCCTCCCTGGCCAGGGGTCTAAGTCATACCTCAGTGGCTGTTGAAGCCCCACAGTCCAGGGTGCAACCCATTGTACCACCAGGGAGGCCCCTCTTTGTTTACTTTCCAAATAGTCACCATACCTGAATGTTTCCTCCCTACCTGGGAGTAACACCTATGCCAACACTTCTGTTTCCCCACGTCCATTTTTGTTCTTTCAGTCAATGACTTTACCCACTGCCTTAAAGAACACTAAAAAAAAAAAAAGTTATTTCAACTCTTTGTTTAAACCAATTCTTTGCATCTAGGGTTTCTATTTCCTTCCGATAAGCAATATGGTTTCTGTCCCATCACTCAGGTGAAATTGTTCCCAGTAGTCTATGTGAATACACAGACTGGAAAGCCCGGTGACCTATTTTTAGGCTTTATTCTCCTTGACATCTTTGCAATAAAAGATCCTCTGGTCACATCTGCTCTCTTGAAATTTCATCCCTTGACTGTTTGACTCTACCAAAGATCTCTATCCTTGTTGGTATGCATTCCTCCTTCTTTCTGTCCCCATTTGTTGACCAAAGATTCATTCCTTCTTCATGTAGTCTATTTTTCTCTGCCTTTTCATCCTGTCCAACACATGTGCCCTGCTCAGGGTACCAGCATCTAAATTGTTGTCTTCCTACCCAGACAGACACCCTGCTGCCCTGGAGCTGTGTCTCGCTGCTCAGTTCTTCCCGGAGGACATCAGCGTGCGTGCTGGAGACCCACGTCCACCTCCAGCCTGGGCAGGTCTCTCGTTGCTGAAACTGGAGGGCGGGTGCAAGACCAATGGGTTGGACTGTCTCTTCAATGTCTCCCTCTTTTAGAATATCTGATCTCTGTTTAGATGACTTGCACATACATTTTTTTCTTTAAAAATTTATTTATTTATGCATACAAGAACTGGGGCACAGGCCAGAGGTGCGGGTGAGGGGTGAGAGGATTCAGCAGAGACAGAATGGGGAGCAGAGAAGGCAGATTGAATGAAATACACTGCTGAGGGGAGCAGCAGGTAAGGCAGGAGAGGTCTGCTGCGCCATGTGGGTCCCCTCTCTGGCCAGGGATTGAACTTGTGCTACAGTGGCTGCAGTTGCTTCGTGTGAAGTTCTTAACCCACTGCACCACCAGGGAGCCCTGACTTGCACCTACATTTTCCAGTCTGATATCACTCTGATATCAGTCCACATTTCCCTTGGTTCCTGATGTCTCCATTAAAAGGTACAGCTACTTTCTCAGACCCACTTCTCTAAAATCTGACCCGCTTACCCACATAGCCTGTGCCATCCTCTTTACAATCAATCACACACTCATTTTCCCCATTTTTAAAAGTGCACTTTTGATTTTTGGTTTTCAAATTCATCTTTGAGTCCTTTTTGGATTTCTGTCCAATTAAACTATACTAAAATAACTTTTTGCTTATTTGTCTCTTCTCCATAATGCCCCTCCCATTTTCTTTTCTCTCTATACCTACCACATTTCCATGCCAACGCCACTTCAGTTTAGAGCATCATCTCAAGCCTGAATTAATACAGCATCCATTAGCAGAGCGGGGGTTTTGATCAGCATTTGCCCATGTTTGAATCCAGACTTTACTGGTTCTTACTGTGGGTCAAGGAGCGTATCCTTCTGCAAAGTCCCTGGCCAGCCTGCTTCCTTTTTCTGCTCAAATCTAAAAGCTCCTTCAAGGTGCAGCTTGTTTCACCTCATGCAGCCCCCCTGGGCCAGCTCACACCACTTTCTTTCCCCTCATAAACACATAGGCAATTGCCCCTTATCAGAACCATTTCCTAGATAAGAAGTTTCATATTGTACTATATTCACTATCTCAGTGAATTCGGTAAATATTTACCGAGCGTCTTCCTAGGCACTGGGGACACAGTGCAGAGAGGGCATGTAATGAAGCTTGATTTCTAATTGTGTGAGTGCGGGGAGAATAGTTGGCAGTCACAGGAATAAATCAACAGTCAAAAAAAATCTGGTGCTAAGTATTATGGTAAAATGTGACAGTGGTGGATTTAAAGACATTTGGTGGCTTCTTTTGAATTGATTGTGTAGAAAAGGCTTTTCTGAGGGATCAACATTTAAAATGAAATCTGAACAAGATCTTAGAAGAAAAGATAAGGAGCTAGAATTTTTAGGTGAAGAGAACAGCAAGTTAAATAACTCACGGATGGAAAAGCATAGTGGTTGGAGGAATAGAAAGAAGAAAGAAGGTCCATTTCCCTGATGGGTCAGAGGAGAGTGGGAAAGTAAGAGAGACTGTCACAGGTGATGTCGACCCCAGGAAGGGTGCTGCCTTTCCGGCTCACATAGGAAGTTGTGTTTTAGCTCTAAGCTTAAATGTGATGGGAAGACACTCCATGATTTTAGGTAGAGGAGTGATAGGCTCCGATTTATTTAAAAACTATCAGCCTGGCCATTGTGCATAGAACTAGTGGGGGGACAACCATGTGGAAGCAGAGGTTGGTTACAAGATCATCTTGGAAGTCCCAGAGAGTGGTGGTGGGAGCAGGGTGGAGTGACAGGAGGGCACAGGTGGGAGAAGTTTTGGAGACGTAGCTGACCGAACTTGATATACTGATGTAAGCGCAGCGGGAACATGAGAGTCCGAGGATGATGCTATGGTCTCCACATGAGAAGATGGGTGAAAAGAATTTCTGCCTCCTGAACTGGGGATGACCTGGTTCACCTCTGAAAAAGGACAGAGGTTAAGTGCTTCAGAGGGGACAGTCAGTAGGTGGGCTTCACAGAGAGAGGGTGAGACAAGCTGATTCTAGAAGGATACTTAGGGGACTAGGGAAAGGGATAGATTAAGAGCCAGGGAAATTCATGGATCTGTTTTGAAACTCTTAATGTTCAAGGTGTTTATTGAGCCTGCAAGTGGGGATGGTGATAAGCAGATGGCGTTTGGTCTGAACCATCTTCATGCACATTTTATGTGTTCATTTCATGCTTTACAATCTAGAATGCAAGCCATTCAGGGTAAGGGAGCATTTCTAATATATCTTGCCTCTCTCACAGTGCTGGGATGGAGTCCTCTGCTTTAGCTGGCCCTCACTATTAATGAATGGATATATTTAATTGATGAGAAAATCAATGACAGAGATTAAATTGGTACCCATGATATGCTAAACAAACCACATTATAGTGCTGGGGAAGATAGAAACAGAAAGAGATTTGAAGATCAAAATCCGATAGCACTGAGACTTCTGGTGCCATCTCTGTCCTGATCTCATCTCTCATCTCCCAAAGCTTAGCCTTTTCTGTCATCATGGTGCCAGGTTTATATTCATCTAAATGATGTCCTTGTCACTGATGGTATTCCTGGTCCTGCTCCTTGGGGGTGCTCATTTAATGCTTCTTGTCTCACTGATCTCCTCTCTCCATTGCCTCAGGAATTTCTTTCATCATCAAAAGCATTTAATCAGGCACCCACTAAGCACCCTGCTCTGTGTTAGGAAATAAGTCTGTTCCCCGTCTCAAGATTTCGGTCAAGCCTTGAAGTCCTTTGGTGCTGGGTTGTCTTGCAGAAATTCCCTTGGCCATCTGGTCATCTTCATCTTGGTCATCATCATCTTCAGAGTTCAGTGAGGTGACAGTGACCACAGGCTCTGTGGTGTGAGTTCGGGTGTGGATGTTAATCAGATATGCACATTTCCTGGGTCCTCTGTGTTTTAGTGAAGTAGCTGTGAGCAAATGCTGGGAGGCAGACAGAGTAGGGTTTGAATTCTGATAGTTGCAGGCTGCATAGTTCGAGCCACCTAAACCTCAGTGTCCTCATTTGTAAATAGGTTATTGCACGACTACTTTACAACATTGTCAAGACATGAATGGGCTAACATGTGTCAAGCCCTCGGCGCACAGGCTGGCCTGAGTTAATAATTCAATAAGTGACAGCTTCTAAAATTATCGATAAAATGACAAACCAAGTGGAACATTGGTGCCACTAAAAAACAGATACAAATCCAATGAGAAAGTGATGATAAAATCTTTGAGATCTAGAAAAGGCCAAAACAGAAGAGATAAAAGCTGTTCTAAGCCAAAGGCACACATGCAAATATAAAGGCTTGTGTTGTTGGGCTGACTGAATTTACAGGGATCTGATAAGAGGAAAGGTAGTATCTCCTAGGGCCAGCTCCATCAGGAAGAGGAAGGTTATATGACTTTTCTGTTCCTAGATATGAACACTGGCAACAACACAATGGGCTGTCTTCCCCATGTCCTTTTTAGGATACCTTGTCAGTAAGGACAAAATCTCTCTGTGACAGTCTGCTCCTAGAGGGCACTGGCCAGAGAGGGGGCAGGAAAGGACTGTAAGAAGGGCGACTTTGTGGTTCTGTGTAAAGGCTGAGCACTGCACAAAATTCTTTGTCGTTTGGCAAAAAGCTTTTCCTCCTGGGTAGCTGAATAATTTTTAGATGATCCAGCTGGTGCATGGCGGAAACGTGCTAATGAATCAGGAATGATCTTCTAAGACTCCCCCACACCCCACTTGCTCAAGGGTAGAGAATTTCCAGGGAAGCTGGTGAAAGATTTATGAGACTAATCCCGGAAATATTTTCTCCCCCATCTATTGTTCTCAGCAGGGGTGCCAGAGGCCGTGGGTTTGGGGTGTGAGGGGTGGAAAGGGCAAATTAGAAAGGGACAAAGACAGGGCGCCTGGCTTTGAGTGAAAGCTGGAGAAAAGAATGACTAAGGAAAAAGCTAATGAGGATCCCCTTGTCAATGAAATATTCAAGATCCTTTTTGGAATGTGCCTGCCTGCAGGCTCTGCAGAGCCTCAAAGATGAATTTGAGAAGGAAAGGAGGTTAGGACACTTGCGAGGTGTGGGGTGCGGGGGTGATAGAGGGGAGCACTGAGGGAGAAAACCTCACTCCAGTTATGTGCAGGAAGGAATCCGATAAATTAGCTCCTGTCTCCATACAGAGAAGGAGGAAGAGGTGGAGGGGGCAAGGAGGAAGGAAGGATGTTGACATCTCTGACATTGAAATGACCTTCAGACCAAATGGTCTGAAGAGCTAGCATGTCTTTCCCAAGGCTCCTTTATAGAAACTTGAGGGGATTTGAGTTGGGTCACTGGGAGAACAGCTACAAGATGTTGCTCTTCAGCAAATATCTTCTTACATTCAAATATGAATTTCTTCGAACAAATAGAAAAATAGACTAACAAACTCCTGTTACTTTGGCTCTATTTCCAGGGACCATATATTAGGCATGATTTAGAGTGATAGGTTATCAAGAGAGCCTATAGTTTCTTGCAACTTTGATGTTTCTTCTTCAAAAAACTTTTAGTTATATAGGGTGGGAAAACTAGGCTATTTAGAATTTCATCTTCTAGGTCTTCTCTGGCCTGGTAGAGCAGAGAAATAAACAAAATGTCTGGAGACACTGGAGGAGGCATCAGGCACCTGTAGAACCATGGTGAGAAATCAGAGATGGATAAGCCATAGGGAAGGCCTCCTCTTGGTTAAGAAGCACTTCTACTCAGCATCAACTTTCTCCCTTCTTTTGGGTACCTATCCCAAGATAGGGAGGCCTTCTAGAAATTGGGAGAGAGAGTCATTGTGTCTAACTTCCATCTGGATTCCTTTTGGGTTCTCAGTAACTGTTGGCACATGTCCAGATGTGCCAGATGGAAGTTAGACATTATACATTTGTATAACAACCAAAGGTCTTGCTGGTAGACAGGCTGTTCACACAATTTCCCTTCCAGAAATTTCTAAGTGGTCTCTGAAGTTTTCAGAAGAATCTCATTTTTGATAATGAAACCAATTATTCTAGATGAGTCCACCATTGCATTAATGTTTAATTTTGAGTATATCCTTTTCTAAACAGAAGTGTATTAAACTTGAAAGCATTTAAATATCAACCACCTTTAAAATTTTAGTGCCTATTTTCAATATGTATGTTCCATCAGATATGTTTGTCCTTCCCAGTAATGAGCAATATTGGGATGAGTCTGTGTGTGTGTGTGTGTGTGTGTATGTGTGTATTGGGACTGGGGTTGGAGAAATGAGGGCAAGTTTTAAGTATCACCAAGAAAACGCCACTTTGACTATGTGCTTCAGGTACTGACCATTTGGTATAGATTTCTAGAAGACTCTCAATTCTAAATATTCAACCTGTCTTCCAACCAAGTCCTTTGGTTTAGAAAACATGTAGTCGGCTCAGGGAAATTAGCAGATGGTTCATCATAACTTTATTTTGCATTTTCTATTGTGTTTTATATGTAGATCAGATCTTAGGTAGTCCTCTAAAACACCGGTATCTTTTTTTTTTTTTTAAAGATTTATTTATTTATGCATACAAGAGCTGGGGTACAGGCCAGAGTCAAGGGAGGTGAGAGGATTCACCACAGAGAGCAGGGAG
>JAGFMF010011381.1:11518171-11635639 GCA_019455555.1 Galemys pyrenaicus
CCTCCCTGGCCGGCAGCAGGGATCGAACTCGTGCTGCAGTGACTGCGGTTTGCTTCATAGTGCGTTGCTTAACCCACTGCGCCACCGGGGAGGCCCTAAAACACCGGTATCTTAAAGATCAGTTAAAAATTATGAAAAATGCCCAGTCACCCAGTGCCAGGTTTATTTGCAGTTTTCTTTCACTGCATTCGACCTAAGCCTAAACCTGGTCTCCTTAATAAGCTGTCTTGTCTTCCAGGCCAGCCCTAGGGATCAGCAACTGTGATTAATTCAGGAAAATTCAACGCAACATGTATGTACTGACTGTGGGGTAGGCGGGGCCTGCATTAGGTGCTGAGAACATGGGATATGCATAACCCAGTTTCTGAAGCATGATTTACAGAAAAATACTTTTTCTTTCAAAAGCAGAATAAAAATAATCTTCTGGTAACACAGATACACGTCTTCTTGCACCCACTGTCAATGTTATATTTTGCAGGAAATACAAAGTGAGTTATTACATGAAATGAGGAACCAAAGGGCACAGGTTCAAGATTTGATTATGAGAACAAAACTTTTAATTAGGAACTGTGATTGTGATTTTTTTCTCAGGAGATGCACAGGATTCTGAGCCTTATCAACACTTGGGAAAGTCCAGTGAATTGCAAAAAAAAAAAAAAAAATCTTGTTCCTTGCTAACGGGAAACAGAAAAAGACTGATTATAAAAACATTTGGAACTGGCTTGACTGTGAATTAAAATGACAGTCCTGATGCCTTTCCCATGGGCTACCAAGCAGCTCAGAGAGAAGTTCTTCCTAGTGCTTCCCCCCTTCCTGTCCTGACCAGAATCTTGTGTTTCCTGCTGATTAAAGGGAAAAAAATGACTGTGTTTCCAAGTTCCCTGATCTAGCCACTCCCTCTGTCCTCTGTGTTTTGAGCTAATATGGGTTTTATTTGAGTCTTAGGTAGGCTTAGAAACAGGTTCAGATCACCCATTTTTTTTTAGGAACTAGGAGGCGATGCTAGAGTTTGGTTGAACTGAGGCTCCAATGCCAGTTTGGGGGTCAGCAAGTATTTTTAAGGTATCTTCTTGTTTGTGTCCTGCAGTGAGTGGGGCTGACTCGACGCCCATTGCCCACGGCGTGAATCCATCCTGCCTGTAAGGAGGAGCCTCTTTTCAGTTTCTTACCTTCTCTGCAGACATAAAATATATTCAAATGTTTTAATTGAGAAAAAAGGATTAACAAAAAGGGAAAGAAATAGAAACTATGTAAAATAAATGAAATAATTAGTTTGATTATATGGATTTTACCCTAGTAAGTAAATTGTTAAAGAGCCAAAAAGAAGAAAAGAAAAAGAAAAAAATGGCTCACCTCTTAACAGTTGTCTATTAAATTCCTCTACTAGGGGGACCTCCCTGGTGGCGCAGTGGGTTAAGCAATGCACTATGAAGCAAACCACAGCCACTGCAGCACAAGTTCGATCCCTGCTGCTGGCCAGGGAGGGGACCCACATGGTGCAGCAGACCTCTCCTGCTGTGCCCACTGCTCCCCTCAGCAGTGTACTTCAGTTGCTCTGCCTGTTCTGCTCCCTGCTCTCTGTGGAGAATCCTCTCACCTCCCCCCCACACACCTCTGGCCTGTACTCCAGTTCTTGTATGCATAAATAAAATCTTTAAAAAAAAAATTCCTCTACTAGGAAAGCCCCTATTAAATCAGGGATGCACAACATTTTCTGGTGAAGAGCTAGTTTTAATTTTATAAATTCATAGAATCATGGAGTATTCAACCTGGATCTATGGTTTGCAGTCTTCCATTCTGTTGGTGCGGGAGCTACAGTTTAGAGGAATAGGAGGATGTGTTGTAAGCAATCAAGCCATGCTCGCTTACCCGTGTATTCAAACATAAAAAATTTTTTGTATGACTACCATGAGCTGGACACACTACTAAGCACTGGGTGCACAGAAAGAACCCCTGTCCATAAACTAGAGTTACAGTCTGCTTGGGAACGTAGATGATGAAAAAAATAAACATTACAAATGGTGATATATTTCATGAATTCAACCAACAGGTGAGGGGTGGGGAGAACCTTTCGGGTAGGGTCTGCAGGGGAGGTCTCTGGAGATAATGTTTTAGATATTGGGGAGAGGAAGTTGGGGCATGTGGGGGGTGCCATGGTAATAGAGGGAAGGAGGGGAGGGGTTATAGGACAGATGCCAGTGGCTCAGGCCATGCTTGTTTCTCCAGCAGGCGGCCATCCTGGTCAGATTTCATGTGGGTAGCAGTGGGGTATTGATGATATACTGGTGGATCTGGTGTGACCAGTGGGTTTTTTTTGGGGGGGGGTGGAGGGGTGGTTATTTTTAATTATCAATCTAAACGATTTCAAAGATTCTACCCTTTTCTTTTTTCATCTATGNGTGACCTGTGGGTTTTTTTTGGGGGGGGGTGGAGGGGTGGTTATTTTTAATTATCAATCTAAACGATTTCAAAGATTCTACCCTTTTCTTTTTTCATCTATGATAGTGCAAGTGATAAAGACTAGGCCAGGTGAAATTTTGCATAAAATACATATCCCACTACATATACTACATCTCTGGTATAGAGAAGAGATGGAGTTCTTAATGCAATGGATTTGCTGAGTTACATGGTACAAAGAAATGACTCATTCTGAGTCAAATACACATAAGCAGCTCCTTGTCTAGTTGCGCCTCATCAGCTAGAAATAGGCTTCCCTTCCACTTAGCGTTGGGACTGTAATCATCCTTAGGACTACCGAGTTTTTATGTGCACGTTTATCCTCTGTCTTATTTGGTTAAGTTCCTTGCGGACAGGAGAGTATTGAATTCATGACATACCAGCAAACTCAACACCTGGTGTATTGCAATGCCCATGAAAACTGCTCGGTGAATATTTGTTGAATGATTGATAATAGAAGGATTTAACAATAATCTTTAGAGAGATGAGCTGTCCGAAAGATGGTGCCACCTATTTTCTTTTATGGCTTTTGCACAGTGCTTGGTGTAGGAGCC
Organism: Galemys pyrenaicus; assembly: GCA_019455555.1. Taxonomy (NCBI): domain Eukaryota; kingdom Metazoa; phylum Chordata; class Mammalia; order Eulipotyphla; family Talpidae; genus Galemys; species Galemys pyrenaicus. The sequence continues at coordinate 11,521,183 of JAGFMF010011381.1, forward strand.
CATAATTATTTGTTAGTAACACCAACAGAAAACGGCTATCATAAGATCCTCGCTTAATTCCTTCAATGAAGCCATTGGCGTGGTGACAGAAATATCACTGAGGACAGAGGAACAAACACTGGCTGTTTAACAGCATCCGCTGTGGGGCCATCATTACATCATTCTGCTGAGATGTGAAGTAATGTCTGACCACTCTGTTCCCGGCATGGGCCAGCTCAGCCTCTGCTCCCAAGTGGGTGACATAAACCCTGTCTCTGGTCTCCTGAGCCCGAGAGGCTCCAGGCCGGTCCCACCAGAGGCTGGTTGGCAGTCAGGCTGACCAGGAAGTAAAAGCAGCCCCAAGAGGATCTCACAAGCACAAGTCAACACTGCCATGGAAAGTTTAGGCGCAGAGACCATCACTGGCCACATAGTCTTTACCTCTAACTTTTTACTCTGAAGTACAAAGTACAAGCACAAGGAAATTTGACATTGCATTGCTCTGGGGCTACTACCTAACAGAAAGATAAAAAAAAAAAAAAAAAAAAAAAAAAAATCCCATGTCAAATTTCTGTTCTCGCCAGAGCAAAGAGCTCAGGCTGAATGAATGAAGGCAGTGGGCGGTGCTACAAAAGATGGAAGTTGGGAGTAGAACCCAGAGCCTTCTGTGCCAGCTGGGTGGCTCCCTCTTGCTGGATTACCCCTCTACAGTCACACTACTTCGCTCATGAGGAAAATTCTTCAGTGGCAAGGGAAGTGTTCAGAAACTCCAGTCTGAATTGACAACGTGAAGCTGTTGCAGGTCAGAGGTGGGAGATGAAAATATAGATAATAAAAAGGATTAATGCTGGCAATTTGCTGATTGGCTCTCTGCCTCAGGTAACTAACTACTCAGCCAACAACCAGGAAACTGGGTATTTGGGCCAGAGGCGCTAAGAGGTGTTTATTATTTAATGGAGGATTCCTGTGTGCTCATGAGGAAGGCTTCAGGAATGACAAGCTTCCCTCTTAATTCAGTTCTTCCTGAAGACACTACAGCCCGTTTACTTTGGGTTTAACACCCTGTAATTACTGTCAGATGAAGCGGAGAAAGACCCATTATATTTTCTGCTACTTTCTTTTACCCTTATCCTCACCTAAAATGTAAACTGAAAAGAAGAAAAAGAAAAAAGAAATCTAGCTAAGAAGGGCCTAGCCCTTTGGACTAGCAGGGAGGGCCAAACTTCTACAGTTGAAAAGGACTGCAGCTTATTGTGTGTTGGTTTGGAATCACCAAGAGACCAATTAACACCTTCCTTGAGGGATTAGCCATTCTGGTATTTGTAGATACTTTCTTAAACAGTACTGTTTGGACTCACACTGTAGGAGTAACCCAAGTGTTGATAAAGGGGCTTCCAGAACAAATAAAGAGTCCTGCCATCAAGGCTGGCCGAACTTGTGGGGCTCCAGTCTTTGGGTTAACAGTCTGACACTGCATTCATTGCTGGGGGAATCCAAGCCTCACAAAAGACAGCTTTTAAAGAAAAAATGCTTTTTCTTAGAAGATCTGGTTAACAGTCTATTTGTTCTCTGAAGGGTGTTTGGTTAGGGCTCCTGTTGCCACATCCATACAGTTTTTCCAGGGGCCTGCATTTCCCAGGATTTGTAGTTTGTGTGTGCCAATTGGCTTGGGGCTGAATCTGAGAGATTTTAGCTTGGGAATCGAATCTTTGTTACTGTTCTTGTTGCCACCCATTTTTGTTTTAAATTGCCTAGTGCAATTGCCAAGGTAATTTCCAAATAGCAAAGTGCTATTGCATTTTCCTTATTCACCCTTGGCTGTGTACGTTTGGTCAATTGCTTACTGGGGAATAACTTTTGCAACCTTGGTGGGTGGAGATCTCATTTTGAAGGGCAATTTGGTGTAGCACCCAGAAACTGCTTCTTTGCACCCCAATACTGATGAACACTGCCCCAAACAAGGTATCTTGGGCATTTCCTTAAGCTGCACACTCCCACTGCCATATCCCAGGGAAATAGGAGGAGATCTTCTTTCAAAGAATGTAGAAAGATGAAATTAATTACAGGTCCATGCTCCCATTGTTTGAATTCAACGAGTTAAAGAATATTCAATCTGGCAGGAACCGTCCAATCTTATTTTAGATGAGGAAACTGGCCCAGAGAGGAAAAATATTCCCCCCTCCCTTCCGCCAAGGTCCTAAAGCTTGTTACCAGAAAAACTGGGACAGAAGCCAGGCCTTTTGATTTCTAGACTAGTATTTAACTCATTAATTGGAATTGTCATAGATCCAACATAGATCCCTCCTAGAATAGGTGGCTCAATTTTTATGTTTGGTGTAGATTCCCTGAAGGCAGCCTGGCTAATTTAACTTTACTCAGCCAAAATTTCAGAAGTTACATTTTTTTCCACCACCTGTATCAGAATAATCTGTTAAAAATGTCGACCCGTTGCCTCAGCCAACCTTCAGAATCAGAACCGCTGGGAGTTGTATTTAGGATCTGGATTTTAATAAGCTTCCCTCGAAGAGTCTTAGGCACTTGAGAACCACTATTCTGGGCCCAGAGTCAAATGAATGTATTTTATTGATTTAAAATGCTTACTTAACCAACAATTTTGCAATTGCTTCCAGTTAGGCCTTAGGGTCCCTTTCTACAACCTGGCTCTGGACTCCCATCTAATATGACATTGGGACTTGGTAGATTCAGTTACGGAGCCAAATGGCAGTTTGACCCAAGTCTTGGTCACAAAGTTACTCCTACTTGTTCCTAACTTTTCCAGATTCACGTTCATCTAAGTCCTTATCCCAGGTAGCAGTTACAGCAATTTTTTTTTTTTTAGATTATTTATGCATACAAGAACTGGGTTACAGGTCAGAGGTGCAGGCTGTGAGAGGACTCACCAGAGACAGAGCAGGGAGCAGAACAGGCAGATTGACTGAAACACACTGCTGAGGGAGCAGTGGGCGAGGCAGGAGAGGTCTGCTGCACCATGTGGGTCCCCTCCCTGGCCAGGGATCGAACTTGTGCTGCGGTGGCTGCTAAAAGCTTCATAGTGTGGTGCTTAACCCTTTTCGCCAACAGGAAGGCCCCAGTTACAGCAGTTTTTCAGGTAGGAATCCCTGCCCCATTCACGTTCAAGCAGCTAGCCCTGGGCCGAGGCATTCTCCTGCGTATCTCTGCATGCCTCCAGAGCCTGTCAAACCCATAGCTTCCATCACTTACTGAGTTATATTTCTGTTCAATTCTAGCACACATTATTTATTTCTTCGTAATATATGTGGGTATGTATGCAGGCATGTCTGCTTTATCCTTCCTTTTCTATATTTTAAATTTGCTCTATTAAAATAGATCTACAATTGCTGAGAGCTAAGAGTGCCGGGAGTGACTTGAAACAGGAGTCACATGACTCCCCAGACTCCTGCTCTGGGGAGGGAAGTGCAGCAATTTCCACGACACCACCTTCCAGACGTAACCATTGCTGCTGCTGCTGGGTTGGTGTTGCCCTTTGTTTTTCACACACCGCACGTTGCTTTCCTGATGTGACTCAGTGCCTGCTAAAGGCCACTCTGAGAGATGGATTCTCTCTTAAATGACTTTAGTGAGTCCACCAGTGGTTCACTTAGCGAGCACTTTTTTAATAAATTTGCAATATCCTCTGAGGAGATGCATCTGGAGGAAAGGCAGACTAATTTAGAAGGGAACATGGTTTTAAAATGAGTGAATCATCCTCAAAAGCACACAAGATGGCTATGGAAACATATTCATGGTTCTCTTGCCAAAGATTAAGATCCTTTTGCAGATATCAAAACAAACAGAAAATTCCTACGGATTAGGATTTCCAAAGCTTTCAATAAGCTTATTTGCTTTTTGGAGAGAACAGTCATGAAACAGAGGCTGAATTATCTCAGTGAAAAACCAGAGGTGAGACTGGCTTTGGTACTAGACTCTCCTGAGCAGTGACATATGCAAATCATGCTGCAACACGGAGACACATGAATTATGCAAGACTGTCTTAGGGATTCCCACGGCAACCTCCACTTCCATCATTCAACATGTCTTTGTAAAGTTTTCCAAAAAATCATTTTGGTAGGCCACTCTATTTTAAGTGAACTATTTGAAACCCATCTACAATTTTTATTTATTTATTTTTTTGCAGCATTACATTTGGTGCCTAGGATCCTCTGTCAGCTCACAAGGAGCTGGTTTACTCATAATTGTGGAAAATAACAATTAAACCATTTCAGTTAAATGTAATAAGAGTTGCGATAGAGATATGGGGGTGGGGAGCCCTTCACCATTGACTATGAGGGTCAAAGAGGACCTGGAGAAGATGTAACTCCAGGTTTAAGCTTGCAAGGAAAAGTAGGAATGCATCAGGCAAAATGGGAGTGGTAAATGTGGGAGGGGGAGATGAAATGCTCTGTTTCACGTATGGGGAAAAATGGGGTCATGACGTACACACGTGTGAACCTGTCTCCATTTCTGTGTTACACATTCCACTGGGCATTTAACCTCCCCCCAGGCCTCTTCTCCATCGTTGTACTGTTGGCAGGAGGGAATAAACAGCTGTCCTCACTTCCCTGATCTCAGTGCAGCCATGCACCAAGGAAAGCCGTCATTCACATCCTTTTGCCTAGAACTCTGCTGTTGCCCAGGTTGGTACTGAAGACTTGGAAGTGACACATGCAACAGTGGCATGGCTAGCAGGTCATTCCTACCTCTTTCCAAGACTCACCCCAGATCCATTAAATAAATTCCCTTTTGTTTTCATTGATTACACTGTTCCACTTCAGGGGACAGCAGGGCGTTCCACTTTTGGGGGTGGGGGGAGGCACAGCAGTTGTAGGTGGTAGGGGTGGAAGTTGACAGGTTAGAGAGATGGGCAGACCAGAAAATGTCTTATGTGATGGGCAGAGACATTTTCACTTTATTGAATAGATGGGGAAACTTCTGAATGATTTTTAAGCATGAGTAGATTCACGTTATTTTTGTGACGGCTCAGTGGTAAATTATTTGGAAAAGTGTGAGTGAGTCAGGAGAGAGCAGTTGGAATGACTGCAGACTTCTGGGTAAGAAGTGATGATGTCCTGGGTCTCTAGGATGATTCGGATGTGGGAGGTAAGGAGGAATGTGAGCCCTTACGTTCAGATGTAGGGGCTCGGAGTATAGTGGAGAGCATTAGTCAGGTTCTCAGAGAAACAAAGCAGTAGATTTAGTATGAGCAATTGGTTCTGTGATTATATAAAGGCTGAGAAGTCCCAGAATCTGCCATCAGTAACTTGGAGACACAGGGAAATTGGTGTGTAATTCAGTCTGAGTCCCAAGTCCTGAAAGCCAGGTGGGTCTATAGTATAAAATTCAGTCTGAGGACTGGAGAGGATGAATTGAGATGTCTCATCTCAATCAGTACGGCAGGAATTATGGGGAACAAATTCTTCCTTTCTCTACCTTTTGTTCTACTAAAGCCCTGAAATGATTGGATGATACCCATCGTCTTAGTCCATTTGGCTACTATAATAAAATATTACAGATTGCATGACTTTATTTAAAAAAAATTATTTATGCATACAAGAACTGGGGTACAGGCCAAAGGTGTAGGGGGTGAGAGGATTCACTAGAGACAGCGTGGGGAGCAGAACAGGTAGATCTACTGAAATACACTGCTGAGGGGAGCAGAGGGCGGGACAGGAGAGGTCTGCTGCGCCATGTGGGTTAGCTCCCTGATAGAGGATTGAACTCATGTAGTGGCTGCAGATAGCTCCATAGTGCTGAGACTTAACCCCTGTGCCACCAGGGAGGCCCTGGATGACTTTTACAACAGAAATTTAGTTCTCATAGTTCTGAAGGCTGGAAGTCCAAGATCAGAGGGCCACTATGATCAGGTTCTGGTAAAGGCCCTATTTTGGGTTTCAGATTGTCAACTTCTGTCTGGGTCCACATATGGTGGAAAGAGCTAAGGAACTCCATGGGGCCTCTTTTACCAGGGTGTGGGGGTAAGGGAGAGATGTGGGTCCTTACACAAGGGCTCTGGCCTATACCCTATTCACCTCCCAAACATCCCACCTCCTACTAAGCATTCCTTGAGAACTGTAACATATGAATTTTGGGGGGACACAAGCATTCAGATCATAGTACTCACCCACAATGGGGAGGGCAATCTACTGAGTCCACTGACTCAGATGCTAATCTCATCTGAAAACACCGTTACAAGAGACCGGGAAATAATGTTTAATGTGGACACCCGGTAGCTAGTCAAGTTGACAAAAGAAACAATCACAGTAGAGCTGTGCAGAGATAAGGAGTTTAGGAGATGGGGAACGGTGTGAGTGTGTGTGTGTGTGTGTGTGTGTGTGTTGGAAAGCTCAGTGGTTGTAAGTGGTTCTGAATGCTAACTTTGGGACAGAAACTCCTTATCTACTGGCACGGCAGTGAGGAAACAGCATCTGCCAATGATGATGAGGACTAACCTGGTCCAGGTTGGGGATTCCAGCTGGGCAGGTTTGGTGAACGTCTGAAAGGTGGTATGGAGCCCAAGTGGAGAGACAGGTGGGTGCAGTGAGGGGTTGGTTGGTGAGATTCCCAGGAAGGTGAGGTGTAAGAAGCCAGCTCATGTAAATGGAGTTTTCTGTAGCTTCTCTGGTGGATGCGAGGATTTACCTGTCTTGTACCCTTTCCTTTACCCATCCCTGCTGTCATCACAGGCTTCTTTCAATGACTCTCTAAGAGAATACCTTTGATTTAGCATCAGACTAGGATGTACACAAAAAGGGTTTGACTCCTTGGTGACAGACATGTGGCTTAAAAATAGAACCTAGAAGTAGTAACCTGTTTGTGAGGGACTGATCGGTGCCAAGTTGGTTTAAGAAACCAGTCTGTGTGCCCTTTTTTGTCTGCCTTGATGGAGCATACGCCCTGAGATTTCTTTACACTCTGGCAAAGTAGTTTCCATGCCACACATTTCTGAATTTTGCAAGGCATTCCAGAAGCAAAGGGAAAGTGTGCAGTTCCAAGGGCCTATTCTATGGAAAAAGAACAACTCTCTTTTCTTCATTCCCTTGAAAATGGAAAGCATTCCTGTCCTGATAACCAGAATGCACAGAGAGGGGCTCATCTCTGGACTTTACCATTGAATATTTGGATCTCAGGACATTTTTTATGTCAACTTGGTTTATGGGCCTAGGAGGAATGTGGGGTGATAGCAGGCAGGAAAGGGCAGATCCCAGAGGCAATGTTAAAGGAGAGCAGTCTGGACTTCATTGTGGGATGTGTTTTATTCCTTTTCAGGCTTCCCATCAACATGATTAATGACGTGTTTGATCAATTTGAATAATATTTATCATTTACATCTTTCCTTTATTGGGAGCTTCTTGAAGTTGATGTCAATTTTATTTATTTTTCCAAACCTGAATTGAATGTGAATGACTTTCAGACATTTTCCTATTCTTCATGCTCCTTTCCCTCCCTCTTCTTTCAGGAAAGCCCTCACCCACTGAGACTTAATGAAAGAGGAAGGAAGGAGAACATAGTCACAGCCCCACAGAGCTAATATCCTTGTGTTCCTTATCCACCGCTGATCTCTCTCCCAGAAAAAGAATATTATTCAGGACAAACCTTTGAAACTCATTAACATTAAGGACTTAATACTTGACAATTGTGTTTTTGCTTATTAAAACAAACCCATTTGTGGATAATATGGGCTTAACTTGCCTTTTTTTTTTTTATAATAAGGCAGAATTTATTCAAGAGAAGATATCAGACTGAGGATAAGGGCCACTGCAACAGGGTCTTGATTGGGGAACAGAGACTGGACTAAAGTCCAATTACATAGCAAGAGAAGTGGGAATTTATATCTGAGGAGCAGGGTGTAGGGAAAATGGAAATGATCAGGTTTTTTCCACCTTCCCACCATTAGCACCTACAATCAACACCCAATGGGCTTACACGTGTGCCCGATGGCAGACCCTGGTGTTGGTGTGGGCATGCATGAGTATGCACCTGAGCCAGAGACTGGGCATAGAAGGGCAACAGAGACCAGAGGTGTAGCGGGGGGTGGGGGCAGAGGAAGGGAGGGAAATGACGGACTGAGTGGCTGAGAGCAGTAGCGACCAGCAAAGACAATGAGAAAACACCTGAGAGCCCAGAAAGAGTAAAGCTAGAGCAGGGGATGGGGAGGCCTATCAGCCTCCCAGCCCCTAGTCTCCCCTGTCTGCCCTGCACCTGGTGACCTCACTACGTATTGTATAAAAAGATCATTAAAAGTCTGAAAAAACCACTGAGGGTTCCTGGACTCCTCCGTTACCCATTTGCCCAGATCACAGAGAACCTTCACATGCCATCCTGGCACTACACAGGTCAGTAGATAGAAAACGACTAAAAGGAAGCACCAAAATGAGAGGAGTTTTGCTATACCGGCCTATGAGGGTTCCTGCTGAAGCCAGGTCAGTGAGGTCAGACGTCATCTGGAGGAGGGCAGAGCATCAAGAGACTGATCTGATGTCAAAACTAATCAGCTATCGAGAGGCCCAGGACTCTTGACTGAAGAACTGTCTAAATTATCAAAAATGGTGTGGCAGAGTTTTTGCTAAAACTGGATTTTACAAGTAGGTGCACGTTTGTGTCCAGGGGAAGGTTCAGGAGTCTGATTAGAATTTGGTGGGGCAAAGACTCTCTGCCAGAGAGAAACTGGTGAAGACACCATGCTAGGTGTAGGGTAAAGGTTGATCAGGTCTTTCCACCCTCCCACCACTGATGATGGACACCTGCGGTGCTGCGAGCATTCCAGGGTGGGCATGCGCAAGTGGGCGCACCTGAGTTGGACACGGGCATAAATGGGCGGCGTCATGAGGATGCCAGAACTGTGAGGATCAACAGACAGAAAGTGAGGACGAACCAACAAGTCCGATAGCAGTACCAGTGAGCAGCAGCAGAGAGAGAAGAAGCAGCCGAGAGGGTGAGATGCACTGGGGGCTGGGCGGCCTGCCAGCCTCCCGGCGCCCCTGCCTGCCATGTACCTGGCCACCTCTACTAAATAAAGCATGAAAAGCCACCGAGGGCTCCAAGACTCTCCTTCCCTGACCCGTCTGCTCAGAACCATCCTGAACCCTGCTCTAGTGCCCCCTTCTTGCCGCTACACTAGGAAAGAAATTTGGTCTTCCTCCCCTTTTTCTGGTTCTCCCCAAATTCTTTCTCTCTAATCTTCCCAGTCATCTAGCTATCAATAGGTTAAATCATTTCCAGTTCCTTTTGGTTATTGTAAACTCTTCATTAGAGCCATTTTAAGGGAGAAGTAGTGGTCTATTTATAGGAACGGTTCCAGGTAGATGGCACTTTCTCTACAAGAGTCCTACTTTTAAATAAAAGAAAGCAGCGACTCTTCAAGGGACAGAAGAGCAGGGCAGAGAGGAAAGGGGTCTGGCCTCCTGTCCTTGACCTGCCTGCCTGAGGCTGCTGTCCCCTCAGGAGCTGTCTGTGCCCTGCTCTTTGATGATTGGGGTTTTGTTTTTTTTTTTTTTTAAAGATTTATTTATGCATACAAGCACTGGGGTACAGGCCAGAGGCGTGAGGGGGTGGTGAGAGGATTCACCACAGAGAGCAGGGAGCAGAACAGGCAGAGCAACTGAAGTACACTGCTGAGGGGAGCTGAGGCAGGAGAGGTCTGCTGCACCATGTGGGTCCCCTCCCTGGCCGGCAGCAGGGATCGAACTGGTGCTGCAGTGGCTGTGGTTTGCTTCATAGTGCATTGCTTAACCCACTGCGCCACCAGGGAGGCCCAGGTTTTGTTCTTTTAATTTTAATTTTTTTTTTTTGCACATGCTTTATTTCCTTTCTAATTTTTCCTTAAAATTTTAGTGTAAAATTCTTCTGAAAAGAAAGGTAAAATTTAGGAAGGGGATCCAAACTTAAAGCAATTTACCAAGGTAGAGAAAATACGTCTCCTCCAAATTTTAAGTTGTAAGTCCACAAGAGGAAGGCACTTTTCAAAAGATTGTCAATAAAAATTTAGCTTCAGTTAAAAAAATATCCTTTTGAAAAGGATTGGGCTGATTAACCCAAAAGAGGAAGAAAAGTTTTGGGTACATTTAGACTTGAAACAAGGCTCAGGGTAAGTTTGTTACTCCCTGAGGCAATGACTTACAGGAAGTACCCCAAGCTCTTCTGAGAATCTTAGGGAAACTGGACTCCTTCCTTAGAATGCTGTACGTGAGTTTAATCATTTGCACTTAATTCCGGCTGTTTGAAGGCACTCTGGATCCTAAGAATCCCTGCTTTGGGGGGAGGGATTGTCGGGTGAATGGAAAAGTTATCAGGCTTTTCCGCCCTCCCGCCGTGTCGATGATGTCCTTGATGTCGATGATGGACATCTGCGGTCCTGCATGCATGCCTAAGTGGGCATGTGCAAGTGGGTGCACCTGAGTTGTATGCACAAGGGTTGTGTAAGGGCGGTGTCACGAGGACGCCAGGAGAGAGCATAAGCAGAAGAGAGAACAGAGAGAGAAAGGCAGAAGCAGCAGCAGTAAAAGCAGAGATGAGGTTAGAGCAGCCCAGAGAGTGAGATACTAGGAGGACTGCCAGCCTCCTGTCCCTGCCCCCGACTCCCGCACCCCTGCCAGCCGCGTACCCGGTCGCCTCTGATATAATGATGCAATAAAAGCCTGAAAAAGTCACCGAGGGCTGCAGGACTCCTTGCCCCATCTGCTCAGAATCATCGAAAACCTGCTCCCTGGGGCCTCCCTGGTGGCATAGCAGGTTAAACAACGTACTATGAAGCAAGCCACAGCCACGAAAACACGAGTTCGATCCCTGCTGCCGGCCAGGGGGGTGACCCACATGGTGCAGCAGACCTCTCCTACTATGCCCACTGCTCCCCTCAGCAGTGTATTTCAATCGATCTGCCTGTTCTGCTCCCCACTCTGTCTCTGATGAATCCTCTCACCCTTTGCACCTCTGGCCTGTACCTCAGTTCTTATATGCATAATTTAAATTAAAAAAATCTTAAAAAAAGAAAACCTGCTTCCTGCCTTTCTGGCACTACAGAATGGTGGGAGGTAGGGTGACAAACTAAAGAGTGGTGTCACCATCCTATCCAACCTGAATCAATTCCTGAGCTCATTTTTTGGTTGTTGTCGCCCCTGGGATTATTTCATTTCGACAAGATCATTATGATTAATAGGTTACATTTATTGAATATTTGTTAGCACATGATTGCACTTAATCCTGCCAACAACCTCAGGAGGTAACTGCGTTATTTTCATTTTGTAGATGAGGAACCTGAGACTTAGCAAGGTTTAGCAAATTGTACTTAACAATTTGTCCACAGTAAATAATCCAAATCCAGTTCATGCTCTTAATCCCTCTGCTAAGTACCTCCACATGTGTTGTGTTCTGTTGTATTTGAGGGGATGAGTTTTTTTATACATTTCAGTAAGGCAGAATATGCCCATGTGGCCCCAGTTTACCTGAGGTGATTACAACCATGCACAGCTGCATTGGTTGCTGTGCACCTCATGTTCCTTGGGGGACAAACCTTTTCAGAACTTCCAGTTGTCTTCCTTTTCTGCATTCTAGGCACACCTGCTCTAGCAGGGAATATTTTCCTGATAGTGAATGTGAAGAGTTAATGATCTTGTCAGACACATAGAACATAATATCGTTTCTTTAGAGAATAACTATCTCCTCTATTTCAACCACCACTAGCTAAGGCACTTCTGTCTGACATGCGCTGTGCTGTGCCTCAGCAGGTCTGTTTTTTTTATCGCTCACATCTTAGTGGAGAAACAGAAGCTCTTCTCAAACACTGACTATAGGTTCAGAGAACTATCAGGTCTTTCCACCCTCCCTCCACTGGTATAATGATGGACACCTGCAGTGCTGCACGCATGCCTATGTGGGCATGCGCAAGTGGGCGCACCTGGGTTTGGACATGGGCTTATATGGGCGGCGTCATGAGGATGCCAGGACCAATACGGAGCGAGAGTACCAACAAGCAGCAGCAAGACCAGCATGAGTAGCGGTGGGATAAGGGGACGCCAGCAGAGAGAGAGAGAGAGAAGCAGCAGCCCAGAGGGTGAGATGCATCAGGGGCTGGGAGGCCTATCAGCCTCCTGACCCCGCCCCCCCATCCCCCGCACCCCTGCCTGCCATGTACCTGGCCACCTCTAATCAACTGTAAAAGCCACCGAGTGCTCCAAGATTCCTTCCTTTACCCGCCGTCTGCTAGAACCATCCCAAACCTGCCCTGTGCCACCTTCCTGCAGCTACAGTGACCCAAGCTTCTGGAGTTTTGAGGTTTGGGGGACTTGGAGTTGTCCTCCTAAATAACATGAGAATGGTGATGAGAACTTGAAGGAAGAAGTCTGTTTAGGACTGATTCTCATTAGGGAATGGAGGAAAGTGGATTGTGGAGGGGTGGGCTTAGACTTCCTGTCATAGCTGTGGCGTTCATTTACCAGCTTAGCTGGACAGCCATCACCTGCGATGGGGTGATGGGACAGGTGCTCAGCCGTTTTAAGTTCAGGGCCATGAATACAGGTGAGTCATGTCATTTTATTGATAACCGTGGTGCATCACAGAGTTTTTAAAAGTTAGGGGACAAAAAGGTGATACTAAGAATGAATTATTATGCAGAAGACTTTTTATTAATATAATTTTACATCATTGTTCATTTTTGTACAATGTTTGCTTTCTCCTCTCAGGTGTAGTCCCCATAGAATTCCTACCACCAATTCACCCGTGCTCCATCGCCATAGTCCTTTGTGCTCTACCCCCCACCCTGTGTTGATCCCCCTCCCTCACCTCCTGCAGAATGTCTCTGATTTATAGTTATTGTCTCTATTAGTTTTTTGTTATTCTTTTTCCCTCATGCCTTATTTGGTTCCCCTATAGTCCTCCTATAAGTGAAACCATCTGATATTTTTCTTTTTCCTTCTCTGCAGAAGACTCAATTCTATTCCCTCACCCCCCTTTACCCCCAAAATATCACCATTTCTTTTTCATGTTTGTAATTGTTTCATGAAAAAAGTTTCGCATGTGCAGTTCAGAAAGCTCCATGACACATCTCTCTGTGGAGTGTTACTTTCATTTACATAAAATGGCTGTTCTTCTAAGTCAGTGTCACTCCTTTTTGATTCCGTGTTTTCTTGTATATGTAGAAAACTATATTTTGACTATTTGCTGAGAACTTGACGCATAATTAAATGATGCATTAGATATTTTGAAAAGGAAATAATTTGCTTGAATAATTATTTTTTCCTGCTGTGATATAGACTGCCTTAAGATAAAGCTCTTCACACTGAGAAGACTCTCAGTGTCTCCACTGAAGAGACATTTCTGAATCCGTATCCTACCATCTTATCAATTGCTATATCCTGTCTGTATCCTCTCACTTCAACAGTCATCACTTTTACTACTTTTGGGAGTATGTACATCATTCCAAGTACATCCTAAATACCCACCGACTGTAAATGTCATAGACAGAATGGCAAATAAATTTGGAACCAATTTTAGAACTATGCCTGGCCCATAACATGTACCGAATGAATACTTAGAGAAGGACCAAAAGGGAAAGACAGCATGTTGGGGGAAATTAGACTTCAGAGGGATATACAATCAAGATGAAGCACCTTAGGAACACAGTAATGGAGTCACTAGCTTTCAAGTTGAAAGACTGGCAAGATTTCCTCATGGAAGACAAAATCTGATTTAAGCCAGTTTGATGTGCAACACTTTAGGCTTGCATGAAATTGAAACCGATAACTCTACCATTTTAAAAACCTGAACTATTGCTCTTACAGTTATTTGATACCTATCACGTCATTCTCACATAGGCATTACATAGCGTTCACATAGATACTGTTCAATTGCTTGTCTGCCTCAGTCTATTCAAAGTGCCCTACTAAGGCTAGGGAAGATGCTGTCTTCATGTAGCTCTAAAAGTTGAAACAGTTATATTTTCTTTAAAATTAAGACTTTGTTTTTTAGAGATCCTTTAGGTTCACAGAAAAATTGAGGGGAAGGTAAAGATACTCCCAGCCCTCAAGTATGCATAGCTTCCCCCACGTTCTAGCTGTCTATCTGTCTACCCACATTGACACATCACAATCCCCTAACACCTGCAGTTTCCTTTAGGGTTCATTTTTGATACATTCTTTGGGTTTGGACAAAGATACGATGACAGGTATCCGTCATTATAGTGTCTTACAGGGTATTTTCACTGCTCTAAAAATCCACTGTGACCTGCCCATTCACCCCTCCCTCCTCTCACCTCTATCACTCACTGATCTCCATAGTTTTGCCTTTTCCAAAGTATCAAGATTAGAATAAAAAATTATATCATCTTTCAGATTGACTTCTTTCTCTTAGTGATATGCAAGTGTAGTTTCCCTGTGTCTTTTCATGGTATCATAGTTCATTCTTTTTGGGGCTATTATTCCGCTGCCCGTATGTATCATGGTTTATTTATCTACCCATCTACTGCAGGACATCTTGGCTGCTTCCAACTTGTGGCAATTATGAATACAGCTGCCTTAAACATTTACGTGCAAGTATGCACATAGACACAGCCAGAGACACATGTTTACGATGCCATGGAGCAAATACCAAGGAGAATGGTTACTATGTTTAGTTTTGCTAGAAGCAGCTAAAATATCTCCTAAGGTGACTGTGCCATTTTGCATTTCCACCAACAATGAATGAGAGTTCTTGTTGCTCCAACTCTTTGCCTGCCTTTGGTGGTGGCGGTGTTCTGGATTTTGGCCATTTTTCCTAACAGGTGTATAGTGCCATCTCATTGTCATTTTAATTTGCATTTCCCTGATGACACATGATGTATTTATTCACTTTTTTTAGGCCAGCAAGGTACTTACCAGGTGGGACCTGTCCTTACCTGTTCCCCTCTACTGCCACCACTCCCTATCCTTTTCCAAATCATAAGTGACTGGGAGTCCTGCACAGCACGTCCTCTAGCCTTTTAGAACATTCTGCACGTCCCTTGTATGGCGGAGAACAGGCCTGCCCACATTGTCCTTTTAAACAAGTCATTCTTATAAGACCATGTGTCATGTGAAATGTAAACACAAGGATTGTCTGTGTGTTGAGTCCACAAAGCACATCTGAAGAAGTGGCTTCAATGCGTTGTTTTAGTTCGACAAGTTAATCCATATTTCCCAGGGCCAGCAGAGCTCTTCTGAGCAGGAGATTTCCTTTTTCTTTTCTTTTATCCATGGACCCAAAACTCAGCAGAATTCTGTGCTTCTTGCAGTGACACAATGCAGACAAGGCAGGAAATTCAGTCGGGGTGGAATTGCGTCTTCTCTCAGTTGACATTTGTTTTCCTGAGATGAGCATCAAGGATAGTGCCATGTTACCGCCCACCCCAGCAGCCTGGACTCTGAGGTGCGCTATTTAAATATTTGCCTTGTGCTCTGAGTGCTGATGCAGTGATGCCTGTGTTCGAGGCCATTTCCTAGCCCGCCCAGCACAAACCTCAGCAGAGCATTTCAAAAGGACAGAGTGGGGCTTTTGGAAATGCAAATGTGTGCGTGGGCTTGGGACAGAGGATGGCTTATAATTAATGATCTTTTGTGCATTGCTCATTAAGGGGGTCCACTCAATAAAAAACACATTGCCTCTTCTTTGTCAGTGACAGATCTCCATCAGAAACAAGGCTCTTATTGTGCTAGTTTCCCTCAGATGGGAGAGCAAAGGGATTGCTCTGCAAGGAGAGGAGGGGAGCAAGGGAGAGGGAAGTGTAGGGGGGTAGGGCTCCTCCTTAAACATCACTTAAGCAGCTTTCCAGCCCTCCTGCCTCTATGCAGGTGTTTCTTTTCACAAACCTGTCTCTTTCAGGGTAGCTCTTTTTGCCTACTTGTGTCTTTTACTTTCCCTTTTTAATAATAAACCTGCCCTTTTTGATATTAAAAAAATCACTTAAAAGCACTAGCATATTTATTAGAATCACTATTGAGAAGCTATTTTCCATAATATTGCAATTTTGGATCTGGTAGAAGGATTTAAACGGGGATTCCTCTCTGTGATCTGTAGTTTTTAAAGGTAAACTTACCTGCTCTATAGAATAAATTAAACATCCATCACACACTTTGTAGATAGTGGGTTATTTTTAGAATTAGGAAAAGAAACTTTTCTTTTCATGCACTTTCTGGCCTTATTTCCTTTTATCTTAAATTTAAAGTAACTTTTGTAAACACTCAAGATACAATTCAGAAAACACCAAGGAGGAATTCAGTGTCTCAAAAAGAGACCTCATCTCACTAAAAAATATTGGCTAAAAGAGCAAGGTTCTCTGTTGTGGGGTAACCATGTGCTGGGGCAACTGAAAAAATGCTGTCTTTTACCTGGTGGCTAGTTTTAGGGAGTTGTAACAGTAAGCACCTCTGAACAGTTGCAAAACTGACATGGCTGTTTTACTCTTATGGATCAAAAATTATTTTAGAAGTTTCTGTTTAGTGAAAATGTGGGGACATTGACATTCTCTGAGATGAGTTTAAGTAAGTAACAAATTAGCACCCTTCAATAGGCTGAGCAGTCCACCAAATTTTCATTTATAATCAAACTTAGTAGCTGTATGACTTGGTCAAGTTACCTTTACTTCTCTGCCTTAGGGCCCTTATTTGGAAAATGGAGATGCTAATAACATCTACTCAATGGGGTTGTGAGGATTAAAGTGGCTATGAAGTGTGTGTCACATGGACTGGCGATAGGAAACACTGCATGTTAACTCTCCTTCCCATCTCTTCTCTGCCCACCCACCCTCAACATTCAGATTGTAGTGTTAAGTGGCAAGTTTCCTTAGAGATGGTGCAATTTTCTTTCTTCTTACAAGCAAGAAGCCTGATGTCCAGAGATGGAAGAGAGATGCCTGAGGTTTCAGGCCAAGGGGAGGACTAGAACACACACCTTTGATCTCATTCAATGCCAAAGGGAGAAAAGGGGGTGGGGTTTCAACTTGTGTACATCGGTGCTTGGCGTGATACTTAGGTTACTTGTCCATCAGCTATCACATTTCACTGTACTCTAAAAATTTAATTTTTACCTGCTGTTGGAGAATGAGAACACCAGAAGTAAAAGAACTTTTACAAGTTGAAGAACTTTTACAACAACCAAATCAAATCGTAAGCAGTCTTCCACCATTTCTCCAGGCTGCAGCAATGCCTTTGGGACTGGGTTATCTGCTCAGCTTTTGTCACTGGTAGCCTAGGATGGACGCTGGGGTCCCTGGAATGACCTACCAACATGCATCTCACAGCCAGTGGCCAAGAAATTCTGGAGTGAGACTTCACATGGTCTCTTCCACTCTCTTGGGGATATTGGAGTAGAACTTATAAATTCTTCAACTGGATAGATGGGTTTAGGGTTGGGTGGTTGTGTTTTAAAGAGCCAGGTGATTCTTTTATTTATTTATTTTTTTTGTTTAAGATTTTATTTATTTATGCATACAAGAGCAGGGGTACAGGTCAGAGGTGTGAGAGGAGTCACCAGAGACAGAGTGGGGAGCAGAACAGGCAGATTGAATAAAATACACTGTTGAGGGGAGTAGAGGGCAAGGCAGGATAGGTCTGCTTCGCCATGTGGGTCCCCTCCCTAGCTGGGGATCAAACATGCACTGCAGTGGTTGTGGAAGCCCCACAGTGTGGCGCTCAACCCCTTGCGCCATCAGGGAGGCCCAGAGCCAGGTGATTCTAAGTAATCTGAGAAATGCATCTTTGGGGACTCAGGTTGAACAGTGGGAAAGTAGGTAAGTGACCTGTGAACTCTCAACTGACACCTAGCTACAAATTAACATTTCGTTAATTCTGGAAAGGACTCTGATGACCAGACAGTTTTACTTAGGAAAAGAGATGGGGGTGCCAGGGGGGAGATGATTGTGTCATCACTGCACACACAGCCCCTCCATACAACAGCTTTTTGTTGTTTTTAAGCAGCTCCTTGTTTGTCACTTTCACAATAACATTAGAGGGTCAGTGCAACAGGCTCTATGATAATACGTACTAAATGTCCATGGAGTGATGTTTTTCAGTATTATCCAACCTAGTTAAGGCTTGTTGTATGGTATAAATGATATGCAAACCTATAGGAGATGCAAAGAATGAGCAGTGACTCCTGGTCTCCAGGCATTTACAATATATTAAGATAACTTGACAGTTATAGTTTTTCTCAAAGAGCCATTTTTTGGGTTTGTTTTGTTTTTTAGCAGGTCTGTTACAAAAGAAGAGTCCATGAATCCAAGGCAGATGGATTCGGATTTAAGACAAGATCAACCTTCAACCATCCTTAGATCATCCTGGTATCACAGAATATTGTGTAGCATTGGTCTGGGGTAAAATTTTAGGCTCTGAGCCTGGGGTATAAAGTCTTCATTTCCATCTCTGTGCAAACACTACAGCCATATGGCAGAGAAGAATATCAAGGGGTATGATGCAGCCAGGAGACCTCAAGATGAGAGCTGTGTGGCAGGTGTTTCAAAAGTGAAGAATCAGCATTGAGAGGTAAGGGGTAGCATGACCTATGTGGCGAACAGAGGAAAAAAAGAATATAATCCCACTGTTTATGGAATGTCCTGTTGAGTTACTCATGTATCCATCATCAAGGCTTAGTCCTAATGCTTTTTACCATGTGTCAGGTCAGGAGGGAAATCCAGAACTTTGCTTTTCCACAAATATTTACCAGTGGATGTTTTGGGAATTAAAACATACCAGCAATAGACTTGTCTTTGTGTGGATGGGTTGGGTATATTGAATATCTAAGAGAGTGAGTCCTGATTGGTTGGATAGCTTATTGATAGGAAATTTGACTTTCCTAGGGGAAGAAACTGAGGAAAAGACTAAAACTTGGAAAGGAGAATGGATAGTGAGGCCATAGATAGAGAGAGGGAGGAATTTGTCAGGAGAAGTTCAAGGAAGCTCTCTGGTGTTCTATTCCCAACAACCCCCCTTAGGGCATTTCTGTAGTGAGACCCAGGGTGTGGTATTCAGCTTGGAAAGAAAAGGCTCAGTGGGCACTGCAGGAGCATCAGGCCTGAAATGAGGTTGTGGCCCACAGAGAGGACCTTACTTTCTGTGTCAAAGTCCAGTGAGAGCTCAGGTTAGGCTTGGAGTAGCAGTTGAAGAACTTGCAGGAAAACTGTAGATCTCTGAAACAGGAAATCCATAGAGAGACACTGATTAATGCTGGAACTGTGAATCCAGTAACTGAATTGGGAGAATGTCTTAGCTCATCTAGTGACCTTGACTCTGAGATGCTCTTCCACTGTTCCCAGAAAAGAGGACTTTTTTCATAACTAGTAGTGGGTTAGAGAAGAAATAGTGTCCTAGAATGGGGGTTGGACCCTTTAATGGGTTGTAATGGGTCAGGAGTTGAGGAATCAACAGCAAGAACCTGGTAGTAGAAGGCTGATTCACAACCTTTGGGGAACCTTTATGTTAAGATGAAGAACAGATTTGTGTGGAGACATGGTTTAACCTATGAACTGACCCTGTTTGCCCAATCCTTGGTACAGATGCAAATTAAGTGTTACCATGGTTTGAAAACAAAACAGACCAATTTTGTTATTTTTTAATTTAGATTTATTTATACATAGAAGAACTGGGGGGGGGGTGCAGGCCAGAGGTGAGGGGGCTGGGAGGAGCGAGAAGACTCACCAGAGACAGAGTGGGGAACAGAACAGGTGGGCCCATGGAAATACACTGCTGAGGGGAGCAGCAGCAGAGGCAGGAGAGGTCTGCTGAGCCATGTGGGTCCCCTCCCTGGTTGGGATCTAACTCAGGTCATAGCGGTGATAGAGCTGAGACTTAACCTCCTCAAAGCATTTTAAAAGTCCTCTTGCTCTTTTGGCTTTTTCTCTGAACGTACTCAGTGGTGACAAATACTTGGAAGGTAAATTAATTCTCACAAATCATCGGAATCCTTAGGAGCCATAGGTTGAGCGAATTATGTAGGGGGATCATATAGGCTCAATGATAATATCCTAATATTCTGTCCTACATGAGAAATGGTCCTAGAGGCAGTTACAACTGGAATTCAACATCCATCGCACCCAGTTATGGCCGCCCACTGGGGTTATCCTCCACGGTGAATACTTGCATGACAAAGCAGCACCTCTGTTTTAAACTAGAGCTGTCTTATCACTATTTTTCTCACATGAGAAACTGACATGCCTACAACTGTTACAGGGCAACCCTAACATAAAATGGGTTTGCCTGACTGGGTCCTCACCCGCGTGCTTGAAAGGCACTTATAATGCCCCAACTGCAGGCACACACAACACAGGTAATAAAGGGTTTTATTTACAAGAGAAGGGGAAATAGTGTAGTGAATAACACAAGAAAAAGAGAGGGATACAGATCCGTAAATGTTCTACCAGTTCCTCGGAACTGGAACCCAACAGCATGCTGAGAGCTGGCTCCCAAGGGAAAAGGGACCTCAAGGCCCACATGTCTCTCTTTATACTCAATCTGGCTCTTTTTATACTCAATCTCCACCCTCAGGTACCAGTGATCCGCTTTTCGATTATGACCTTATAGGATTTGTAGTTCTTGGATCTTGTCGGTCTGGAATGGGGGTCGAAGTCCATAACCTATTGTGTAGTCCATTCAGGAGGACCTTTCCCCCCTAACAGTACCACTTACCAGCTAATACTAAATTTAGAATTCCCAGTGGGAATTATTGTTTGTTTAATACAAATCTCTTCCCTTCTTTACAATGTTCTTCATAAGGTGGTCGAAAAGTTTGCCTGTGAGCAAACAAAATTGCATTGTGACTTTACCAGAATGAATGATTTTGTCAGCACAAGTTTGATGAACTAACAACCAGTCTTCAATATACAGATACAGTTAGGAGATCTAAAGTACTAGCTGGGACGCTAACTTTGTTAGAGTAGGGGAAAGGCTCTATTTGAACTAGCCCAAACTAAATTTGGATAATTATTTCTGAGTTTAATGGGACTTTTAGCTCTCTAAGCATTGAGCGCTTTAAAAATACAACCTTTATTCATCTCAAGAACATTCTAATTTTTTTCTTGGCATTTGAAAATTTCAAGCTCAGGATGCCTGTCTTGCTCAAGTTACATACTCTTCCACTTGGGCAGTTCAGCAAGATAAGATTTGAACGAGGCTATCTATTCATGTCAGAGAAGCTAAATTGCTGGGCTATTCGATGAAAGACAGCTCAGTTCTCACTGAACGGCAAGTAGGTTTGGCGGTTCCTTTGCTGAAACCGCAGAGGGCCCCTCATTTCTGAACACTGCATCTTAAAAACTGATGAACTGTTGCTTCAGTTTACAATGTAGATATGTTTTAAAAGTTCTAAGAGTTTGGAAGTTCTCGTAAAACTGTGTTGTTTGGGGCCCTCCCTGGTGGCGCAGTGGGTTGAGCAATGCACTATGAAGCAGACCGCAGCCACTGCAGCACGAGTTCAATCCCTGCCTCCGGCCAGGGAGGGGACCCACAGGACCCAGCAGACCTCTCTTGCTGTGCCCACTGCTCCCCTCAGCAGTGTGTTTCAGTCCATCTGCCTGTTCTGCTCCCCACTCTGTCTGGTGGATTCTCTCACCTCCCCACACCTCTGGCCTGTACCCCAGCTCTTGTGTGCATAAATAAAAAATTAAAAAAAAAAAAAAACAAAAAACTGTGTTGTTTGAGAGACTGATTCACAGCATAAATATGAATGTAAGAGATTAACCTGGATCATAATAACTGAAGGCCACTGGCTTTCCAGAAAACTGCTAGGTAGATAGTAAACAGAGAGAAAGAGAGAGCATGCCAAAATATTAGTTTTTGCGCTTTTTTTAATGCATTTAAAATTTTTTTTTAAATTGTTGTGCAGAACAACTGGGGTGTAGGCCAGAGGGGTGTGTGTGGAGGAGAGCAGGGGGAGGTAAGAGGATTCACCAAAGTGAGTGAGACAGGAGAGGTCTGCTGTGCCATATGTGAATTAGCACCCAGGCCTGGGATCAAACTCAGGCCATAGTGGTGATGTAACAGGGTCATCCCCAGGAAAAGGGGAAGTTCCAAAATCACGGTTCTGCCCTAAGTGGGTGGAGCTGAGCATGGAAAGAAGATTCTGCAGAGAGGACAGAAGGAAGGGAGGAAGAAGGAAGCAGGATGGAGAGCAGCAAGGAGACCTGGAGGAGGCACGTGGAGCAGAGGGACATGTGAAGAAACTGCACTTGCTTTTTGGTCTTGGACTGGTTGGAACAGATGTGGGTGAGAGACCCGTGGGGAGGTTAACAGTGGCAGCTTTCATCTTGACTTTGATTTTGCTCTTTTCCTACCGGATTTGTGTAACCCTTTCTGACCCTTTTCTATGGGCCTCTACTGAGGTCCTTTGGACTTGTGGCAGGCTTTTGGGCCTTGCTTTGGGCCAATCCTATTTGGCTGGACTTTTACCCTCAAGGAGATGGGTAACTTTGGATGCTTAACTTAGTAACTATGTTCTTTGTCCTTTTTGTATTGCACACTAATTGTATTAAAGTTCCTTTCCATTAAAGGTTTTATATGTTTGTCTTGATGCAGCGGATAGAAGAACCCATTCAGAGAAGGCAGGCTTGGGGGTTCTGGGGTACTCCTCTCCCTGCCCTGTAACAGTGATAGTGCTGGAACTTAACCCTGGGCCACCAGACAGACCCAGTTTTTGCTTTAGTCAGTCAAGTAAGGGGAACAATTCTACTCAAACACATATAAGAAATTTGAATTTGGGGCTTCCCTGGTGGTGCTATGTCTTAAGCAATGCTCAATGAAGCCGACCACAGTCACTGCAGCACGAGCTCAATCTCTGCTGCCAGCCAGGGAGGGGACCCACATGGAGTGGCAGACCTCTCTTGAATGGCCCACTGCTCCCCTCAGCAGTGTACTTCTGTTATCTGCCTGTTCTGCTCCCCGCTCTCTGTGGTGAATCCTCTCGCCCCCCCCCCCCCACACCTCTGGCCTGTGCCCCAGTGCTTGTATGCATAAATATTATAAAAAGAAAGAGAGATTAAAAAAAGAAATTTTGATTTTCTTTGTTACCTTGAGATTTTAAATGAAATTTTGTAAGAGAGTAAAAGCATTATTACTAGGCATTTGCTATTCAGCAGCTACTTTTAAATAAAAGCAAGGACTGTTGAGAAACAGGTATTACCTAAACACTGTGGTATAGAATATGTAAAGAACTTAAGTCTTTTTTGAGGCATATAAGTGGTCTAGGGCCCATATATTTTGCAAGTGTGCAGTTTACTTCCCATCAAATTCTTTAAATTTAGATTTCCAGCTATCTGAATTCGTAGAAAGGAGAATATTATAGCCTGTAAAATTCTGAGAAAGGACAAAACGTTTGAGAATGGTCTTAGTAACTATTGCACATAGAATGAGCAGAAGTGTAAAGGATGGTGAATATGAGGAATAAGGTTGCAGAGAAACTATAACACTTAAACCCTTTTCTTGGGTTATGTAATGAATTGTCCTATCCTAGTAAAGGAGAAGCTCTCTGTACTGCAAGAGAGCGACAGCTGGTATGCAGGGGTGTTGCATTGTCCTTATTGTTTTAAACTGACTTTAAGATGCCTTCCTCCTTAAACGTGCCTTCCTGCTTGGAAGATGCAAGCGGGGCATTGCTGAAGTTATTTGTTTCTAGATATTCAATACCTAGCATTGACAGATGCATGCATGTATGAGGGAAGAGAACATTTCTTGAGAGCAAGACTGAGATGAAGACAGTCTGATAGAGTAACAGAGCAGTTTTAACATACCCAGTCAAGGGGAAACAAAAGGCTTCTCTACCTGCCCCATTAACCTCAAGTCCTTGGGCCAATCCAGGGGCACACGGCAGGAGGGAGAGGTTCCCTAGAACACTATTAAGTAGCTGCAATTGAACCATTAATCTCCATGAAAAGCCTTAGAGGAAAACCAGTTCTTTGCTGATGAAAATGCTGATGGACTCCCTGCTGGTAAAGTTCTTCCGGTTAGCAGGGTGGCCCTCCCTTGGGGGCATTCCAGGGATTAGTTTTGGGGCTTGTAAGTCCCCTGGCAGCACTCAAGCATTTATTTATAATCGTAAAGGGGAATGTAGGGTGCCTTCTTCACAACACTCCCCTGGAATTTGCAAATGGATTCAGCCTCAGCAATTTGATTGTTTTTCTTAGAGGTTCCAGAGGATAAGGCCGACCTCTGGCCTGGGAGTGCCAGATCTGAGCGCTGAAGCCCAGGAAAAGGGCTGGAAGTGCTGGCACAGGAGAAGCGGGGTAGCCACTTAAGCCCTCTGCAGCTCAGGGCTCATGGTTTACCTGGGTCCTAAAGCAGTTGTCTCCCTGTGGGGCTGCTGAATAGGGGTTGTTGTTGGGAACTGCAGAGCTTTGCATCTGCCTCTGCCTCTTGGGAGTTGGGAGAAATTTCTGGGACCCCAGGTCTGCTTTAAATGTACTTGGGTTTATATAACATCTAATAATTATCTCCTACTCCCTTATGTCCTAAGTACTGTTCCTAGTGCTTTGCTTGTATGAAGTCATTTGAATCTTCAAAGATTCTCAGTTCTGTGAAAATTTATAGACAGATGTCCAACTGTTACAGGGCAACCCTAATATAAAATGGGTTTGCCTGACTGGGTTCTCACCCGCGCGCTCGAACGGCACTTATAATGCCCCAACTGCAGGCACACACAACAAAGGTTAATAAAGGGTTTTATTTACAAGGGAAGGAGAAATAGCGTAGTGAATAACACAAGGGGAAGAGAGGGATACAGATCTGTAAATATCCTACCAGTTCCTTGGAGCTGGAACCCAATGGTGCGCTAAGAGCTGACTCCCAAGGAAAAAGGACTCCCCAAGGCCCACGTGTCTGCTTTTATATTCAGCCTGGCTGCTCAACTCCACCCTCAGGTCCCAGTGATCCGCTCTTCATAATGACCTTATGGGATTTGTAGTCCTTGGATCTTGTCGGTCTGGAATGGGGGTCGAAGTCCATAACCTATTTGTATAATCCATTCAGGAGGGTCTTTCCCCCTAACACTATTTAAGTGAAGTTTGGGGCTTAGAAGAGAGATCCCACCCATGCACAATCAACAAACCACAGGACCCAACCCTCCTTGCATCTCTGACAAGAGGTGATATTGCTTCTCTGCCCCAGAAAGGAGCAGCAGCCCCTCCCAAGGAGATGTAAGGGGATGCTGGCCTTGGGCCACCTAGGAAGTGCACATGTGATCTCCACGACAACACACTCACCAATCTGCCTTTGCTTTTTCCAAATACACCCATATTACTCATGAAGTAGCTGATTGTTTTTTGTTTGAAGTCAGTAGTTTGGTGTAAGGTAAATGAAAGGTTATCAGGCTTTTCCGCTCTCCCACCATTAGTGTCCACAATAGATACTGCGGTCCTGTACGCATGCCTAACGGCAGGCACCGCAAGTAGGGTGTGAGCATGCGCAGGTGGACGCACCTGCGCAGAGAGACTGGGTATATAAGGCTAGCGTCACGGGCGGGCAGGAGAAGCGGAAGGGCGGCGGTGGAGTACAGTAGATAATATGAAAACGGCTAAGACAAGGAGACTACTTGAACTGATGATGAACCCACTCGTTCTGGGATGGTTGCAAGACATTTGGGATTGGAGGTTGAGGTTATATTTAAGTAACTTGCTCGAGGTCACTTGAGCAAGCGAGTAAAGAAGGGCACCGGGCTTTGAGCAGCAGCAAGACCTTCACCTGTGCTGGGCCTGCTTCTCCAGGAGTAGCCCCTCTATGACTGGATCCCCAGCATGTGGATTTCCACACTGCCCCTGCTCTTGGCATCCTGGCTGAATTTGGCTTATCTGTTCTGGACATCATGTTGCTCAGTCAAGAAGCTCTTCTGGAATGTTCCAGTTGCCACAGCCTCCAGTACCGTACACCATATGCTGAACCCCTCCCACTGGCGGGGAGGACAGATGGTGAGGTCCTGTGCACCACCACGCCAGCCCTTCCTTTCTAGTTAGCTGTGGGGGCAGCTAGGGAATCTGCCGCTGGCTCACAAAATTTCACAGGAACTACCCATGGTGGAATGGAGAGAAGACTTTGGGGCCTGATGAAGTAGGTGTGGACCCTATGTCCCCCCAAGATCATCCATGTGGCCTTCAGAGAGTCACTCACCTTTAAACTGGGGCTTGCTTTGGGGAGAAAAGAGGAGCCCATCTTTAGCAAAGTGTTTAACATAGAACTTAGCACACAGTAGGCTGTCAACGAATTTTTTGTTCTCTGCCTTCTTCATATGAAATAGCTACTCAAATAAAGAAGTGCCTATTTGAGCCACAGGCACTAGGAATTTCATGTGTTTGCTTAGTCCCCCAGAGGAAGAACTGTGGGTGCATGTGGGCTAGAAGTGCGAGCCGGTGGGACCATGCAGTGCTCGCACCAGACCATTAATAACGATGTGGCGCTTATGTTTGAAAGCCAAGGATATGTTCATACAAGGCCCGACTATGTTTTTACAGCCCCACAAAACATTCATCCACCTCAGCAGGGCTTTTTTAGTGCCAGTTTTAGAATTTTGATGTTTTCTCTTTTCTCTTAAAGTGATTTACATTGCAAAGCAGTTTCTGGCTTTGGCAGGCTGCAGAGCTGGTGCCTGGACATTTTTTTCTTGAACAGTTTATTAGGGATGGAGGATCCAGCTCAGAGAGATCCTGAATATTATACATTTTGTTAAAAATTCAACTCTCAACTTCTTTTTGAGCATAAAAAGAAAATAATTGGTTTTAAAATATGTGCATACATTTATTCCTTGGGATCCCTGCCGAGACCTGGGGGGTGGGGAATACTGGAGTCCAGAAAGGCTGGGATGAATTGTTGCTGGTTCTCTTGAGGGAGGGCTGGTCCAGGTGGGCGCTTGGGCAGGGTTGGCTTAGGGTTTTCCAGGAAGTAAAGGCTCTTAGTGCTGCCCTGGCTGCCTAGACAAAGGTAATTTCATTCATTTCCTAGCTAACTTCTGAGTATACCAGGGAGAAAATTATGGCTCTGTTTTCCTGCCAAAGTGATTTGAATTCCATGCAGTTCTGCTAGAATGTAAACTGCTCTCCTTAATTGGAATGAGGGCACATGTGACATGCTCATCAGATGCAGAATCAGCAGCTGCCCACATGACTGTGATTTGGTCAGCATTAACACCGCCTTTTCCAAACGAAAAAATAGAAAATGATCTTGAAAAACACTCTGAGCTAACCACAAATAAGAGGATGTGTTTTTTTGTTTCTTGATGGCTTGTTGGTAATTACCAATTTATTGATTGATCGATCATCAGTGTCCCCTCTATGGCCCATTTGCTATTTATTTGCACATGGAAGCCAGTGACTTTATCACAACAGCCAGCAGGGCCACTTTCACAGGTGTGTGCCCAGACTTAACCCTCTTCATGGCCTGGCGAGTAGCAGAACCCCCTTCCTAACTCCCCTGCTCTCCGTATATGTCACTTTTATGCTCCTCTGATGACCTCTCACAGCCCTAGCTGTTTCCCTGGAGATTTGTCAGTCTGGGAAGAGCTGAGGGCTGAGTGTACAACCCAGATCTGGCCAGATAGCAAGATGCTCCCTCCTGTCCTCAGGCTCCACGAACACACTGTGACTCTTGAGGGGACCCCTTGTGCCCCAAACATTGAAGCATCACTTTTGAGCATCAAAAGTGAAGATTTGTATGGACATTTAGAAAGTTGTTCTGGGGATGGAGGTGTTAAAGGCATTAGTTTGAAAGTAAAAAAAAGTAAGACTGGATGCTGAGGTTGATGAGAACCCAAGCTGCAGAAAGTAGTGTGTCTTTATGAAATCGCATGTGCAGAAAAGGGCCCTGAAAACAGGCTTTTTCTCCTGATCTGTCCAAGTTGGCGAACTCTTTCTTTAGGGAAGCCCTTTCTGATATTCCTTTATGCTGTTTCTCAAGATTTAACTGTCTGGCTTGATTTTTTTTTTTTTAGAGAGGAGTTTTGAGTGAAATGTCAGAGCCAGAAATCAAATTCCTGGCTGGTGTGTGAAATCTGAGGACACTGAACACAGTCACACACAGGTACAGCCAAGCCTGTTGGAGGAGAACCTGGAACCGAGGAAGGTGGAGCCCTCAGGCCTGAGGTAGTGCTCGCCAGTAGGGGGTGGGGGTAGGGGCAGATCCAACCAGCAAATCCAACCAGCACCACCACTGTGGTGCTGAATGTGCTGTGAAGGGTTGCTTTTTTCTGGTTCACAACAAAGCAAGGAATGGGTTCAGTCATCACCCACTAATTCTTCACCTTCCCTTCTACCATAGGATTTCTTGAATTAAATTTCCCTCTGATTTTAAAGGTAAAAATGTTCTTTGGTAAAAATTGAAAAATATAAAAAAGCATAAAGAAAAATGATTCATTGTTCTATAGCTCAGTGATGATCACTTCTCTCCCTTTTTATAAAGAGCTGATTCCTTTTAAAGGAGTTAAATCCACAGTTGCATGTAAAGGATGATTTCATGTTCGTCTCCTGTGGATGTGAACAGTCTTTAAGGGTTGAAATGTCTTTCTGAAAAAACTATTTGTGACTCATCCAATAGTCTTACTGTGGCTCATGGAATTAATTTTTTCTTTTCATTGCACATGGAATTCCTTTTTTCTTTCATTTCAAAGAAGATGGAAGATGATACCTGTGCATTAGTTTGGTCTAATTAAAACTGAGAACTGATTTAGCTAAAAATCCACTTTTTTATCCTCTTTTCAGGAGAGAAGTTAAATTATTCAAGTGTGTGAATGAAGTTTTAACTGCACCACCAGACTCTCTTGAGCTAGTAACCTTTCTGGTCAAACTAAAATTGTTTGGACTGTCGATTTTTTTCCTGTGCTTCTCCCATGAATAGGTCCTGTGGACAAAGATCTCAGACTGTTTTGGAGTGGTTCATGTTACCAGAAGTGATTTTCATTTTCATGTTTTTTTCTCTCTTTAGTTAAAAAGTTGTTAAAGTCCTTTGTGTTTGAATGAGTTAAAAGATGAGGGGGACCCATAGTTAACTTGAGAGTTAAATTATAACTTAGTACCTTTTTGTGTAAAGACTTTTTTAAAAAAAAAGAAAGGAAAATCAATACCCAAATCGGTGGGGGGAGAAGCTCTCTTATCTATCTGTCCTTCTCTTTCATCTGATGTTCCCTTCAACCTTTAAAGAAAACGATTTGTGGTGTGAAGTTGGATGAAAATGACTATTTACTTTTTTGTTTAGAGTTTTAAAGAATTCAGTTGAACTGGCTCAATGACCACGTCACTTGAACTTACTACCATTTACTTCAGCCAGCAATTCATCGAAACAGGCACCTATGTTGTGGGGTCAGATGGGAGAGGGGAAGGCAAAAACCAAAGCAGAAGATACCGATATGTACCCTAGGCGTATACCCAGGCTAGCTGGGTAAATGGAATCTTTATCTAAGAACATGCACGAATCATTCATTATTGTAATTTGTTTTAATCATGAAACTTTTAAATTTCCATGACAATGATCATAATATTATTAGGGCACCAGACTAGCGATTTTCTCAAGAGCTGAAGCTGAATCAGAGACCTCTGTTAATGGACTCAGGTGTATTGTGACATCACTCCATGTTTGTTGGGGTAGCATCACTAGAGCTCTTTGACACTCTGTGATTTTAGAAGCCACTCCAAGGCCATGTTCAAGATGGACCCAGAAATATCTAAATTGGTTTCCTTCCCAACTTCCCCCGTGTCCCTGGAACTATTCAGACTACTTTTAGACCTGTAGCGATAGATGATTCTGCTGGGATTATACAGGTCTCTAGTTGTAGTCTGTGGATGTAGATAGAGAGAACACAAAGTATCTCAGGGACAAATCTGCTGCTGGACAGTTTGAGACTTCCACAAAGAAGGGCCCTGGCTACAATACAAGGTTTTGAACTTTTTGGTTTATTTGTCTGTTAAATGAATGACCACTAAATTGTCGTAAAACAGATGCTAGATCTCCTTAGGAAGTGCCATTTTCCCCCCAAAGATTTATTTATTTATGCATACAAGAGCTGGGGTACAGGCCAGAGGTGCAGGGGCAAGTGTGTGTGTGTGTGTGTGTGTGTGTGTGTGAGAGAGAGAGAGGATTCACCAGAGACAGAGTAGGGAATAGAACAGGCAGACTGACTGAAGTACACTGCTGAGGAAAACAGGAGAGGTCTCCTGTGCCATGTGGGTCAGCATCCTGGCCGGGGATCGAACTTGTGCTGTGGTGGCTGAGGATGCTTCATAGTGCAGTACTTAACCTCTTGCGCCACCAGAGAGGCCCCAGAAGTGCTATTTTGTGTTATTTACCATCCTTTTAATGTGACAACTTTCAATTCTGGGTAGGAGAAGTGAAACACAGATTTGGTAACTTGGTCCTATTTGGATAATATGTCAAGTTCATATGGGTTTGGTATGTAGGCCTTTCTAGTTAATGACTTGCATTATTAGGCTCCAGAGCTACTGTAGCTCTCCTTAGCTCATAAGTCTTCCTTTACATAGTTGATGTGCTGAGAAATGTTGCACTTTAGAATTAATTTTTGTACAAAGTAATTGTATTTTTATATGTGACAGGTGCTTTTCTTTTTTTAAAGATTTATTTACTTAATGCATACAAGAACTGGGGTATAGGCCAGAGGTGTGGGGGGTAAGAGGATCCACCAGAGACAGAGTAGAGAACAGAACAGGCAGATTGACTGAAACACACTGCTGAGGGGAGCAGTGGGCAAGGCAGGAGAGGTCTGCTGTGCCATGTAGGTCACCTCCCTAGCTGGGGCCAGGGATTTGAACTAGTGCTTCAGTGGTTGAAATTTGCTTCATAGTGTGTTGCTTAAACCACTACACCATGAGGGAGGCCCTTCTTCTTCTTTTTTTTAAAGATTATGTGTACAAAAGCTGGGGTGTAGTTTAGAGGTGTAGGCAGGGTGTGTGTGTGAGAGAGGATTCACCAGAGACAGTTGGGGAGCAGAACAGGTGGATCTACTGAAACACCCTGCTGAGGGGAGCAGTGGGCAAGGCAGGACAGGTCTGCTGCACCATGTGGGTCACCTCCCTGGCTGGGGATCAAATTGATGCCGCTGTGGCTGGCAATAGCTTATAGCTTCATAGTGTGGAGACCCAACTCCTTGTACCACCAGGAAGGCCACGGAAGTGTTTTTTCTTTAACAGAATTAAGATGTGCATTGTTTTTTAAAGAAATTTGTCAGTCTCCATTTTATTTTCTAGATCAAATCTTTAAAAGAACTGATGTAGTCATTAAAAATTAGGTTAACAATTATCCATAAAAATGATAACTGTGTATCTGCTAATTTTCTGTGTAACACCAAACCTGAAGAGTTCTTTGAAATGCCACATTTGCATCTTGAAAAGAGGATGTTATTTGTATGCTTTCATTTTCCTCTTATGTTCCTTTTTCAAATGTTAATCATTAGTCCTTCCTCATGACCTCTGCAAGTAGCAGTCCAGAATATACTGGAACAATGGTGGCCAAGGGCTATGAGAGTTACAAATGGCCTGGGGTCATGTCCTGGGTCAAAAAAAAAAGTTGAAAGGTTATTCCAGTGGTCAGCCTCAGGTCCTGGGAAAGGTAGACCTCCCCCTCCACCCTCCTCCCTGCTGTGGAAGCTGACAAGGATGTCCTCGTGTGGTCAGGGCTGTGCTGAGGGAAGACAGGCCTTGCAGGTTCTCAGAAACCCCTTTGATTTGCTGCCGATTTCACATGATGTTTAGGAATAAACAGAGTTCAATGACCAGAGTCTAGACAAACAAATCATGGCCCTGGCAAAGGCAGTGATCTGATGACATGTTATGTCTTTGCAGTGTGCAGAGAAAGGAGCCAGCTTTGAAATTCAAACGCAGGGCTTTCGTGAGCTAACAGCAAAGAAGGCACTGAGACAAGGGTTCAGACAAACAGACCCTACTCTGGCCAAATTAGAAGGTATTCCCAGCTTTGTGGCTTGTGATTTTCCATCTCTGTCTTCCTCCAGGCATTAGGAAGCTGCCCTGAACTTGAATGAAATGTGAGAGGTTTAAATATTAATATTTCTGAAGCCCTTGGGGTAGACTCAACCACCTGCTTTCCCTGTAGCAGCTGTCTTAGACAGTTTTCACTAGAGAGACACCATTTTACTCTTTAAGCAAAATATTTCATCAAAGTTGGATTTTAATTGAGCCAGGAAGACTTCCAAGATAGTTCTTGTTTACTGGTTGGCTTTATCTGTCATTTAGAGGTGAAGAAAAATCTCAGACTTCCTCATTTAATTGCTTCTTCCTCCTCCACCCTGATGGTGAAGCTACAGTTATCAAACCCTTGCCAGTTGTGTGTTATCAGCATGCAGGACGTAAAGAAAAATCCCACTTTCATGAAGACTATAACAGGAAAATTGCTAAGAAAGGGCTGAACCTACAGAATTTCTGTAAAATAACCCCCAAGTGAAAACAGCAGCCTTTTTTTTTTTCCCTTGGAACATGTGCTTCTCATAAATGATAAAGTATGTATACAATAAAGAATGCCTAGAAAATGCGGTGGGCAGTATTCTTCTGTGAATGCATTTTGGTTCTTTTAGTTTCAAAATAATTCATTTTCAGCATTTATCAAGGGAGATTCTTTAACAATTAGTTAAGTACATTTTTCTTTGCCGGCATTGAATTGTTTACTCAATGTTAATGGTTCCTCACAAATATTTACTGAATCTCTCTGTAAACTGTCCTCTAAATTAGACCAGAAGGTTCAAAACTCTGACTAACTCCCCTTTGGTATCCAGCCTTTTAAGGTAATCTCTCTGCTGGTATCTGTGCAATTAACTGAGAGCATTTTAATAACAGGGAATAATAATTGCTGTTTGCTTATCATTGAGAGGAATTTCCCCCCGTGCATTTATTTTAGGGAGACTAGGTTGTTATGTAGCACACAGTGATGCTGATAAAGACTTTAATTACTGTGTGAGAGATTTTAGTTGGTGAGGGACAAGAATTTGCAGTATTTTTGCTTGTATTTTATGAAAAAAGGAGAATCTTAATTTCCCACAACTGCTAAAAATGTGGAAAATGCTAGAGTAAAAAGTGTTTATAGAGATAACCATAAATCTATGTAAATGTTTATTGGTGCAACAAAATGTGCAGAGATGAACAGATGATGAGAGGATAAAAGCTCAAAACCTATATTTACTACTCTTTTCAGGAAAAGGTTTTGTGATGGATATAAATTAACAACTTTACAAACCAATCTGGGAAAAAGAAAGCATTTTTCATTGACATTACTCTATTTTTGAAGACTGCCACTTCTGAATGTAGCAAACCTTCTTCAGAGGTTCAAAACATCACTAGGTCTATACATTAATTTCAATTTTTATTAATTATAACCTGAGCATATACTTGCTCCTACTCTAGCATTTACCCTAGAGGTGAAAACGTTCAAGTTTTGAATAATTTAAGGCCTGTGTAAATTAATTTTCAGAGACAAGAATTGTATGAAGCAAACTCGATTCATAGACATACATAAAGATACCTGTGACACTAGAACTGCAGTTAATAGAATGGAAGCATTAAATAATTTTTCAGTTATTGCAAAGATTTAACAGTTTGAAATTCAAGGATTGGGTTGAGGGGCGGGAATCATCCTTCTTCTGGGAAAGATAATGTGACTCAGAATGTTAAAGCCAGCATAAAGCTCAAGTTCAGCAGTCTTATCACATGAACGCATTCATTTTTGCATTCCTTCAACAAATGAGGGCCCACTGGGTGTTAGTCCCCCTCCCAGATGTGGGATTACAGTGATGATCAAAGGCATATCAGATCTCATTCTCATGGGGAGAAGATGGGGAGAAAGGATGTGATCAGATTTGCATTTTGAAAAACCCAGCCTCGCTTATTGAGATTTTTTAAAAAAAGATTTATTTATTTATGCATACAAGAACAGGGGAACCGACCAGAGCTGCAGGGGATGAGAGGATTCACCAGAGACAGAGTGGGGAGCAGAACAGGCAGATTGAAACACACTGCTGAGGGGAGCAGCGGGCAAGGCAGGAGAGGTCTGCTGCACCATGTGGGTCACCCTCCTGAACGGCAGCAGGAATCGAACTCATGTTGCAGTACCTGCATTTTGCTTCATAGTGCGTTGCTTAACCCACTGTGCCACCATGGGGGGGGGCCCTTATTTTTAGACTTTAAGATAATTATCACATTTGAGTAAATACCTGGAGTAGAACCATTTAGTACCAGGAAAATTAAAGAGATGCTCTGTATTCAGTGATGGGGCTATGGTTTATATTTCCTAGAAGCTTTAAAAAAATGTATCTTTTTTTATTGCATACTGATTTACAACACTGTGATTTAGAGGTATAGGTTCCTACCTCTTCAGTTCAAGAAACTTTTTAATACTATGGTTCATGTTGTTTTTATGTTGTACAAGCTAAAAAAAGATCACAGGCTTTCCCGTTTCTTTCTATGGATATATTTATTGCTCTGGTGAGGGCTGAACTTTCTGCCAGCTTAACAGTCACAAGCACGTCAGCTCACTGTGAATGTGGGGATGACACTCACCTTGATAGCTAAAACTCTGATCTTGCCAATTCAAGGGAGTATCCAGCTAATGACTACTCAGTCATTTTCTGCCTAGATCCCATCTTTTGCAAGGTTCTTCCCCCTCCCTTTAGGGGGATGGACTAGAATCTAAGTTCATGATAGGGAGGGGCTGGCAGCACTTCTGGACCAGTTTCCGTAAGTCCTCTGACCCCTGGCCGGAGATGGGCTCTCTATGAGATGGCCTTTGCACTCAAGTCTCTGAGAGCAGATGACCTCAACCCCTCCTGGATTTTGCCACTACGCCCCACCAACTCTCCCTACCAGTACTCCATACTTTGCTGTCCTCACCTTCCTGCCCGGTGACCCCTTCAGGTCTATGGGTGCTTTCTCTGCATCTTCCACTCCATCTGATGCCCTGGCAATTGAAACATAGGATTCTCTGGTCTGGGACCCCCACCATGGGGCAGTGAGTGGGGGCCAGAGCTAAATTATTGTGCTTTATCTGGGGACATGGGGCAGAGACATAGTGTCACCCCAGCTGTAAGGGGCCAAGGTCATGGGACCAGGGTGTTGTGGGGTGAATATGGATACAGAGGGAGCAGGAGCTAGGGACCTGGATGGGGACCAGGGTGTGAAGGAGGTTTGTGGGACACATCTGAAGGGTAGGGACATGGGATCTTGCTAAATAGACCAACAGATCTATTGCTCTTCTCTCTTATTTCTTATCACTTTACCCTCAGAGTTTTAATATCTTCCCTTTACAGTGGAGAGAAAAAATTATTTTCCTCTAGGCCATTATTTATGGATACACCTTATATATAGATTACTTCAGGGCTTTCGTTTTTCATAGTCATACCCAAGGTTTTAAACCTTAAAATTTGTGAAAGTCAGGCTTGTTAACACAAAAAGATAAAACCTCTTTATCTGTTAACAAGCCTGACTTTCACAAATCAGAAAAGTCCTACTTTTTAAGACTGTTGTCTTTACTATGAGTTTGAAAATTGTTGTTCAGGGATTTGGTGGCTTTATTTGTTTTCACTGCATCTAGCTGTCTCAGGAGGCCACAAACCTCAGCCTCAAGCTCCATTTCAGCAGAGGGCAAAGGATGGGGGGTGGAGAGGTGGGTAAGCAGGTAGGGCAGTTTGTAAAGGAGGGAAAATGAATGGGGTTGAGACTAGAATTTACTACGAACAGAAACTGACCAGAAAGCTTCCAACGATATCCCAACTCTATTTAGAATCAGAACTGTCCCAAAGAATGTCAGGTTTCCCTTGTTCAGCAGGAGGCATGCGCTTCCAAACCTGTGGGATGTGCTGCTTCCTTTTGTTTACAAGCTTCTTCCCGAAGTCCTTATTGAGGCTGCTTCTATATCTGACCGAAATTGCTGACATAATTTGCCCTGAAAACTATTTCTTTTCCTGCTTTCTGAGTCTCTGCAGGGGTGTTTAAATCTTCCAAGTGTGAAATCTCACCCCAAAGCTTTTTCTTGAAAGTGATTCTGAACATCGAGGAGTGGATGATTTAAGCCAGTCTTCAAAAATCATTCTACAAAATGTAGGATGAAGTGAGATATGAACTGTAAGACATGAAGGAGAGAACATAGTGCCAGGATGTATTTGTAAGAATGAGATTTTTTTGATTCAAATGATTTTATCATTGCCAGGTCACCAGCAGGGGGTCAAATAATTTGTTATCTAGCACTTATTTCAAGTCACTGGACGCTCCACTCAGCTCTTCAATAGCTCCATTGTAAAGAAAAACTAAAACAAAACTCTGGGCTGGAACAGGCCTGGCACTTAGGGGGTAAGTGCTGACTGCCCAGCCTCTCACATGCTGTTAGTGGGGGGAAAGGGGCTTAAAAACTGTCATTGGCTTAGAACTTTTCTCACTGGTTCTGGGTTTGGCCACCTTTTGCCCTGAATGCAAAAAAAAAAAAAAAAAAAAAATTAACGAACAGGATAGAGGGAGAGACAGAAGTAGCATGGGAGATGGAGAGGAAGGGAGAAGGTCCAGCTACTGACTGACGGTTATAGGAGCCAGCTGAGGTCTGTTGCTGTTGAGTTTAGGGGCCCTAGCCCCTTCCACTCTAATGAAAGAGAGCACTCACATGCACCATTCCCTAGAAAAACTCCTAAAACGGCCACTTAGCTCCACCCACTTCCCAGCAGCCCCCTCACTCGGACACCAGGGGTGGATTCAGACCATGGTCCTGCAAAGGTGGCACTCTTCTGGCCTGGGTGGTGCCCTGAAGTGGAATACGGGAAGGTTCTACTCTTCACCTACACCTGACTGCTCCAGCAAGGCGATAAGCAGAGCCCGAGTGTCATCCATCCACTTCACTGTTGGGGGAAGAAACTGGGAGACATGTTGACTCTCTAGTATAAGGACGTTTTTTTCTGGGTGTTAAGCCTTGGTGCTTAGGGAAATTGTTTTTTTTTTTTAAAGATAGAAAGTGTTGCCCATCTGTCATGAGGGACAATGTTTTTCTGAATCTCAGTGGCTATGACAGGCTGTTTTGCCACTTAAATTAAGCAGAGAGAGAGAATGACCATCTCAGGCCAACAGTGGGTGCTGCTGCTTTCACTGAGCAAACAGTGTGGTAGAATGAAGAGGCACCATGGGCTCACAGGTTACCCCTGCTGCTTCTGAGCAGCTTGAGGCTGGAGAAGTAACTTTACCTCTTTGGATTTCAGTAGTCAAATCTGGGAAACAGCAGGGTTGTTTTGAAAAGATTAATTTCTTGAATACCCATGAGTTGAAGCTATAATTTATGTTTTAAAATTAATGTTTTAGAAAAAGTTAACTTTTTTTTACACTTTCCAAATATATAAAAATGTATTGATTATGTCTTTTCAAACTCCAAAACCTACCCCCCACACATTTACCTCCTCTCACTGAGAATCACTGAATTAGACTTTTAAAATTGACCCTTGTGCTCATCTGGGGTTGGAATATATACTGCAGAATATTATGACATAATCAATCTGAATGTCATCACCATTCATTATCTTTAAAAGCATTTATGAGACAGCTATAAGCTCAGGGCACTGTCTAGATGGAGCCACAGCCTTTGATTTCTAGTACCTTGCTGGCCAAGATGGGTCTGCAGTAGTCAGGCTGAAAGACTTAAAAACTGGAAGGCCAGATCAGGTTGCAGTTAAAGCCTTTCAGCACACACGCAAAGGGAAGGAATCGTGGGGTCACATGGAATGTAGTGTGTAATGCAGATGAATGAGACTTGGGTGTGGAGATGGTAGCCATTAGTTAAAATCTCAAAGGTGGAGATTGGATTTGAAGGGCTGCTTATTCCAATGGGAATAAACTTGGATTGGGGTAGGATGACCAGATAAATCATGGGATTTTTAAAGATTAGAGGAGCCGTGAGTGAAATACTCTGTTCCATTATGTCCTGGTCCAGACCACAAAGAAAAATAAGACATTTTCTGCCCTCCCCAACCCCCTAGAGCAGCTACTCTAGCATTTGATATATTAGGGCAAGTGCAGTTGAGTGTTGGGGAGGAGAGATTAGCGGGGTGGGGAAGGGGAAAAGCTTTGCAGAGGAAGTGACAGGCCACAAATGAGAGAACTGAGGCCCAAAGAGGCAAAATACATTGTCAAAAACACACAACAAGAGGAGTAGACTTGGGCCTCCCTGGTGGGGCAGCGGGTTGAGTGCTGCACTGTGAAGCATCCGCAGCATAGCAGCGCGAGTTCAATCCCTGGCCAGGGGAGGGGACCCACATGGCACAGTAGATCTCTCCTGCCTTGCTTGCTGCTCCCCTCAGCAATGTGTTTTAGTCTGTCTGCCTGTTCTGCTCCCCACTCTCTCTGGTGAATCCTCTTACCTCCCATGACGCTGGCCTGTACCCCAGTTCTTATATGCATAAAATAAATCTTTTTTTTTAAGTGTAGACTCACTGAGCTCACATCCCAGGTCCTCTACCCCTGGGCTAATCCTCCTTGCGTTTCATTTTTTTTCCTGATATCTGATTGTCTGCTTGAGGAAAGTAAGGAATCCCATGAGGATGAAGGACCTGGGAAACAGAAAAGAAACTGGAACTTGATTTAGTACACAAAAACCCCACATCCTGGGAAGACCTAAAATGAGGGTGAGAATGAAGCCTATACAGTGGGGAATTGAGAGATGAAATGCTCATGACGTTATTTGACCTCTGCAGCCAGTTCTACTCATGGACTTTTGCTTCATCCAGTTTACTGTGACCTGCCATCCAAGAACCCTCACTGGTGCAATTGAGTACATGTGGTTGTTTCGACAGCAACTCTTCCAAGCCTTGATTGTGGGTTCATTGAAC
The DNA here is from genome assembly GCA_019455555.1 of Galemys pyrenaicus. Taxonomy (NCBI): domain Eukaryota; kingdom Metazoa; phylum Chordata; class Mammalia; order Eulipotyphla; family Talpidae; genus Galemys; species Galemys pyrenaicus. The sequence continues at coordinate 11,559,949 of JAGFMF010011381.1, forward strand.
CTCCACGAAGACTGTAGCTGTAGAGATGGGGAAGGATGGTTGGCAAAGGTGTGAAGAGGAGAAGAAGGTGGGAAAATTTGATAGATTGGATAAATTGAGAGATGAATCTGTTAGGTTTTGGGTGTGCAGTTGCTGGGAAAGTGATATTGTTGAGTGTGGTGGGGATGTCTGACAGGCAGTGTTTTTGTAGGAACTAGAGAACCTCTATAATTTCCTGCCTAAACTTTCTTTTCTCAACCATGTTTAATTTGAGTGGTTCTATCTGGAGCCACTGAGTGATGGAAATCTTGGAATGCTTGAAGGAGTGGGGACAACAGCAGTCATTTGGACGAATGTGGTTTTGAAGACTTTCTGGCTACCGAAAAGGTAGCCTTAAAGCAGTCTTCTGGCAAAACACACTTTAGGGAAACTTGAAAAGAGTATGTCACTAGAGCAGTGGAAAATACCCTCCCTGTGGTTTTAGGGTCTGATGTTCAAATGATATGCAAGCTAAAGATTAAGAGAGGGAATTAGCTGGAGTTAGGCTGCCCATAAATGCTATTCATATAATTAGATGATGAGAAGAGAATTCTAAAAGCATCCAACTCAATTTCCTTCATTTAGGATATTCTCATTTAATTAGCTATGACCCTAAGGGAACAAGCAGTCTGAGACAGTACTGAAAATATGGGAACAAAAGGAAACAAAATCTGAGACTGATTGTAGATAATCTAATACATGCAGTTTGGGATTCTAGTCAAAGAAATTCACAACTCACAGGGTCCCTCACATTTCCTTGGTACGTTAATAGAATCTGACTTCCTAGTTTAAGAATGGAAAATTCGGTGAGATATCAAACACTCCTAAGTTTCAAGAAGCTGGAACATGACTGAGCTTAAGCTGGCTGACCAGGGATAGCTGGAAAGATGAACCATGGTGACTCTTGAGCTACAGGTTTTGTATGAAATAGTTGGAAGAATTGGACCGGAGAGCCAGTTTAGAAGGTGGCCTCATCGGACGTCACAGGAGGAGATAATTTGCTTTGCTGATTTTTTTTTTTTCTAAAGGATATTAGCTGCTTTGCTTATTGAGTTTAGCAGATGCTTTTAATGAATTTTAGTAGTTACATTATCTCATTTCCTGGGTGATCTAAGAGCACAGTGAGTAAGCAGGACAGGATGCCATTTCTGAGGAAAGCATTATTCATGTCATTGGAGAGGTGAGCTTTGGGGAAAGGAACGTCTGGAACCACAATCTTGAGACCATAATCCTGATCAGTTTGTTGGAGCAATGCCTAGGACCACTTTCTTGAGAACTTAATCCTCATTACTTGGAGAAAGAAGGCACCAAGTTTCTAACTTAGGGGACTTCTCTTGTTTAGTCTGAGGGAAGCTTCATTTCCAGTTTTGCCAGTGAGCTAATGACATGAGAGGGGAAGAGTCAGTAATTCCAGTACCAATGAGTTTTTGTCTTTGGACCAGAGTATGAAATTCCACTATCTTGTCTGGTTTTTGAGCAAGCAACTCAAAATAATTATTAACTTCTTACTATCCTCTTCATATGATGAACTATACAAAAACTGAAAGTAGCAGTAGGCCACATTTGTTTATAAACTATAGAAATGGGAATTTTGTATAGTTCAACCTAATTTTTCAGCAAAACTCAATAATCATGTAAGATATATGGATGCGTTATTCTCCAAGATCATATATTGTTAATTTCACTTCCTGTTGTCTCTCTAAGAAAAGTCAATAGTGAAGCTATTATGCTCACTTCCTCTAGATTTTACTGAAAAAACATTGCCAACTTTACTGACTGCTGTGAGCTCTGCCTCGTGTTATTGTCTTCTGCTCTTTTTGGGGAGCCAACCTGAGGTTCATAGAGTGTGGATTTACGGCTGTTGTTACTGACATGGAGAACTGCTGAGCTATTCTCTCTGTTTTTGAAGTGGTCACTCTTATTATTTCTTTTTGGGGACAGGGAGAAATGTCTTTTATGAAGCTCTTGTATTCTTGTACTATCAGAAAGTTTCATTAAAAAAAACTAATGGAGCTGAAATTTTTGCTTTCTAGTAGATAATTTCTGCATAGCTGATTCATAGATTGGCTAGCACATCACAGCAACTCATTATTTACTACTTATCCAGTAGCCCATTAACTTTATTTCTGCATCTTTGCTTCTAGGAGTGATTTTAAACAGAGTGGTTGTTGTTAGTCTGTCAATTTAAAAAAATCATACATATGTAACAAAAGATATTATTAAACCAACATAGATAACTGTCTGACTATATTGACAAAAAATGAGTGTACACTTTTCATTAATATAAAAATAAAGTCCAAGTGTATTAAAGAGCTAAATATGAAAACCAAAACTTAGAAACTATTAGGGAAAAATGGGGAAGATTTAATTTTTAAGACAATAACTGGAAGGAATTTCTTAAAATAGGTAAAGAACATAAACAGATTTATACATTGGACTACATTAAATTTAGTAAACTGTGTGACAAAGCACTATACGTAGAGCTAGAAATAATCTCAGACTAGGAATTTTTTTCAATTTCTAAAAGTCAGTGAGCATTTAGTACCCAGAGTGTGCAAAAGTGATTTCACACCAATAATTAAAAAATGGGTAAAGGTATGAAGAGGCAATTTAGAGACAAGGTAATAATCAACAACTGAAAAGACACCAACTTCAGGAATAACCTGGGAAATGCAAAATAAAACAGCAATGAGGACCATTTCCTAACTATCAGATGGGAAAACATCAAAGGGTCTGCTAATACCAGGTGTTCTCAAGGACATTGGAAAGTTGACACTCATATTCATTGGTGGTGGCAATGGTAGATTCTGCAGAATCTTGTTTTTTGCAGAACAAGTTGATAATTCTCAGTGAAGTTGGACATATATCCTCTGTACCTTAGTTATTTCACTTCCAAGTATTCTAAGACTTTCTCACAGATACTTAAGGAGCACCATGTCTAATAGCAAAAACGTAGAAATAACCCAGCTTTCTATTGACCAGAGTTTGGCTTGACTAGTTCCAGTACCTGATCAAATCCAGCTCACTGTCTGCTTCTGTATACCTTGTGAATAATTCTTATATTTTTAAGTGATTAAAGCTATCGAAGATAATGTTTTATATCATAAATTATGTGAAATTGAATCATTAGTGTTCATAGAAAAGTTTATTGGAATACAGCCACACTCATTCATTTAAGTGTTGTACTGTATGTACCCCCTCCCCTCCATGGTTCTAATCTATGCCAAATTTGTGGAATAAAGGAATGAATGATTGTGATGGACACAAACCATGGAACAGTAGTTAAAATCAATGAATTTAATCTACATATATTAACATGGTAGAAACTTAAAATGAAAAAAATTCAGAAAGGTATGAATAGTATGATACTGTTTTATACTTAAAAATAGTATACATGATTTACAGGTACAAATATGATTATCATAAATCTAAAGCATGCATATGAATAATAATAATAATAATTATGGGATAATGGTTACTTCTAAAAAAGAAGGGGAGAATGAATAAGAGATTGGATTTTAGTTATATTTATGTTTTGCTTATTACCAATAGAGACCTGAATTAAATAAAGATGCCTGGTCCTCACCCCAGAGAGTCTATTGAATTGTTGAGATGGAGGTCTCTGCAACTATGCTTAAAAAATCTCCCCAGACTTGGAACCATTGTCATAGGCTTTAGTGGAAGGGAAAATATAATGATTGTCATAGTAATCAAAGACCAAGCAAGGGTCATTCTTATGAAGTTACTGGAAGACTTGTCTTCCAACTTTTAGAGGAGTTAAATTGGGTGTCTAGAACTAGGAGGAAGAGTATTTGGCTTGGAATAATGGATCTCTACTGGCTCTATCCATTTCTAGTTTTATGGCCTTAAGCATGTGACTTAGCCTCTCCCTCTCCCATTCTCATTTCCTCATTTGTGCAACAGTAACATATCTACTTCACAGGGTTGTTGTGAAGATTAAACAAGATAATGTAATAAAGTTCCTACCACATTTTAGAACATGTTGTAGGTACCAATAAGTAGGATTTTTCTTGCAAATACTGTTAATTTAAATCCAAAGTCGATCTTTTGAACCTGCAAGAAAAAAATGGAGCTAAATGTGGTTTAATTATACCCTTCAAGTGAATTTCTACTGTTAGGCTCTCCAGTTTACTTAACATGGTAAAAATAGATTGCAACATAAATGTCAGGGCCAATGGCAGCTTATTTTTTCATTTTTCATAAAATAAAAGGAATTGAGTTCAAGAAGACTTAACACTAAAAGTTTAAGTTCACATACCCAAAACATTTATAAGTTATGTAGCTACAGTTGTAGAGAGCAGAACCAGTTTTTTAGCATAGTCAGTAATCACAAATGATAATGTGCAGTGTGGATAAATTCATGTGATAGTCCCAATATGGACTTTATTTCCTGTTTTGGGTTTGGTGAATTGTGTGCTTTACATTGCATTAAAGTCAATTTCTATATGTATCATAAAGGTTTCCTGTATTTGCTGAAGAGATACATAACAGTGCAGACTTTTTCCACCAGGAGAAAAAAACGTTCCAGCTGCATTGCATTTCTGGAAATGGAATCAACCGTAACCACTGGCACCAAATATTTAGTAGTCTGGACTCTAGTGGAGAGAAGAAGGGAGGAGTTTGCACTGTTCTCAAGTCGCCTTTGCCACAGGGTGGATATTATAATGTGATATTTCTGAGCTCTGAATAGCTGAGTTTGTGGGGAAACCAGGATTGCCAGTGCTCAGTGTTAAACCACAACCTGAAATTACGGTGCCCACCAGGGCCTCAGTCTTGGAAGGGTGGGGGAAGCTCCTTTCCATGTATAGCCAGTGCTTGATTGTCTGCTGGTGTGGATAACCCACTTTATGGATTATTCACAGCAATGTTCAGACCAAGCCAGGCAACTTTTCTTCCAAGAGTCTTGCCACCCACTATGATTCTCTAAACTGTTTCCTCTGTTCAGACGGTATGTGCTGAGGAAATCAGTGGCAGTGTACCATACTATCCTGTATTAAATGTCTATCTTGTGCCAGACTTTCTATTAGATCATCGTTACACAACATTACAACATAAGTGGTATCTTATTTTATAGAGGAGGGAACAAAGACTTACAAAAGTTCAAAATGCTTGCCTAAGGTCACCCACATTTCAAAACTGAGTATAATGATTTCTAGGTTAATCATTACTATTGATAACTTGAATCACAGAAACCTTTCTATGAGTCAGAGATATCGGAAATGATTTTTTACCAATTTAGTATGGCAAACTTTAGACTTATTTCCTTTTCTGTAAGAAAAAGTAAAGGTCGTTTAACACAAGAGGTCAAGCAAGTCAGTAAGATTCAAGCTGTTCAGCACATACTCTATGATGTTATTCAGGTATTGCAAATACAATCAGTTTAAACAAAGACGGTTAAAGTGTCTTCATTGCTGGAAATCATTCTTGTAGGGCAGTTTATAAATGCTGTTAATGGTTTCTTTGGCAATATATTTTTCCTGATGGAGAGCAATTTCCATGTTCTTTTCAGGTGATTCCTTTGTTAATAATTCTCTTCAAAGCCTTGTTACCTTTGCTCCTTGTCTTACTATACATCATCGTTTCCATAGCAACAAGACAGCATGAGGAGGGGTTGCAACTGGCTCTTGAGGGAATGGAAATGCAATGGAAAGTTCCACCTGAAATAACAACATGCAAATCACTTTAGCACATGATCAACAACAAAGAAAGAGATGCTTTTTTTGGGAGACAGCTTATTTGGCTTTTGGAATGTGCTCGTTTTTTCTGACAGCTTCTCTTTCTTGTGCTATCTTTCTTGCCTATTTTTTTTTTTGAGACCAAAATAAAATCATTAAAAAACAAAAATTCAACCTGACAGGGCATGTGACTCAATGGCAGATGTAGTGATTTGTGCTTCCAGAGATAGTTTTTGAGCAGAACATTTATAAAGACTTTTAATTATGAAGTGCATTTGACTCTTGATTAAGCTATTGATACCTTTAGTTGCCAAGATATAGCTGCAGAGTGAGATATTTCTCTCCAGTGAGATTTCCTTAACTGTTCTGCTTAGAGAGACCTCTGCTGCAATTTTTTTCTTCTGTCTTTCCAAAAGATTTTTAACACATTCAAGTAATTGAAAGTATTCAATGTTAATCTACATGTTCTAAACTTAGGGATTTATAAGATTTCCTTTTTGGAATATTGAAAATAGCTGTTAAGATTGAGTTTCCCCTAAGAACATCATTGCTAAAATACTGTTTTGATATGATCAATAGAATAGAATGAACAATGTAGATAATGTTATATTAAACATTTTTAGGGCTGGTTTAGGTAGCCTTGTATAACACAAAGCACAGTGTATACACTGTATATTATGGGAATGAAAAAAAAATAGAGAAAGGGTGTTCCTGTTAATTTGCTTTGAGGCCAAATAAAGCCATTCTTCACAGCTGCTTATTGTGACTATTTATGGGTCTTGTTCTTAGACATTCCCACGCAAGTTCAAATTTTCAAGAAACCCAAATCTAGGACACCTTTTTGAAACCTTCTAAATGTATCCTAATGCTTCCTTTTATGCATGCATGTAGTGTAACTCTCACATCACACCTTCCTTACCTTCTAGTATTTTCACACATACCTTCCCCTGGGATCACATCTGCATAAGAAGTCTTATTCACAAAGCCCAGCACCTTGACTTCAAAGCCATTCACTGCATGTTTCACTCTAGTGAGCCCAATAGCCAGAAATCCTCTGACCACCTCAGAATTACCTGGGGGTACCTGTTAAATACCACATCAGATCTATTTGACCAATTGCTTCTCATTCTGGGCATAAGATAATCTGAATTTTTAATAGGATGCTCGTTACTTTATTTTTAAAAATTTTCAATAAACCCCCCTGCTAAGGAAGGTTCAAGGGAGTTGGGGAAGACTGTCCTGGATTCTACCACCTGTTCTTCTCTTCTTTCAGGTCACCCTTCCCCAACACCCAAATCCCAACCCAGCATCTGCCTCTTCGCCAGACCTTAAATACCTTTTAAGATCTTCCTTGTAATTTTTTCCTTAAGGACTTTTGAGAAATTATACCTTTGCCCCTATGAATTCCTAGTGATCCTGTGCCAATATTGAAATTGCTCTGGAAGATTCAGGATCTCTAATAAGTACTTGGCAGGCAACACTTTCTCTGATAGCATAGGGAGTAGCAGGTTCTCAGCTCAACTACTTGGCACCTAGCAAAGATCACACCTTGTGGGAAGGAGGAGTCCAGAGGGAAATATTTCTGGGATATTAGGGGCAGGAAAGACCCAGCTTTTAGGATTGCAGTGGTCTTGTCTGGATTGGGGCAGGACACTGGGCACTCTGAACGTGGAGAAAGACACATGGAAAATGTACGAAGTAGAAAGGAGATAGTAGTAGTAGCCCTATTACATGTGATTTATAACATTTATAGTCACCAACTTTTTTTTTTTTTAAAGATTTATTTATTTATGCATACAAGCACTGAGGACAGGCCAGAGGTGTGGGCGTGGTGAGAGGATTCACCACAGAGAGCGAGGAGCAGAACAGGCAGATCAACTGAAGCACACTGCTGAGGGGAGCAGTGGGCACAGCAGGAGAGGTCTGCCGCGCCATGTGGGTCCCCTCCCTGGCTGGCAGCAGGGATCGAACTCGTGCTGCAGTGGCTGAGGTTTGCTTCATAGTGCGTTGCTTAACCCACTGCGCCACCAGGGAGGCCCCAACTTTTTTTTTTTTTTTATTTGAATATAATCAACAGTGTCATTATGTTTGTTTCAGGTATACATTGAAGGAGAGGTCTCCCCAGGTGTCTAGCACAGGCCATCCTAAGGTGTGTCACTTGGCATTTGCATCCATCAAGGCCCTGTAGCTAGGCAGAAGCTCCTGCCACTCCCTTTACTACCCAAAAGAATAAAATTTGGGGGGTATTACTCAGAATTAGGTGTTTTTCCCTTTTCTTCTTACTAGCAGTTGACTTTCTATTAGAGAAACCTGTCTCTATCACAGGCCAAACATCTAGTAGCAGAGCATCACGTGAGTCTCCCTCTCTTCATCCTGTGCCTCCCTCCTCTCTCTGAAGCCCCATTTCCTATTCCATTCCTTAGCTCGGGATCTATATACTTATTTTGCCCCTTTGACTTCAGAGTTTACATCCATGTAGATTCTCTACATGTGTATAATTAAATTAATTTTTTCTCCTACTAGTCTGTCTGATATTAATTTGCTTGATTAGACAGAAGAACTAAGAGGGGTAGGAAAAAAATTTCCTCTCTGCTCTTACAAAATAATGATGAAATATTTATGTATATTATGAAATGATCACTACAATAAAGTCTTTAACATCCATCACCATACAAAGTTGCACATTTTTTTGATGATGAGAACTTTTAAGATTTATTCTTTCAACAACGTTCAAATATACATTACAGCATTAATAACTAAAGCCATCATACTGACTATTACATCACCAATCATAAGTTCTTTTGACCCTTCCCAGAGTATACAAGAAGTTAGGGTGGTTGTTAACCCCATTTTACAGATGAAGGTTCTTTACAGAGAGGAGCGATTCACTCAAGCCTAGCTTAGACTAGGATGCAGAAGTTATTTTTTGTCTCCTGTTCCACTCTTCTGTTTCTCCCTTTCTATACTATTGACTAACAGGCTAAGAACAACCCTCTGCTACCCTTGCCTATGTCATAATTTTGTCCAGTGTCAGCCTGAGCAGGAAATGGGAATGGGTGATCAGAAAGGGTGGTGTGTCTAGAGAACCGGACTTTTCCCCAAGGTTGACTTGAAATAAATGGATGTCCATGACCGAGGGTGTTTCATTAGGCTAAACTGCATAATGGGTCTTTAATGTGGGTAAGACAAGACCACCCAACTCCCTTTTAACTGATGAAGCTGAAACCAGATCTCTGGAGGTGAAAGGCTTATGCATTAGCCCTGGGATAATAGATTTCCAGATGGCTGGAATTGGACCTCTGTCTCTGCCTTTGGCCAGTGACATTGACCAAAAAACTTCTTTATGTCAATAGATCAGGAGATACAGTGCAAATGAATGTGACATGTAGATAATAGCCTTTATTCAGGGTCTTTTATAAAACCACTCATATAGATTTTACTTAAGACTCTCAGAGGGGAAATGTTCTGAAAACCCTTTTAGGATGAAAGTTTTCTACACGATACTTGTGTTTTGAATGGTAACATATACTAAAATTAAGCAAGGTGTACTTATAAGAAGGTAAAACAGGTGATGTCTCTTATGAGTGGTTTGAACAGTGCTTGTAACAAATAGGATTGCCTTTCCAAGAGTTTGCTCCACAGATGTAATTTTAAGAGCAAGGTTAGGAGTGACACACAGCAAAGGTAGAGGATTATTCTTGATGTAGCTGTCATTTCCTCATGGAGAAACACAATTACTTTCCACCCTACTTGATGTAAATGTAAGTGTGTGTCTGAGAAGGTTATTCTCCCTTGTGAATTATGTAGTCCGTCTGAAAGGGGGCCAGGAGTGGGCTACATGTACATTATGACTTCCCTGGGACATTTCTTTGACATTCAATTTAAGGAGATTGATCTGGTTGAGGCTGGTAATTGTGGCTCTTTCCATTTGGGCCACATGCATGTTTGCATGGGAGGGAAATGAATGCAAAGGATCTGCCCGCAGCACTTGGGCGATGGCAGGTGACCTCTTCCAGTGATTGTTTTTTAGAAGTTGCTTTGTGTGGTCTGAGGAGTAAATTATTTAAAAATTATTCATGGACTTTAACTCTGAATTTAATGTCTTTTCCACATTCAGAAAATGGATCGTTGTTGTGAGAAAACCTAGGGTGAACAGGGTTGACCATGAAGGCAATGTCCTAAGAAGAAGCCATTGAGCTTGGTGAGGATGCAAATAGCCTTAGAGGCAGGAAAGAGCAACCTAGATTTTGTATGTCTGTCACATCCGTGGGAGTGAGGCTGTGGAGACCTAAGACTTTTTGTATCAGTTAAACCAGCCGCCAGAACCATAATTGAAGGGGAAATTTCAGAAACCAAACACAGCTCTTAGGTTTCCAAGAAAGATAAAGGGTGACAAAATTATCTGTTGCCCATCTCAAAATTTGCCACACTGATTTGAAGAATAACATAACTGATCTAAAATTAGGACGAAATGAAAGTTTCCATATGTGTGGTTCTTGATTTCACAGCTTTTCATCTTGTACAACTTGTAAAATCTTACAAATAATTTTGTCTACTCTCCTTTTAATTTTGTTCTCAATTTAGACAGAGATAGATTTATGCAGTTATGTATCTTTTTCCTATTTTAATTTCAAGATGGCCTAAGCATCATTCCTCCTTTCCAGCCAGCACTCACTCACTGAGGGACTTAACTGCGCTCCGTGTGCTTCGTTTTCAGGCATATTTCCTTTTGCAACCAGTGACTGAAGCCAAAGACGGCTACAGGTAGCACTACCTGGAGGGGGATGATGGTGAGGATAGACAGCCCCTGGCGAAATACGAACAAAGTATTGTTGTTGATGGTGACTTTGACAGGAAATATGAAGGACTGCAGAAGCAACCCACAGGATTCAGGTTTCAGGATTCAGTGTTTTCAGATCTCCAGCAATTCTAGGGTCAGCCATTTCTGCCCCACCACACTGATCTTCCAGAGGCTGTGCTGGCCTCTAAAGGAAGTAGACAGGCTTCCAGCAGCCAACCTCAGAGAAAAAAATTTGGAGGCTTTGCAGAGATAGCAGAGTGACTGAAATAGTTCCCAGCTTTGCTGCTGTTACAGCCTGGAAGGAAAAGGTGAAGACCTGGAACTGGGTGCCTCACTGAACTGCGTGAGTGTAGCAGTTTTTTGGGTTGTTTGGCTGCTGCAGCTGCTGTTAAGTATCGATTGTCTGGTGTGTGCTGGGGTATCTTGGGAGCTCCGGTGAGCATCTGCTGTTGTGTCTTCTGCTACCTGCATGAGTTGGAACTCAACCTATAGTCTGGCTGCCACATGCTCCAAGCCCTCAGTGGTGGGAGACGCCATCTTAGGAGTCTTTGTGTTTAGGACTTTAAAACATTGGACTCTGCTTCAGGTGAGGTAAATGGCCATGTGTGGTCTCAGTGATTCTTTGTTTTCCCTGATTTGTTAAATAAATCCTATTATTGTTGTTCTCTTATCCTGAGTAGTTTTGCAATTGTGTGTGCAGGTAAAGAACTTAGATAGTGACCAGTAAGCTATCTGGGCACTGCCCTTGGTTAGTTTTAGTGCCCCTTACTGCCCTATATCTCTAACTCCCACAAGTCTGTGAGGTGGAGTTTTAGGTTGAGAGAGAGAGGTATATACAGAAAGTTAGTGGGGGAATGCTTTTGAGGCCCGCACCCCTGGAGAGTGAGGATGGTGGGGCTGGGAGGACAGATGGAAAGGGAGGAGTTCTATTGCCATGTTGCTGTAGCAGATCCCACTGGGAGCTGGGAAACCTTCAGAGTTGATGCATCTTGAAGCAAGGAAACTGAGCTTTAACACCCCCTGTGCCCATTTCTGGTCAGTGGGTGTCAGATGCTTCCATGACAGTGTGTGACTCTGGGCATTCCTTGGCAGCTGAGTCAATTAATATTCCTAGCAGCTTGTGGGTGGATGCTTCCTGCTCCATTGGAGCTATCTGGATAGCTCACAAAAGCATTCAGTATAGGTATTATCCCCATTTTTGTTTGAGAAAAGAGGCTCCCAGAGTTTAACAATTTGCTCAAGGTCATGTAGCTCAGTGGAGGTAACCTCCACAATCTCATCTGGAGCAAACTCTTAGAACCACCATTTTTTTTTTTTTTTGCAAATCAGATAAGCAAACTAGTGTAGGGTTGAGCAGAAATTTCCCCTGGTCTCTCTGGGTTCTTCTCTGTGTGGTAGAGCACTCCAGACAACATGAAACAGCTTAGGAGGAGAAAGGACCAGATTTAATCACAGGTATGGGAAATCTACATGGATCTAGTTCTAAAACCAATGGGGGAGAAGTGAGAATACAATTGCTGAGCTAAGGAATGGGATAAGGGGTGGGGCTGGGAATGGGATCGGGAATGGGGCTTCAAGATAAAGGGGACTCATGACATGCAGAGCGTGACTCATGACAAAGACCAGATGCTCTGTAATTAGATGTTTGCCCTCCTACATATAAAGGTTTCTCTGATAGAAAAAAAAATGGAAAAGACACTTATTTTGGGTAATAACCCAATTTTTATCTTTCTAGGTAGTTAAGGGAGTGGTAAAGGTTTCTATTGAGCTTGCAAGATTTCAAATGACCTTAGCTTGCACTAACCCATGTGCCAATATGACATGTCTTGGGGAGGCCTATAGAATTATTTTGAAGAGCCTTATTTGCTCTGAAGAAAATAAAAAGGGGCAGACTAATGTGGAGTTAGTATTGATGGTTTTGTCTGCCTTCAGTGTGCGCTCGGGGTCTCAGCACAGAAAGTGTTACTGTTAGGATGCATTGACCAATTGATATCTTTCTTTCTTTCTCTCCCCAGCCCCACTCCCATTCCCCCTCTTTTCCCTTTTAAATAAACCTTTTATTAACCTTTCTTTGTGTCTGCACTTGGGTCTGTTTTAAGTTTTTTTTTTTAAGTGTGTGGGTGAAGACTCCCTGGACAACCTATTTCCTCTTAGGTGTTGTCCTGTAACACTTTTTGACTTGCAAATGGCCACTCCCTCAGTATGTCCTCACATGGCCTCTCCTCTGTGGGTGGGCACACCTAGTTCTCTCACTCTTCTTATAAGGACACTAATCCTATTGGATTAGGGACCCACCCTATGAACTCATTTAACCTCAATTAACTCCTTAAAGCTCTGTCTCCAAATACAGTCACATTGGAGCTTAAGGCTTCACCATACAAAGATTCAGGGGAACACAATTCAATCCATAACAACTGACTATATAACAATGTTGTTTCTCTCTTTTAGGATTTTATTATAATGAAGAGACCTCCCAAGAGAACATATATAGTGTTTCCCAAACCTATTATTTAATGAGATTCTGTTTTAATTTTTAAGAGATTACTTATTAAGAAGTTGGGTAAAACTATTCTAACGGAACTATTGTGTTAATCATATGTGCACTAATGTGTACTCAGAGAAAGCTGATGTGGGCTTATTAGTTTTATGTATTCCAGTTTGCTCTCTCCTTTTCTTATTTCAGTGCTTTTTTTTTTAAACCATCCCCAATCAGGCTAGTGAGATGGCCCCTTTGTAACTGTGAGCTTGTTGAGCACAGCATTCCTTCTGTCATATCAGCTATTCTGGCTTCTACTCATGCTCTGATTCCCTTTCACAGTTTCCCTGGAAAGCTGAGGGTGTACGACATCTAAATATTAATAAGTGGCATGCCATTGTATTTAGAAAGCTCTACGCTCTCTCCCTGAAAAAAATGGTAATGCTAAGCTGGTATGCTCTTGGATTGACATTGCTGTAATCTGATGTGCTCATTTGTATTCTTGTGCAACCTCAAACCAAGTATCCTGGTCTGTAGAGTTTTCTAATTAGGTGGAAAAATCATCTACCATTATCTTATTTGAACTTTCCTAATTACTTAGTTCCTCTCCTTTTTAATGCCTGAATCAGGTCTTCAGGTTTTAATTTCCCTGTGACCTTTCTTTACCCACAAATAGTACCTTTATTTTTTATCAGTGTCTCAAAATAAAAGTTTACTACATTATCTTTCTGGTACAATGTTATAAGGCAAATTGCTATAATTCATCATTATTAAGGACTTATTTTTAATAAATATTGGGATTCATTGCTACAAAACATTAATACATACATCTTTCTTCTGTTTTCGGCTTTACTATTTAACAAATACAGAGCTTCATTATAATTTGGTGTTTGTATTTAGGAATAGCATTCTTTCAAAGGCAGGGTAGTGCTGCATAAATGTGAATTCTGGAGTTATAGGAGCCACTTATTAGCTGTTGGTCCCCAGGGGAAATCCTGTTTTAAAAATCTGTAAAATAAAGCTCTCTCTCTCTCTCTTTTTTAATTTTTGGAGGGGGGATTTATGTGACTGCAAAGAATATAAATCAGTCAGGAACTTCATTGATGGATAATTTAGGTTTTCAAAGTCTTTGGGACCATAGGAATCAATTATTTGTCATACACCAGAGCTCATTTTCTCAATTACTGCTTATTCCTGTGCTGGATTCAAATTTCAGTTCTTTTTGAAGTGTCTGCTCAAGGAAAGGATGAAAACATTGTTCTTGGTTGTCCAGGAACTAGACTTGGGATTTTAGGAAAGTCACTTTTCTCTCTGTACCATGGTTCTTCCTGCATATAATAGCATTTTGCACATTACCAAAGAGCTGAAAGGACTACCAAGATTTATGTCACACAAAAGAATCACCATATCTTCTGGGATATTGTCTGGGTTAACTTGATTTTGTTTTTAAAAAGCATCCTGTTGATACCAGGAATTGTTGATATTTTCTGGGCGGAATATGTATGTGCGTATGCAATTGTGAATATGCTGTTCCTTTAATTACACACCTCCCCCCCCATTCACTCAACTTCTACCTCAAACACAGGTAGTAAAACAAATGACACACATTCTTCTTTTTTCCATTCATTTGTTCATCTTTCATTCGTTTTTCCCCATTCGCTCATATATTCAATATTTGTTGAACGACTCATGCACCAGACCATGATTGATACTAAAAGTACCAGGGTGAGCAAAATCAAACTTTTGACTTCATGGAGCTCATAGCCCGATGGGATGGCAGAGATCTGTGACAATGACACATACTCTCAACAGCTCACTTGGAGGGAATTCCGCTTGCCCTTTGTGAGGGATTATTTACAAGTTGAAAAATGAAAAGTAGAATCGGCTAAACACCTAGACAGAATTTACTATTTCAACAAAATATTTTAGGAGGTGTAGATTTCTAGTTCCTTCCTCCCATTTCTATGACTTCTTCCTTCTCTTTCTCTGGTGTAGAACATAGTACCTCAACAATATTATTCTTTGGTAAATATCTACTTTCTGGTCATATTAATCACATGTATAACTTATTTTTGCAAGTGTATCTGTTGATAAAATTTGAAGATGGTTGCTCTGATGTTGCTTTGCTTATTATATTGATGTACTGTAGCTGGGAAATAGAATTCTGGTTTTTGCATCTTTTTTTTTTTTTTAAATACTTCAGTTTGTACTTCATAAATATCCCACACTTAGAAAACATGATTACTGTTAATTATCATTTAGAAAATTGTCTTTTGCTTGATTAGAGATTTTAGCTATGTGTACTCAAATCTAGTGGGTCTTCATTATGTGCATTACTTTCTATTCTATACTGGCTTAAATATTAATATATGGAAATTTAGCTTCATCTGCCATACCTTTTGATGTCAGAAGCATAATCAGTGTAATTGGCTTAGATTGTTTTTCCTCTTGTTTGTATTTCATATTATCTAATGTCATTAGTGAGTTGACTACTGAGCGGGTAATCTGCATTTCAGAACTGCTTCTTGAGCACATTATTACCATTGATTTTGATTATTTCAATTCCCATTCACCCCAGGCAAACCCCTCAAGCTGTGCCATATTATTCAAAGAACTGCTTTCTTCCATTCAGTGAGCAAATCTCTCTGTGAAAACTCATCAGCATTCTGATAAATGCTGTTGTTTCTCCTTGGTTGGGGAGAACAACTTGATTTTCCTGGCATGTGGGTAGGGGTGTGTAACTCAAGACTTGTGTGCCTTACCCTGAAGGGCGGTGAGCTTGGGGGAGCTGGACACCTTGTCTGGTCTGCAGGGACAAGCTGGCTAATGGACCCGCTTCCTTGAGCATGAGACCAGAGCTCCCTGTCCTCGGGGCTCCCGTGCACGTGCAGCCGGGGCACGGCAGCCCCCCTTCTCATTGTTCTTCTTGACACATGCACGCCTCTCTTCTACTCTTGGAAATAGATGGCTGGGCTGACTTAAGGATTGGAATTTGACTTTTTTGGTGTTTGAGTGTATTCCAAAACTAACTGTAAAAAGAACCCCACATTAAAGTCTATGTTTGGCTATGGTCGGCCACAGATTCTGCTAACCCTCTGGCTGGGATGTGCATGTTCTCTTTAGATGCTGGCGGCTATTAAGTCATTTGTAGTTGCACAGCGTGCTGAATGTGAAGGCTGCAAGGGAAATGAGCAGCACCAGTATTCTGCTTCTGTCTTGTTATAGGCAAGAATGCTGGGGCCTAGAGGGGGTAATGACTGACTTGAGGTCACACTGCTACTGTGTAGAGCTGGTGGTAGCGTCCCTTTTGTCCTGACGCTTCACTTTCCCTTTTCCAGTGCTCTTTATTTCCCTGTGCTGCCTAGTCCTTGATGATCCAGCATAGCAGCATATCACACAGCTGCTAACACCCAAGGTTAGTGTGATGATTGACAGCTATACGTGAGGATAATGTGTTCTGAAAGCAGAGACTTTTTATGAGGGAAATGAGAATTCAGAGCATGTGTGTTGATGTCTTACACACATGCATGTAATGTGGGGGTCTAGCTTTAACTAATTAACTAGCTAATTAATTAATTAGTTGGGTCTGCCTGAATATGAACTACATCACCTAAATCTTTCTCCTTTATCTCCCATTCGACAAGCCCTTTGCTCCTGCTGTGTTGAGGAAAAACAGAGTGCTAACATGATTCCTTGGGAGGAGCTGTCTGAGACCCTAACTCCTGGTTAGCACTTCCCTTCACTGTCTGGCGTGAACTCAGGTTCTGGAAGTGGAGACTGCTTCCTTGGGGATTGGGAAGTTAGTTGAGGACCAACTAAGATATAATTCCTAGTGAATTTAATTATTGCAGGAAATGTTAATTATCAAAGAGGTTTTAAATGTTTGAACCCAGAAGCCTCCGGGGTGAATCTTTCAGACGATGTGACATTAGTGTTCATAACTGGCAGTTCTGACAGTTGGTTTCAATTAATTTGGCTTCATCAAAGGAGGCAAAAAAAAATTGATTCAGGCAATATTCTGCCACACTTTTCTAGAAACGAGAAACTTAATTCTAAGTAATCATTTCCCGCTGTTTCCTCTTTAGGCCTGGCCTCTCCTTGTTTTAATTTGTTGGTTTCTGACATGGGGCTGTGAGTTAATGTCCTCCTTCTCAGTTGTGTGTGAGCTCCTGGCCTCTGATACACCCAGAATGTGCCTGCCTTACACTGTTTACCTTTTCAATTCAGGTAAGAACATCAGGCCGGCTGGCTGCCTGGCCCTAAGTAAACCTTGGAT
The DNA here is from genome assembly GCA_019455555.1 of Galemys pyrenaicus. Taxonomy (NCBI): domain Eukaryota; kingdom Metazoa; phylum Chordata; class Mammalia; order Eulipotyphla; family Talpidae; genus Galemys; species Galemys pyrenaicus. The sequence goes on from JAGFMF010011381.1 coordinate 11,577,216, forward strand.
TAGCCAGAACATTTGGACACTGATGGGTTTTTGTTTGAGTTATCAGGACACTTTCAAATTGGATGGATCTGGATTCTCAGACATTTTTTACTTACTGAAAAGGACAAAAGGGTGATAAAACCAGTAGTTTCTATATTTTGACATTTTAGCAATACAATTTTGATCAATACAATTTTTAAAATGATGCTAAGAACTGACATAGAATTATCAGTGTTCCTTTTTTGCCAAGTAAGGTCATTAAAAATGGTAGTTTGTAGATTCCCTTCTTGATGTAACACTGACTTGTATTTCGCATATAGTTTACTATTGTTAGGGGGAAAGGTAGTCCTGAATGGATTACACAGATGGGTATGTGGACTCCAACCCCACTCCAGACCACCAGTGTTCCAGAACCACAAATCCAATATGATTATCGAAGAGTGGATCACTGGGACCTGAGGGTAGAGTTAAGCAGCCAGGCTGGCTATAAAACCAGAAAGTCCAGCCTTGGGCTCTCTTCTCTTCCTTTGGAGCCATCTTACTTGATTCAGAACCAGCTCTCAATGTGCCATTGCATTCTAGTTCAGAAGATCTGGTAGGATATTTATGGATTTCTCTCCCTCTCTTCTCCTTGTGATATTTCTACTTTATTCCCCTTCATTTGTAAAATAAAACCCTTTAATAACTTTTGTCCTGTGTGTCTGAAGTTGAGAATTATTATAAAAGTCTTCTGAGTGTGTGGGTGAGAACCCAGTGAGGGAAACCCATTTTATATTAGGGTTGCCCTGTAACACTTGACCTGAAGACCCTTCTCATCCTTGCTCATTTATTTCCCGTCTCAGTAATTCCTTGCTTGCTTGCATCTTCTTTCCTTCCCCACTCCCCTCTCCTGCTTGCCCCCACTTGCTCCTCCTCCTTTTCCTCTCGGTGTTTTCCTGGTAATCATTTAAGGATGAGAGGTGTGTTTCACCACCCTGTCCCCTGTCCCTATTGATTGGGGTGGGGGAAGTGGTTTTCTCAAATCTATTAAAAGTGGCATTATACAAAATATTCATGCAGTAGATTAGACTTAAAACACCTTTGTTTGCCTACATTCTCCTTGTACATAGCTACTCCATGTAACTGTGTATCTACCAAATAAATTTGTGTTCTGAGTATTTTTCTAATTAGCTGGACTCTGTTACATAAGAATAAATCAAAAAACCTTTTTTAAATCAAGATAAATTATGCCTTTTGCTTCTCTTCAATCGACTAGCCCTATTACTTTGTCATAGAAATAGATTAATGGGCTGAAAATGTTGCTAGAGCTTATTTTCTTGTGAGCCTTGCTGTTCTGTTTTTTGTTTGGGCTGGAATTTACAGTAACTGTAGATTTGGTTGTTTTTCAATATTTGGCATTCTAGTTTCAATAAAATATTTCCAAAGTATGCAACAGTGATGGGCAATTAAAAATATTTTTATAAGTTATACAAATAAATCTGTTTTTCATACCCATAAAATCAGTTGGCTTGGATTTTTGATCAAGATTAGGTTAGAGTGTTTCTCATTCAAATGACTTCGGGGGAACTATTTTATCAGTTAATACAAAGCGAGAACCCTTTAATAAGTTATAGTCTTGTATTCTAATCATCATGATGCATAAAGTATAGCAGCTGCACAGTGGCATCTCAATTTCTTTGCACAGATTTTAATTTAAGGACTACATAATATCTTTTAACTAATGAAAGAATACCTGTACACATTCCTCAAAACTTCATGTAGTTATTTCTCTTGTTCTCTCTATATAAAAGGCAACAAAGTCTCAGCTAATCAAGGACCCTGACAAAACATTTTGGCAGACATGGGGATGGCTTTGATAGCTACAGTGGTATTTAGGATCTTATATGATGAAAACAGAGTTAAATGCCCAGGAGATTCTAAGTTCTTCACATAAAAACACTGGGTCCATTTAGTCTAAGGGTTTAAATAATGAGCAAATTCATGATAATGCTTAGATGCAGGCTTAGCAGTGTGAGTGTGGGTAACAGTTCCAGGAGTGCACAGGGTCTTTGAGCTTGTGTAAGTTCTGTGCTTAGAGCATTGGGTGTGCATAGGGTTACCTACCAGCTTTGGCATCTTCTGAATGCCTTTGTCCTCCTTTGGCTGTGCTATCGTGGGCAGAGAATCTCTGACAACTCACTGGGCACTGACTTGAGATGGTCTCTCTCTGGGTTATGGTCTCTTCATCTGGAAAGAGCAGTTCCCCTTCATCCTCACCTGATGTGGGCATATCTGCAGCACCCCTCTTCCTAGCTCTGCTATGTTGACTTAATAGCAGTTATGGTGCATCCATCTTATTATGCTCTTATTATATTCAGTCTTATAATGTCACCAGCGGGACTCCGTGTCAGGACAGGTAAAAACTAGATAGCATTTTAGAGACTTGATGGTAATCATTTTGACCTCAAGGTATGGAATGATATACCTTTTAAGAGCTAAGGGTACAAAAATAAGAATCAAAAGCCATTCAGACTTCTGCCTGATCATGTTGTCTGCATGTAAGTAGAGGAAGAAAATTCTGCCCTGGTGGCATCTGAGTGTGGAGCCCTGACAGAATGGGAGGCATGTGGAGACCCATGCTTTGTTCTTGGCACTAAGGAGTCAGCCTACTGGGCTTCTTGGCAGGAATGAGCTGTAGCATCTGTGGGAAGCAGAGAGTACATTTAAATGGAATTAGTTTCAATTTCTCAGTTTCTTGTCACTAGGGATGAGCAAACTCAGTAGTGTTCTATGTTTCCAGAAAGTCTGACTTATATTTCAAGCATTTGGGTTTGGCTACATTCTACATGTGGATTGCCAGTTTTCCTTCTTTAATTATTAGTATTAAACCCATGTGTATGAATTTGAATGGAAATTTAATAGCCATTTTAATATTTATTTACACTTAATCTAAAAGCTGTGTTGAATAAGGGCTGTTGTATCTTGTAAAGCGTCTTTGAAGTTAGTTTATAAACATTTCTCTTCATATGATGTAACACCAATGTCACCACCCCCCCGCCACCCCCACCCCCCACGCCAAAGAAGTTTGGATTTGGGGGTGGTTAGGATGGGATCCTGGCTTGAACAATATGAAGTGAGTTTCATGTCTCATATGCAATGACTTTGAAGGAGTCTTTTTGGTAAAACCGCCAAATGGATTTTGGAGAAAGCACATGCTCTTTTAGAAAACATTATTCTCCATCTCTAGGTCTTGCATGCAGTTGCCAGAACCATGGAAAAACAATTTTCGTGGGCCATCATTTTTGTCTTTTTTCCCATGTACTGCACCCACATTGGTTCTGGGTAGCAGGAGGCAAGTAAAAAGAGGAGTGGTAATTTCCAAATAATTCTTACCTTCTCATTGCCCAGTAACCATCTGCGTCTCTCTTAGGCTTTGTGCAGTGCTAACTACCTCAGTAATATTGATTTAAAGGAACAGGCTTTTTGTTAATGATAACATAATGGTGCTATTTTGCTCTGATCACAAGGCACCATTCTATTCATAATCATTTGTTCTGAGATGACAGAGGGAGTGGGGCCTGGAGTAATAACTGTTAGCGCTGAGGATTATGGGGGCTATTTGTGATTGTCAAACTTCCTTGTTATCAAAGGGTTTGAATTATTAAATGAAACAAATATAAACCTAACCACATGACAGGCATATAATAAATGCTTTCAAATCAATGAATTAATTAATCTCTTGTTAGGTCTGAATTATAAGTATTGAATTGAATGACCTATTCAGAAAAGTGCAGCTGTTGATACTTAGCTCTTCCTCATCTGTCTTTTTGTCTACAAGACAGAGCTGTGTTTCAGTGAGAATGATTTTACTTCTCTCTTGTAGATAACACCATTTTATATCAGTAAACACTATAATTTAATGAATAAGCGGATTGGAGGGTGAGATGGGGATCAAAAACCTTATTTGGTTGTAATTTTTTTTTTACCTTAGAAGCTGCACTGTTCATATTTTTCAAATTAGAATTTTAATTTTGAGAGAACTATAAATTTACATGCGGTTATAAGAAATAATGCAAAGGGATCCCATGCACTCTTTTCTCTTTCCTCAGTTTCCCCCAATGGTATGTCTGTAGTGCAGTAGTGGTTGCAACCGCCAGCACTGATACTGCCCAGATGCAAAGCATTTCCATCATTACGAGGATCAATCATGTTGCCCTTTAATAACTACACCCATCTCTCCCATCCATACCCCTTCCTTAACTCTTGGTCAGTCTGTACTCCATTTCCATAATTTATTTATTTCAAGAATGCTGTATTAATGACATCATACATTATGCAAACTTTTGGGAATTGGCTTTTTTTTTTAATTTGGTGCAAGTCTGGAGATTTAGGTTGCTGTATGTTTCAATAATATATTCCTTTTTATTAATAAATAATATTCCACGTGGTGGATATTAGACAATTGAAAGTACTTGTTGCTGTTTCTAATTTTTGACTTTTCCAATAAAGTTGCTATAAACATTTAGGTACTGGTGTTTGTGCAAACATACGGTTTCCTTTCTTTAGGATAAATATTTAGAGGTGAATTGCTGAATCATGCCATAGTTATCTGTTAAGTGTTTACAGAAATTTCCAAACAGTGACTGTTCCATTTTAGTCTCCATTTTACATTCCTACCAGTAGAGTATGAGCAATCTAGTTTCCCCACATCCTTATCAACATTTTTGTTGTCACTATTTTTTATTTTAACCATCTTGGTGCATGTATAGTGATATTTCACTGAGATTTCAATTTGCATTGCTATGTAAAGGATAATGATAACTGATAAGTGATCTTAGGGTAATGAATATATTTTCATGTCCCTATTTCTGATCTGTATATCCTTCTGGGTTTTCTGGGTGAACCATTTATTTATTTATGGCCATTTTCCAATTGGATTTTTTTTTTTTTAGCATTGAATTTTCAGAGTTCTTTACATACTCTAAATACCAGTCATATTTGTTGGAGATGTAGCTTGCATATATTTCTCCCACCCTATGTCTTATAAATCCTCTTAACCAGATCTGTCATAGAGAAAAGTTTTAAATCTCGATAAAGTCCTATCTATCAATTTTTTCTTTATGGATTACATACAATCTTGGCTTCAAGTCTAAGAACTATTTAGCTTTAGATCCTGACAATTTTTTCTTCTACTTTAAAAAAAAGTTATATTTTTATATTAAAGTACATGATCACTTTTGAGTTAATTTTTGTAGAAGTATGAGCTTTAGGGCAAGGTCCATATTTTTGCCTATGCCAGTTACTTTAGCACTGTTTGCTGAAAAGGCTAGCCTTTCCTCATAGACTTGCTTTTGCACTTTTGTCAAAAAATCAGTTGAACATGTTTGTGTGAGTCCATTTCTGCATTCTCTTTTCTGTTCTATTAGTCCAGGTATTTATCTTTCCACCAGTACCACCCAATTTTGATTTTGTAGTTATATAATATTAAATATTCTAAAAATAGGTGGAATGATTTTATTTTTTCTCAAAATAGCTTTTGTATTCCTGTTCCTTTGCCTTTCCATATAAATTTTTGGGATAATCTTATCTACATTTACAAAAAATATTGGAATTTTTAAAAGAATTGCGTTAAATCTATATGTTAACTTGGAGAGAACTGACACTTCATTGAACCTTTAATCCATGAACATGATGTACCTCCATTTATTTAGATGTTCTTTCTTTTTGTTTTATAGTTTTTAGCATGTATATGTTTTGCCATATTTCTACCTAAATACTTAATTTTTTGTATAATTGTAAATGGTATGGTATTTCTTTTTCTTTTTATATAAAGATTTATTTTATTATGCATACAGGAACTGGGGTTTGGGTCAGAGATGTGGGGGTGAGAGGTTTCACCAGAGACAGAGTAGGGAGCAGAATAGGCAGATTTACTGAAATACACTGCTGAGGGGAGCAGTGGGTGAGACAGGTGAGGTGTGCTGTACCATGTGTGTCCCCTCCTTGGCTGGGGATCGAACTCATACCACAGTGGCTGGCTTTGGCTTGATAGTGCTGAGACTTTAATCTCTGCGCCACGAGGGAGGCCTGGTATGGTATTTCTAATTTCAGTGTCTACATGGTCATAGTATATATTGCCATAAAAATTTGATTGACTTTTGTTCATTTATTTTGTATCCTGCCACTTTGTTCTGGGATATTTTTGTAGATTTTTTGCAAATTCTATATAGTCATGTATAGACAGATGGTAGGTAGAAAGTAGGAACCATTTTATTTCTCCCTTTCCAGTTACTGGTTTTTTCTTTTATTTTTTGCTTCATTGCACAGGCTAGAACTTCCAGCACTTATTGAATGAGGAACCAGATATCCTTGCTTTGTTCCTAATCTTAGGAGAAAGCATTCTGTCTTTCACTTTTAAGTATAATATTAGCTATAGGTTTTTTGTAGACGCTCTTTATGGTAGTTTTGAGTTTATCTTTCTGTATAGCTTATTGCATTACATAACTATCTCAGTCTACTGCTCTTACCATTTTACCAGTTACCTTACCTTCCTTTCTGTTTCTTTACTTCCATGTCTCCATGTCTCAAGTATTTTATCCCATACATGTAGGGTCACATCGAACAGTTACATATTTTTTTCCTTCAACCATCAAATGTAATTTCAGAAGGAAAAAAAGCCTGTGGTAGCTACACATATTTTTGCTTATTATGTTTTCTCTCATTCCTGATCATCCACATTTTCTTCTTTTGTTATTTCCTTTCTGTTTAGAGTATTCTTTTTATCCACTCTTCTGGGTGTGGTTCTGGTGGCCACAAAGCTCTTTTTAATTTACTTTATTTTACTTTCATATTTTCTTACTTAGTTTTCCTTATTTTGAGAATGTCTTAATTTCCCCTTCATTATTGAAAAATCTTTTCACTGGATATAGGATTTAGGGCTAACAATTCTTTTCCACTAGCACTTCAAAAAATTTTGTGCCACTGCGTTTTGGATTCCGTGGTTTCTGATGGGAATCGGCTGTCATTCAAACTGTTTTCCTAAGAGACAAGGTGTTACACTCAGCAGTTTCTTTCTCTCTGCTTTCAGATACTTTCTCTATTTACTCTTCAGAAATTTGGGTATGGTATCTTAATGTAGAGTTCTTAGTTTTCTCCAATTTGGAATTTTCTCATCTTCTGGAACCTGTAATTTTATACTCTTGTTAAATTCGAGAGGTTTCCTGCCATTATTTTCTCTCAAGGAAGCCATATCTTTCTTTTGAATATATCTATCTTCCAGATCACCAATGTATCCCTTTGTCCCTTCCTTTCTGTTTAGTTCACTCACTGAACTTGTTTATTTTCACTATTACCTTTTTCAGTTCTAAAAATTCCTTTTGGTTCTTTTTACTATCTTCTGTATCTTTAATATTAGAGTTTCTGTTTTCTTGTGGAGATTTTCAATTTTTTTCATTTCCTTTAAGCATATTTTTACCAGTTCATTGAAGCAGTTTACAATGACTCCTTTAAAATCTTTGTCAGATAGTTCAGACATCTGTCATCTCAGTGTTGGCAACTGTTGATGATCTTTTTTCTTTCGGGCTGATGTCTTCCTGCTTCTTCGTGTGACGAGTGGTTTTTGATGGAAATCTGGATATTAAGAGATTCTGAATCTTATTTAAACTTTCTGTTTTAATTGGTTTCCTCTGTCAACATTCCAGCAGGAGGAAGGGAAAAAGCACCTAATCATTAGCAGGTGAAAGTCCAGTTTCCTTGTTGTGCTACTGCTGACACTCAAGGAGTATCCCTGTGTAGGGTCCGAACTATCAGGTCTTTCCACCCTCCCACCACTGTGATGATGGACAGTTGTGGTGCTGCGAGCATTCCAGGGTGGGCATGCACAGTGGGTGCACCTGCGTTGGACACAGGGCTTAAATGGGTGGCGTCATGAGGACGCCAGAACCAACAGGACCGACCGACAGTACTGACGAGCAGCAGTGAAAGTGAGAACAGCAGCAGTAGAAAGCAGGCGAGAAGGTGAGATGTGTCTCCCAGCCCCCCGGCACCCCTGCCTGCCATGTACCTGGCCACCTCTACTAATAAAAGCATGAAAAGCCACCGAGGGCTCCAAGACTCTCCTTCCCTTGACCCGTCTGCTAAGAACCATCCCGAACGTGCTCCTGTGCCACCTTTCCTGCCACTACACCCTGTAACTACTAAGCAGGCCTGGGAACCTGAATATGCAGCCTGGCCTGCACTGATCCCTCTTTGGCAAAGGGTAGTAGGAGTGCCTCCTTACTATTCTCCGCTTGGTCTTTCCTGGGAGATGGGCGAGGAGGTGCCTTGTTATCATGAGTGTAACGGCGATGATGAACATCCTGATCGCCACTAGGTCTGTGCACCTCTCTAGCAGTAGAGGGAGGATGCCTGGTTACTCCTGGCTGGGAACAGAAGTCCGTGCTTTCCATAGGGTCTCTATGGAGGAGCGAAGGTGAGACATGCTATCAGTCAACAGGGATGAAAGTCCTGGGTCTTTGTTGGCATCTCGTTGCAACCTTCAGAGGGTGAGCATTTAGACTTCCCCTCATTCTTTATTGGTATGGGTAGGGTTAGGGGCATTCTTTTCCATAGTGTTGGCTGGTTTAGGGTAATTAGTGCTCAGAAATTTTGTCTTCCTGGACTGCCTTTTTTCTGGTGCTTTGCTAAAGAGAACAAACCTTTGTTGTTTTTGACCTGTATTAGTTGGTGTTTCTGTGTTGCTTCTTCAGCTAAGCTGAGGATAGAGGAGGCAAAGAGACAACCCAGAAAACCTATGAACATTTTCCTTTCTTGGTTCTTGAGCTAACAGTTCTGTTTCTTTCTACCTTTCAGTTTTCTATTTTTACACACAATATTTTGCCCCCCCCCCCAGTTAATGGGAGGAACAGGAAAAACTAAGTCTACTCTACCTTTTCCATTTTAAATGGGGAGGGATGAGATGAAATTGATGTCAGAGAGTAAGATTATATTTTATGATTTCTGTTGTTTGGGGATGCAAACCCTCTCCCCAGCTGCAAAGCTTTCCATCTTTCACTTCTCAGTGCATTTAATCATGTGCAGCTTGGTGCATTTCAGTCAGTCATTCCAGAAGAAAACATGGGGATAATATCACAAGCTATGGGAAGGCTCCTATTTTCTGACAACTCCAATTTTTTCTGAGTTCATCTGTGTCTTTGCTTATCATAGCTATGTGGTTTATTAGTCATTTTATTTTATCACTCAACTCAGGAAGGGCTTGGTGTGACAATACATTAATCGGAGTAACATTTTGTTCTCATCGAAAATGAATTTTACCCAAGTTCCATTTGGAAAACCAAATCATAATTCTGCTGCTACTTTGTCTTAAAAAATCATATTTTCACATTTAAAAGCACACATATACACATATGTGACAGTTTCAATCTAAAAACTAGTTGTTAGTATTCCCATTTTATTGAACCCATAAATTGTGAGTTTACCATTTTAGCCAAGTCAAATGCCAAGTGTTTCATTTCAGATCCTACTGTCCATATTGACAGGACTTTAAATCTACTGCCTTTGCATCTGGAGCTTGTTATGTATTTGTAGTTTGAATGGAGTCAAATGTCAATTGGAGATCCAGGGAGCAAGCAGCAACTCTGCCTCTGTGAGGTGGGGGCAGACGTCAGAGGGTGAAGGACCCTAGTTTGGATTGTGTGCTAAAGGGCTTGGCCAGAGGGAGACTGGTTGGGCTTAGGGTCACATGTTTTCTCATCATTCCTCCTCAAGACACAGAGAATATGTTTACAGAGACATGTGTGGGATTTCCAAGCTGCGGAACCAGCAGAGTCTCTCTGGAGTAGCAAGCTCAATAGACTTCCTGTGATGACAGAATGTTCTGTCTGTGCTGTGCAGTATGTAGTCACTGACCAAGTGAGTCTGCTGAGTACTTGAAATGTGGCTAGTGCAATGGAGGAATTGAATTTTTATTTAACTTAATATTAACAAATAGTTTTATTTTAAGGTATATGTGGCTTCAGTTCTCTCTGGTTTTCTAGCAGTGCCTTTGGACTGGAACTGCAGCTCTTCCTGAGTCTCTAGGCTGCAGGCAGCCTCCACCATGTTTTACACTCTCTAAACTTCACAGCTTCTTCAAATAAATCTCATTCTCAAAATAAAATGTACACACACACACACTGTCTCTCCTGTGAATATATATGTACTTATTTTTGACAATATATATGTGCTATTATAAACTGAATATTTGTGTACCTCAAATTTCATATGTTGAGGTCCTAACCCCACTGTGTTATTTAGAAAGCAATTAGAGTTATATGAGCTCATGGTGGGGGGGTACCTTACCCATTGAGGAAGAGCTAGAGATAACCCCACCCCCTGGCCATGTGAGGACACAATCAGAAGGCAAGCCAGGAAGAATGCTCTCATTAGAATCTGTCCATGTTGGCACTCTGATCTCAGGCTTCCAGCATCCAGAATTTTGAGTCTCTATTGGGGCAATAATAATATCAGAAGTCAGGATCTCATTCCGTGTAGACTCTGTGAAGAGTCAGCGCACAGTGAGGTGGACCACCACAGGATGGGAAGGGGAGTACCCAGTGGAGGGAAGCTGTTTTTATAGCTTTTGTGTCCTTAGGAAATGGGGGCCTTTATCCTCTAGTCAGAGGTGAGAAGACCACAGAAGTGACATACAGGTATGAAAATAGGTCAACACAAGGTGCTCTGGAGGCCAAGAAAGATAAAAAACAAAGTAAGAGTTTTGTGCTAGCGTGTTTGTATTGGACACACTGCTGGCATGGGACAGTATGGCCTCATCTCCTGTCTTTATGCCCTTCTGCCCACAGTGGGTAAATTACAAGAGGTGGGTATCCAGGGCCTACATTGGGTTGCATGCCTGCCCATGGCTTGGGGAGGGCAGGGCCCAGATTAAGGTCCTTCAGACTATGTGCAAAAGGGAAGTAATTACAAGGAAACTGGTGTGCTGTTAGGAAGTGGACAATGCTCTCAAGAAGACATTCAATAATTATCCCCTACACAGTGCTACTCAAAGTGTGGTCTGTAGACTGGGACTGGTCGGCAAATCTCTCTTATTCAGTTTGTGACAGAGTAAGTTCAAAACCTGAAAATCAGAATTTTGAAGTGAAATTTGGACAGAAGATTTTATGTTCATTAAGTCTAATAGTAAAGAATTTGACTTGCGTTGTCTAGGAATCATTTTTTTCCTAGAAATTAATTTTTATTGCATTTTACAATCAGTTTTTGAAGGATTTCTTTCTCTAAAAATTAAAATGTATATATCGTAAAAGTCACTCTTATTTATGTGAATTTTAGCAAATGTATAGTTTTATAACCGCAAATACAGTGAACATATAGAAAGTTTCCATTGCCCTCTTCTCCCCCGCCCCTATCTCCTCTGCCCAAATTTCCTCCTGTGCTTTGTAGTCAACCCCTGCCACCACCAGTCCCTGGCAACCCACAGAGCTGTTTTCTGTCCCTATAGTTTGCCTTTGAAATTACATATAAATGGAGTCAACTAGCTTTTTGAATCTGGTTTTCTTTTGGCAGAATACAGCTGAGACTCATTCATGTCCTATGAATTACTACTTTGTTCCTTTTTATTGCTCTGTAATATTCCACAGATATACCACTGTTTATTGGTTCCCTAGTGGAGATAAATTTAAGTTGTTTCCAATTGTTGGCTATTATGAATAAAACTGCTAATTATGTGTATATAGGTTTTTGTGTGAAATATGTATTTGTTACCTTGAGTAAATACCTAGGAGGGGATTGCTGAGTCACACGGCAAGTATATGTTTACGTTTATAAGAAACTGCGAAACTGATTTTTCAAAGTGGCTGTAGCATCTGGCAGTCCAACAAAAAATATATCAGAGTTCCAGTTCCTCTGTATACTAGTGAACTCTGGTTATTGTCAGTTTTTGAAATTTTAATGTTTGTAATAGATTTGTGCTGAGATCTTATTTTGACTTTAATATGTATGTTTACTAAAGATGCTGAGGACTTTTTACATGATTATTTGCCATCTGTGTATTTTCTTGGATGAAGCATTTTCAAATATTTGCCAATTAAAACCAAGTTATTTTCCACTTTTGAACTGTGAAAGTTCTTTGTTTTCTGGTCCCAAGTCTTTTGTCAGATATGTGCTTTGCAAATATTTTCTCCCAGTCTGTCTTATCTTTACATTCTCTTGACTGTGTCAATAACAGATGTTTTTAATTTTGATGAACTCAAATTTATCAACTTTTGATATCATGGTGAAACTTCCAGAATCTTCCAAACTTTAAATATTGGGTCGTTGATCCATTTTATTAATTTTTGTAAGGATGGGGAATGGAGATGTTTCTTTGCTTTGTGCATATTGAGTACTGTTTCTTAAAAAGACTGAAAGCAAACACACCAGACCCCTCGACAAGGATAGTTTGGGGGATGCTGGGCCTACACAACTTACTCAGTTTAGCTGCTGCCCTGAGAACCATTTTCAGATCACTGTCAGAATGTGGTGGTGTCCTTCACACAGCCATACCTGCTCACTTTTCACTGAAATTCCTCCCAGGAAGGTAGAATGAACTCATACCCCATTAAGCCAAGGATAGCTTTTTAGTTCTCTGTTTGGTAAATAAAAGTCATTCTCAGAAGTTTAATACAAAGTTTTCTTTCTTTTTAAATCTTTGAACAATCAAGCTTGCAATTTTCCTTCCCAATATGTTCCAAATCTCTTTGACTGCTACAAAAATTGGATAAAGATTCCCTTCTATCCTCATTTGATCACATATTGCTCTGTTCCAAATAGTTGGAAACAGCTGGATTTTTCATTAATCTGTGGGAAACTTGGAGATTGTCAAAGGCTGGCAAACAACTCAAATGTATGTGTGAAATGCTGCATGGGATTCCAGAAGAGAAAGCGTCATAGCTCGGATGGCATGGTCTGGCAGGCTCCTGGGGAGAGATCCTTGGCAGCAGGAGCTCTCTTGTTTATCAGGGTGGTCATGCTCTCACTTCTGGAAGAGAAACTGAGGACTGAGAGCTCACATTGGCGCTGGAATAATTAGGCCAGCCGTCATATTGGCATGAGAAAAGTGAAGCCACGTTGACATCGTAACCCAGTACTGGTGGGAAGGACTCGGTATTGCTGGAAAGTACATTTCATCACAGGGAGCATAATCAGTTATTCTTGGCACTGCTTAGTTTGTTCTGAAATTGAGGCTAACTCAAAAGGAGATAAGCATATTTCTCCACTCCCTCCCTCTTCTGCAATGTTTTAGGCTCCATGTTGATGATGAGATAGGTCGATCTGAGAGTCTCTGTGACCCTGATGCATTGTCTGGAAAGTCAAGCATTCTGTTCCAAGACTATTTCCTAGAATGACAAGAGGTTAAACTATCAATTTTAATTGTAGGTGTTCTTTTTTCTGATCTACAAAGAAAGGATAGCTGTGTAATGTTGAGAAGTCAGAAATCACTGGTTAATTGTTTATGACATTCAAACAAACTAGAATGGAGGCTCAATACCTTCCTGTTCCCACCTTAGATAAGATTTTTTTTTTCTTTTCTGGAATTTAACCAACTCAAACTCACTTAAGCAAAGAAGAGAATTTGTTATAAGGAAATGAAATATTTCATGGAACCTGACTCAGGAATGTTAGCTAGGCCTTCAAAGGGCAGCTGGATAGCTCCTCTCTCTCACTGGAACATTTTTTACTGGTCTCTGCCGTATGCTTGTTCCCTCTCTCACTAGCATGCTCTGTTTTATTTTCTTTGGAAACAGCGTGGTTACACCAGCCTCAATTTTACAGCTCTTCCCAGTTCAACTACCAACAGAGACTGACTTGATTCCTGAGACTTCCTGAATCTGCCTGTATTTCTCTAGCCTACACCTGGTGGAGAACATGCCAAATGATATAAATATTGAATTTGCTTCATAGGGAAACAGATTCCAACATGAGTTTGCTTTCTATTGCTGGAGACAAAGCCGACTGAAGGGTCGGGGTGACTGCATCAGGTGGCCCTAGAAAGACTGAACACCAGTCTGTTTCTGTCCGTGTTGACTTTGCAGTGCCTCACAAAACTGAGTCGATCAAACGGCCTCCTGTACCACATTAGCGTGGCTGCCATCATTCTGGGGTTCAGGGTCCACATCGCTCAGGAGAATGACTGCTACCCTCGATCAGGCGACTAAGTGCCAGCCACAGTGCTGCCTTTGACATAGCATGGACATGTACCTTTCCAGACCAGTCAGGAGAGGTCCCCTGTACAGAAAGAGGATGGGGACACCTGGAAAGGTGGTTCCCACTTAGTTTAGATTCTGTCCAAGTAGATTTGTCTCTCTCAATAAATAAACTTGAAATCTCTTCTTCACACATCCTGGTTTCATACCACTAGCCTCCCCTTCGTGCCTTTTCCCTTTTTGGTGTCCTTATCCTGCCTCTGACAGAGCAGGAGCTCCTTTGCCTTTCCTGAACAGGTACCTCGTTTGTCTGGTATCTGCTCATGCAGGCTGTGTGCCACCCAGGAGGTGTCTTCTGCCCCCTCAGTATGGAATGGGTGTCTCAGTCACCCTGAGAAATGCATATTGGAAGAGAAGAATGTACTGGCAGGAGGAGAAGCCAAAGGTCAAGGGTGGTATTATGTGTATAAGAAGCAGCAAGTGGTGGGGCTGTTTTGGAGACTAAGTAGAGATGGAGAGTGGTGGGGTGTGTATTAGAGATTTGAAAGAGAATGATTTGGCGGGACTAGAGTTCACTGAGGGCAGGTGAAGAGGTGCTGCTAGAAGGTGGGGCAATCTTTGCAGGGATCTCCTATCCTTTTGTCCTAACACATCCTTCTGCCCCAGGCACAGTACTAGTTTACTAAGGGAGAGACTGGTATGGTAGTGGGAGAATCTGGAAGGCAAAGAATCAGAGTCATAATTTGCAGAAAACACCCCTTGGAGAGAAGCTCAACCATTCTATTTTCAAGGAATAGACTTCCATACGCCTAAGCACCTTAATCATTGATCAAGAGCTTCCCCTACAAGGTTCTAAGTGGAGTTTTATTCGGTTCTAGAGTCTTCCAGTCTGCCTGTGAAAAGACCACTTTTGTCCAAGTGCTTACAGCTTAGCGTTCTAAAAAAACACTGCCATACTCACATATTATATACCAAATCATTCTCCTAACATTTCCTATGATATTCCAAATCATTCTTCTAATGGGTTTTCATTGAATGCCCGCCATGCATGAGAATTGGGTCAGGTAAGGGGGATGCAAAAACAACCCAATGTTGGTCTGTTTTTTGAATAGTTGAGAAGACAAAGATATCATCAGTTCTTATAACAATAAAGCTATAAATGGAGAATCCCCATCTTATTATGGAAGTATAGCTTTGGGGCTTACTGATTAAGTTTCCATACAAAATCATTACAGAAGTAAAAATGTTTCTTTCCTAAATGCTTCATAACCTATTATCACATCTATTTAGCTACTATAATAAACTTCTATTAGTCTCAGATGTGAAGGTCATTTTTCCAGCAAAGCAAACATTAGGGAAACAATAAGTCATTAACCCTGTATTCAGTGTATCAGTTCTTATAGAGGAATGTTAAAGTAAGTCTTATAAAAACTTAAAAAGTTTTTCAGATTTTTAAGACTGGAATTTTTATTTTTTAAGATTTATTTATTTATGCATACAAGCACTGGGGACAGGCCAGAGGTGTGGGGGAGTGGTGAGAGGATTCACCACAGACAGAGCGGGGAGCAGAACAGGCAGATCAACAGAAATACACTGCTGAGGGAAGCAGTGGGCACAGCAGGAGAGGTCTGCCACGCCATGTGAGTCCCCTCCCTGGCCAGCAGCGGGGATCGAACTCGTGCTGCAGTGGCTGAGGTTTGCTTCATAGTGTGTTGCTTAACCCACTGTGCCACCAGGGAGGCCCCAAGACTGGTATTTTTCTGTAGACTTGTCTCAGTTGACCTGGTGTCTCACTTAAATAGATAGATAATAAAAGTATCAATCCTGAGCTTTGACTATGTGTCAAGTACTATGGTAGGTACTAGGATTTTACCCTAAAGAAGATCCCCAGGAGGATTCTTGTTAAGATTAGAATTGGGAACGCTTAGGAAAACTTTCCAGGCTGATGAAAAGAAATGTGTGTGTGAAAGACCAATGAGCAGAGTAGTTTTTTGATGCACAGGGAGCGCTGCTCCTGTGAGGGCTGTGGATGCTGAGAACTCGAAGCTCATTGGTATTTTATCCGCACCAGGGTACAGGGAATACCACATTCCTCCCACCAGGACTCCAGGTCTTCAGCAAGCAGGTGCAGTTTGCGGACAGTGGCTTCAGACTGGGAGGTCCAATCCTACCTTTTCCAGGCTCCAAAGGAATATTATGGATAATATTGAGGGAAGCACTACAGGCTGGTGAATGGAGGTGATTGCTGATAATACTGGGAGATTTCTCCCATACCCAATGTCATAACTGAATAGAAAAAACAGAAACTATACCTTGTACAAGAGACAGAAAATAGGTCATGGAAAGCTAGTTCTGCCCATCTTCTGAAACACCGTTGTGTTTTGGGGTGGGCAAGAAAGATCGATTTGGATTTTTGTGATTGAAACCAGATCTTTAATCTCTAAAAAATATTAATGGTTGTAGAAATGCCAAGAACAGTCATAAAGGAAATGCTGACCAATAGGGTACAGTGTTCTTGGATCCCCTTTCAAATCAATGACTATAGCAAGGGGATAAACAATTGGATTAGTCATGCAGCCTAAATCATATATTTGCCGCTGTCTGTGAGACATCGGAAGCCCCACGTTTGTGGAGGAAATCAATCAGTCTGGTGGCATTGTCAGCAAGAGTCAGTTCTGTGTCTGAACTTAGACTGTATGTCTAAAGTCTGTGTCTTAATGTAAATTGGCTTATGGCTATGTCTTCCCTGGGGCATAAGCTTCTATCGTCCAGATGGCAGGATGACCCTGGTGGAAAGAGACATATGGTCTGTTATATCTGTCATGCACAGAGAAAGAATAAGTACATCATTATAAGAGCCAATTGAACAAAAGATTAGATGCCACAAACAGTGGACATTTGGGACAACAGATTGGCAGCAAAGTAAAACTTTTGGGTAAGGGCTATTGAGAAGTAGGGAAGAAGAAGCCTCTATTGGCAGGCTGACATTTGGGAGGAGGTAGGGGAAAGGGAGAGAGGGATGTAAGAGAAGGAAGGGAAAAATGAAAGCTTGGATGGGCTTTGAAGTTCTTCTGTGGGGGGAATTGTCAACAACAGGGAGTGTACCGCAGGGCAACTCTTTGTTCCATGGATTTGATCAACTTCATATTCTTTGGTAAATGATGGCCTTAGTTTGAGTTTTTCCAGGAGAAGATGCAAAGGCAAGGATTAAAGGACAGGTAGTTAATTCAGGGCTCTCCAGTAGGGGTGCAGAGAAGTGTCTGGACAACGAGAAGGCAACCAATAAAGGATGTGTTAGCAAGCCTGTGGAGCAAGCCTGCTCCTGTGGGTCTCTGGTACTCAGTCCCTCTGGGGATTCCTGGCAGCAATCAAAATACACCCTCAGAGTCATCCCACCGCAGCAAGGGCTCTCTGGGGAGCTGTGCACCAACAGTTTTTAGTTGCAGGTTGAAGATTGTGACTAAAGACATTTATTCTTTAAATGTCTACCCTAAAGACATTTATTCCACAATAGTTTGCTACAGCAACAGAGTGGGCTGAAGCATTAGGAAAACATTCTTAGGCAAAGAAAAGCTGATGTTGCAGTGTGCAAGGGGAGCAGCTATCACTGAAGTGATAAGGAAACGGGGTGGGAGGGTAGAAATGGCCCGCATCCATCCAACTGGATTTTGCAACTGAAGAAGTTCATAGTGGGGGCAGGAGAGTAGAAGACACACACACTCACATGTTTGCACATTGTAAATGTGTAAACATGTAGTCATTTAGGCAATCATGCCTGTCTCCTGTTGGAAATCAGCAACAGCTGAAGTGCAGGAAAAGACAATCTATTTTATAAAAAAGAAATAGCACCTCAAGTTGAATAAAAGCTCTCCCCTTCTGCTTTCATACCTGGTACTCTCCCTTCCATAGTAAATGAAAGATCATATTCCTATGGCTAAATATTATTTGAAGATAAAAGTGCTAAGAGCCATTATTTAGAGCACGGGACTTGCTCTAACCCTATCTGACACTTTGGATACATGTTTGTGATAAAACCATAGGCTAAAGGACACAGTAAAACCCTTCTCATGAAATAGAACTCATTGTGTCCTGTCTATGATAGTTTTATTAGGTAACTTACTACACATAATTATCAAATATATGTACTACTAGATTTACTTTGCGAGCCATTTGCAATAAGGGAGAGGCTTGTGAATGTTATACCTTGGTGCTGGTATAGTTCCTTTCCCTAGAAGAACATAAGTGAACAGAAAACATGTTTTCATGCTTCACAGAAGGGAGAGATGGAGGGAGTGAGACAGAGAAGGCTGCATAGGGCAGAGTATCTTCAACTATTTTCATGGGGACTCTAGAAATCTCCCTTCTATGAGGAGGAGCTTTTGATTCAGAGCCACACCTGTGGCCTGTGAGGGAGGGAAATGTGACAGTCAGGTGTCACAGAGTTGGACCTTGGCCAGTGGCTAATGGGACTTCCCTTGACATAGAGAAGGTTAGTTTTGCTTCATAGGTCCAGGTATATGCACCATGCAAAATCCCAACAGAAAAGGATAAAGAAAAGCATAGAAGATAAAACTTTGAAAGACTGGGGTAACCTAAACTATGCTTGATAGAATTAAGAAGTAAAGGTCTTATTAAGTGATCAAAACTGAAGACCAATGCTAGTGAACAGTATTGTCCACAAATATGAGTGCCTAGCTCTGGAGTGGGCTTCTTTGGGATGTTGCATTATGAAGTAAGGACTATGGCATGGTTTTGTAAATTTAGAGTGTGCAGAATACAGTTGTATAATTGAGAACTAAATATTTGGAATGGGAAAGGTCTTAAGTTTTTCTGTAGGTGGCATCTTGGAGAAGCAGCGTAACAAAGTGTCTAAGAGAGTGAACTTTGGAGCCGACTGCTTAGATTTGCCTCTTAAGTGTGACTTTAGGCAGAACTTGAGGCATAAACTGTCTGGTCTTCACTCCCCTTCTCTGTTAAATGGGCATATTCGTAGTACCTATGTCATAGAACTCTGTGAAATATTTACAGTAATGTCTGGCACATAATAAATCTTACAGGTGTCTGTAGGATAAATACATAGATATTGATGTAAACTCTTTCACTATGTTCCTTCTGTATCTCAGAAGTTTCCAGAACATTTTAGTTCACCAAATATTTATTGAGCACTCACCTCGACTGGGTATATGCCAGGAACTGGGTAATAATAAATTTCTGCAATCTCTACCTTTCCAGGCACTTACAAGCTAACAGTCATTTTTTTAAATTAAATTTTTAGAATACTTTGAAACAATGATAAGGATACAAAAAGCTGGAAGTGCAATATACAATATAAGTAACTTTTTTCCTGATGTGAGAGTAAGTTGTACATATGCCCATACCTCTGATTACTTGAAAGTGTCTTTCCTACAAATAAAGGCATTCTCTTCCATGCCTGCAAAATAACCACCCAGAGCAGGAAAGGAGCAGCAACACACGACTACCATCTACTCCCAGACCCTCTCGAGTCTCCTCAGTGGTACTAGTAATGTTTTCTACAGCAAAACGTTCCAGGCTGAACTGAATGTTGAATTTTGTCCTGTCTTTTTAGCTTCCTTCACTCTAGGACATGTCCTCATTTTTCCTGCTCAGCGTTCATGATCTTGACACCTTTGAGGATCACTGGCCAGTTATTTTGTAGAATGTCCTTCAATTTGGATGTGTCTCATGTTCCTTCATGATTAGATTTAGGCTGTGGCTTTTGAGGAACAAGAACGTAGAGATGGTTCTAAGATCTTTTCAGTGAGACTTCTGGAGGTAGCACAAGATTTCTAGTTCCACACTGATGATGTCCATTGTGATCACTTAAGAGGATAACCACTGGGCTTCCCTGCTATGAAGTTATCCTTCCCTCCTTTATAGTTCAGGACATCTTGTGGGGAGGTTCTTTGACACTCTGTAAATATTCTGTTGCTCATCAAGTTTCCAGTTCATTTCAGAATGGATCCTAGCTTGCTATTCTATTAATAGGTTATAATTTGTTGCTATAATCAAGTTGTCCCTGGTTTGGCTTGTGGGAGTCCACTCAAGCTGGCCTCTGTGTCCTTTTGACACTTCTATCTCACTCTTTTGAGTTCTTCCTTCCTTTCTGGCATGGCAAGTTTTCCAATTCTCTTAGATTTTCCCTGGTCCAGCTTTGGAATCAGGAGCCCTCCAAGGAAATGATTTAGTGGGAGGTGGTATTTAGAAGTGAGTATCCAGTTCATTGTCATGATGTTCTCAGTGCTCACAGGTCCTAGCTCGCTTGCTTATTCATTTACTTGTGTATTTATTTACTACACTTCTTGGTGTATATTGAAAACCATTTATTCAAACCAGTAAAATAAAACTATTTTCTTTTATTGAGAGAACATTGGTTTAGAACACTGTGTGTGAGTCAAGGGAACAGGGTCACACCGCTTCAGATGTATGTACCACACCACACCCCCCAGAATCCATTAGGTTCCCTCCACACTTTGCTCCCCACATTCCACTGCCTCTGGTAGCCTCAATTCCTTCTTTGGATTTCTAGGGTTTTTTATTGATTGGGTTTTGCACAATCCTTGCAAAAAATGCTTGTTTTGTTTTTCTCTATTACATAAGCAAGTGAAACCATCACTTATTTGTCTTTTTCCTTCTGACTTATGTGGCTTAAATTAAAAAAAAAAATGATAGGGTTTATCTGCGAGACTCCTTCAGTTGACTGATAAAGAAAAGGAGGTATCTGTAGCTAGGTTTGCACTTTGTAAAGCAAATGCAAATCTAGTCCTTAAAAAGACAACAGGGAGCAAGGACAAAAGGGCAGGCTCTTTTCAGCTTTTACTTTATAATTTCCGATCTTGACCTTAGAGCCAGATGTCCTGGTTAAGGACTAAATGAAGATTGGGAAACAGCCAAGGAATCAGAAAGAGGCCACTGAAGGAAGATGCTTCTGGTCCGGCAGGAGACTTCCGGAAAGAAAAAAAATAAAAATCCAATTTTATGTAAGTGAATTTCCTCTCCGCCCAGTACAGCAGGAAATGTAATCTCCCAGGAAAGATGGAGTTGAAGATTTCATTTTCTAGTTACCATTTTCCTATGCTAGAGAAACAATTTTACTTCAAAGGAGTAGAGTAGGGGGCTTTTCCTGTAAGAGTAAGAGATTTGAAGGACTGGTCAGTGCTCAGCCCTTTCAGGAAGAAAACCCAGAGTGGGCAACCATGCTAGAAGAGAAAACTTCTGGGCCCCTGCCTGCTGGGCAAGAGAACCTTGTGAGGGGAGCAGGGGGCAGAGAGTACCCCACTGCTCCCCTGGCGAAAGCAGAGTACAAAGCGGGATTGCCTCAAGCTTGGTTTAATGGCATTTTAGTGGGGAAAATAAAGATTCCCAGATGAAGAAGAAACCCTAACTGTTCACCCTTTCTCTTCTTCCTATATATGTGTGTATTCCTAGGTAGGAAGGCAAAGGAAATAAATCATCTTCCGCTTCTCCCCCCACCAATCTGAAACTTCCTCCAAGGTATTCCCTCTGACCACATCATGTTCCAAATATTTGTCTGAGTTCTAATTAAAGGAGCAAACAGATTCTCTGCGTCACCCCAGCCTTTGTCAGCACAGCGAGCTCTTAATGTTCCACATGGAATCAGGAAATGCTATTTTGAGTAGAAGTGCTAATTTTTACTGGGCATGACTTAACTCAAACTGCATCCCTGGTTTTTTTTTTCTTCCTTTTTAAGAATAATCACTTCAAAATGATGGATGAGGCCTGAAGCCACCGGTCTTACTTCCTGCGGTGAAATGTGGAACTTTGTGCATGTCTGGGTTTGCAGGAGGGTGTGCTCCAGACTCCAGCGAGAGATAGTTTCCCATACTGTACAGACAGTTGGGTCTTTGTTCAGAAAAGCTGACTCTCTGGAGGAAACCTGCGACAAGAATGGGACCACATCCCCTGCAGGGAGGGAAGCCTTTGCTCTAGTTACGGAAGGGAAGTGAAATCCTTTACTTCTTAAGGTGCCAGAACAAGAGCATTGCTTGGTTAGGGGGAGCCTAATCCTTTTTTTTTTGCTGGGAGGTAAGAACAATGAGGATGGTGTCTTTGAGAACAGGTGGGATTACAAAAGGATAACGAGAGGGGAACAGAGGAGTAGGTACAACAAAGGGTTACCACCCTGCTGGGGGCTCAGCCATCTGACTGGACCCCTGGGCTGAGCTGGGAGAACTAATTCCCAGGGGACCACTCCTCTGCTCCTCTGTCCACTTCTCAAGAGCAGCCTCAGTCTAATTCTCTTTTGCCCTCCAATTGTACTAATTTGCCAATTGTTTACATCACTGTATAATTTGGTGAGTCCAACTTCACACCTCCATAGGTGCACATGCTTCATTTGCCCTCCACCCCGGGCGAATACATGTCATCTTCCCTCCCTTCTCCACTCCTTTCTCTCCCTCTATTCCATTGGCAGCCAGTATATTTTCTTCAATCTAAGTTATTATTTTTATAAATATTTATTTATGCGTAAAGAGCTGGGGTACAGACCAGAGGTGCGGGAGGTGAGAGGATTCACTAGAGACAGAGTGGGGAGTAGAACAGGCAGATCAACTGAAATACACTGCTGAGGGGAGCAGCGGGGGAGGCAGGAGAGGTCTGCTGCGCCATGTAGGTCCCCTCCCTGGCCACGGATCAAACTCAGGCTACTGTGTAGAAAATGCTTCACAGTGCGGTGCTCAACCCACTGCACCACCAGGGAGGCTCCTCAGTCTAAGTTATTTTTGCTATGTTTTGCCAGTTTGTGTTCCTTGGTAATATACCACAAATGAATGAAACTATCCAGTAGCTAGCTGTCTTACTTCACTTAGCATAATCACCTCATGATCCACCCATTTTGTTCCAAAAGACACTGGTTCATCTTTTTTAAATAGCTGAGTAGTAATTCATTGAGAACATATTCCACAATTTCTCTGTCTGGCCATTTGTCAGTTAACTCGGTTCCATGTTTTGGCACCGTGGACAATACTGCTGTGAACATCGGGCACTGACTCTTCTTAGCCCAAGTCTTAACCTCTCTTCATTGAGGACACAGAGGGGGGTGAACATGGCAGTTTGCAGCAGCCCTATCTGGAAAAGAGCTCTGATCATCCTTGTTAATGAAACCTAAAAGTAAACATGGAATACTGTTTATAGATTCTCTTGCAGAATTTTGCAAGTCTAATATTTTGTTATGTAAATGCACCCTGTCCTTTTATTATTGCTCTGAGAAGCGTGATTTGGTGAAATAGAAAAGCAGACCATAGTTCCCTTTTTGCTGGAGCAAACTCTGTGGTTGTCCCTTCTCTCAATAAAGTGGTTCGTAGAGAAGCTGAACATTCCAACCAGAAGGACAGACTGTATGGGCTAGAGCTGAGCTGAGGAGACAGACGCAAGGTTTTGAAGGCTAAGGGGGGTGGGAGGGCACCAGTGATGAGTGTGTTTGCACCTGTGAATGTACACAAGCGTGTGCAAGCCTTCTCCCACTGAATACATTTCAATAGGTCTGTTTCCTCAGGAGTCACATCATTACCCATATGGCAAGGAGGACTGGGAAGAACAAAGGATAGTCACAGCAGGGACTAAAAGTATAAAGCATTACTGCACGATTATCTTTAACACAAAGTCAGATGTAAGAAAACAGAACCACACAACACAACAAAAAGGCCGCCCTGGCTCTCCCTGAGCTCAGCTGCTCTTAGTTACGTTGTGTGCACCAGGCTCTCCTGCAAAACTATCTCCGCATCAACTGTGTTAGGAGTTGGAAGGAATTTTGGGCAGCGTGCCTAAGGGTTTGCAGCGAGGGGGGCTGATCTTTATGTTCACAGGCAGAGCACCTGCTGGAGAAATCTGGGAACGCAAGTTTTTTTTTTTTCCCACAACGCCTTTTCCATGCGAATTAATCTATTAGCTGGTATGTGTGTTGGTTTATTTAGGAGCATGTGTGCTGACAATTGGCTTCTGCCTGTAAAATATGGTCTTGGGGGAGAAAATGATTAATTGCCTGCTTTAAAGCATGGGTGTACGTATGTGTGTGTGCATGTGTGTGTGCACGTGTGTGGTGGTGACAGTCACTATTAGTGTATGTGTCTACAAACTAAAGGTAAATAATCATTAAGAAATTGGAAGGTGTGAATCAACAAAAAAGGCTCGTAGAGTTGCTTGGATATTTGTGCCCTCTTGATGGACATGGGAGTCAAGCAACCTCATTTCTTGCTGAACACGTTATTTCTAAGAAGAAAATTCATGGCCCGAAGCAGCCAACTCTTGAATATTCAATCTTATGGTGAACGTATTATTTCTAAGGAGAAAAGTCATGGCAGAAAAAAAAAACCTTGAATATTCAGTCTTACGGAGAAACATGCCATCTTAACAAGAAACTGAGGGTTGTGAAGAGCTCCAGCAGTTCTTCACTAAAATGAATGCTTGTCTCTGCGCGAGCTCACACTTCAGATGCTACAAGCACTAGAAAGCTCTTCAGCCAGCATGACAAGAATGTGCTGCAGGTCCTTGGTCTCTTGTCGAAATCCAGAATAACAGGCTGACTTATATAATTTCCAAGAAACCAAAATCAACGCCACTTATAGTTATGAATTTTGTATTTCCCCAAATAAGGACACTGAAATAAAGAAAGAATGCATTACCACTGCTTCATTACAGAAGGGGCATTTCAGAAAGGCAGGAGATATGTCATCTCGGAGGAGAGTAATGTTTTGAGTTGAAGAAATGTAATGTGATGGAAAGCTCACTGCACCGCTTTTCTCTTATTTTGTATGGTGAACAGGCCCCCCGCCATCCCCCCCCCCTTTTTAAAATAACTGCATGTGGGGCAGCACGCTGGAGAATTTCAGCCTAGGACCTGCCTTAGAAAAATTACTGCAGCAGCGGTGCCTTCAGTGAGCCGGAGGGAGGAGAACAGGAGCAGGAGCAGTGTGGTCAGTGTGGACCAGCCCTCCAGGTGGAGGGAGGTGTGACAACACTTGAGAAGTGTCTAAGGCTGGAACCTCCGTCTTGCCTCCAGAGGTGGTGACGAGGACACGCGTTTCAATGCACATCGTCCCCAGGCGTCTACACTGAGGTTTTGGGGAGTCAGCGGAGCTAGAACTTCACAAAGTCATCAGTGGAAGAGTTGGCCTGGGAGAATTTTGCTCACAGAGAGGAGGGCAAGTTAGAAAAGCAAGAGAGTCAGCTCAAGACTTGAAATAAAATAGAAGGCAGTGATACAAAAGGCAGGCATCTGAAAGGCTTCCAGGGTCTCAAAAGGGTGGAAAGAACGGCACATAGATGCAGTCAGTAGATGGAGGGGTTAGGGAGAAATCTAGCATCACCAGTAAAGCAGATCCAGATTCAGTTGGCACAGAAATCAGCAAAGACTGGATTATGAGAAGAGTAGTGCTAAAGAGAAACAGGAATATAGGGTCATATGGTAGCTCTAGAAGGTAGCAGAGTGATAAGTTGTTTCTTCTGTCTTTCTTTTTTTGTAAGATTTATTTATGCATACAGGAACTGGGGTACAGACCAGAGATGCAGTGGGGAGGGGCGTGGAAGGAGTCAGTAGAGACAGAGTGGGGAACAGAACAGGTGGATAACTGAAATAACACTGCTGAGGGGAGCACTGGGTGAGACAGGAGAGGTCTGCTGTGCTGTGTGGGTCCCCTCCCTGGCCGGGGATCAGACTCATGCTGCAGTGGCAGTGGATGCTTCATAGTGTGGTGCTTAACCCCTTCAGTCACCAGGGAGGCCCTGTTTCTTTCTTTTATTATGGAAAGAGTTGAACATTCTTTCAATCACTCTACAAACATTTACTGGGTGTCTACTAAGTACCAAGGATTGTGGTAAGTGTTGGGGATTTAGAGATGAAAAGAACAGCCTTTGCTCTTAAAGAATTTTCAGTCTGGGAACTTTTTGAGGGAGACAGAAGTGAACAGATAATGATAATGTTGTATTATTAAGAGCTGGGTGGTGGGAGGGGGGTGAGTCTGGGACTCTTGCCCCACAAGCCAAGGATTATTAAACTTTACTGAAGAGAGCCAATGAACAAAGGAAATCCCATATATCTCAGAGGTCAGTTTTAAGATGGGCTTTGAAGGATGATTAGGAGTTCTCCAGGTGAAGGGTACAGGAATGGCCTTGTATGCAGAGAGCACAGTGGGTACAAAGGAATGAAGACACCTTAGCAAACTGTTCGGCTGCGAGGAAGGCCCGAAGAGTGCAGGACTGAGGCAGAAGATGGCTTATGATTTCATACTGGGCTGAGGACTTTGGGTTTTAAAGTGTCAGTAGATCAAGGGGAAGCAACCAGTTTTACAAAGATGAGTGGTGAAAGAGTTCCTTTTCCCCCTGAGGGGAAAGGGGGGAAGCTAGCGAAGGTGAGAGTGGTTTTGAGGTGGGAAGGAGTAACATCCAGGGAGTGGGTGGAGGCTGGCCTTGATTTCCTCTGTGCATAGTGTGGAGGCCATCTGGCTGTGAGGGAGGGACTGGAAAGGGGGTGGGTGTCTGCATGAGCCACTCTGGGGAATCCCAGAGAGGAATAAAAGGATTGCCATATTGTCATTATTTGAGATTCACAAAGACTTTCATCAGATATGTAACTGATTCTCACTGACACGGTCGCCCCTACATCTGCTGTTCTGCTTTTAAATGAAGTGAGATCTTCCTTTCCAATATCCATTTTCTGCAAAGATATCAAGTGCCACTCATGGCCATTCTGAACAGGAGCCAAGGTATATTGATTACATATTCTCTGTTCTCTTGTTGAAGCTTGTTTATATTTCACAGAGTCAAACATCAACCACAGCAGGGACTTTATGGAACACCAATGACCACTATTAATATTACAACATAACTGTTGGTAGAAGGCTTTTAACAAAGAGCAAGCTCAGGGCAAACACTGAAACTCAGTGTTTAAATACTTCAATTCTAAAGGTGAATTCCTATCATTTTTTTAACCTCAAATTGAAGAATGACTTTAAAAAGATAATGCCACTCATGCAGAGAGCACTGTATCTGGAGTCCAGAGGTTGGAGATTTTTGTTCAGGTTACACATGAATATCTGTATGACTTGGAGAAAGTTTCTTCTTGGGTCAGGTTTGGATTACAGGTTTTTCTATAATCCCCTCATAACAATATAGAAATAATAAAAAATAGATTTAAGACTTTCATGATTTCAGATAAAAATAAATAATTTCAGGTGGTAGCTTTGAATTCTAATTCTAAACTTAACTTGTAAAATAAAACTTAGGCGTGTTCTTATCAGTTTGTGAAAAGTCTAGTCTGCTCAGGGCACTCGCTAGATTCTACCATCAGGGAAAAGGAGTGATGAGACCAGAACATGAGAAAAATCAGCATATGGCGGGGACCAGAGATACTCACTTTGGAACATTGTGGGGAACCGGGAAGGTAAAAGATGCATAGGCTTTGCAGACAATTACTGAGTTTGCTGATGCATCCACAGGTAATTTAGATGACTTGGACAAACTTTGGAATAGAAGAAAAGTTGTGTGAATTCTCTCTCCCATTAAAAAAAGATGAAGCTAAAAAGAGAGCAGTCTTTTCATCCAGATAATCGTGACATACCTTACTCATGCAAAATATTTTTTTGCTTTTTAGGAATTCATGGTAAACAGAATAATGTTCCCCGCACCCCAAAATTTATCCATGTCCTAATCCCCAGGATTCATGACTATATCACTTTTACATGGCAAAGGGACTTTGCAGATGTGATTAAGTTAAGGATCTTGAGATCAGGGATTATCCTGGATTATCTGGTGAGCTCAGTGTCACCACGAGGGTCCCTTGTAAGAGGGGGGCAGGAGTGTCAGAGTTGGGAAGGAGCCATGATGACAGAAGTAGAGGGCAGAGAGAAGCCTCTGGAAGGGGACAAGAATCAGTGGCCTTTGGAAGATGAAGACGGCTCAAGCCTCCAGAAGCAGTACGGTCCCACTGATGCCTGGATTTTGGCCCAGTAAGACCCACTTTTGGGCTTCTGATCTCCAGACTTCTAAAATAAAAAGGCTGTGTTGTTTTTAGTGTGTGTGTGATGACTTGTTACTGAGTGGGCCCTCCGGGTTACATACTCCGCCTGGATCACACACTCCTCTGTGTATGTTTAGTGCTTCCCAAATTTCTTTCTTTCATAGCCCTGGTCATTCTCTTTCATAACTGCCCTTTCCATTATTCATCTCCTCCCTAGCTGTGAGGTCTCTGAGGGCGGGAATTGTTTTATTCATTTGTGTCTCAGCCACAGTTGCAGTGCCTAGCCGGGATAAGAACACAGGCCCTGGATGAATAAACCAGTGAAATCAATGCCAGATGGGGAATTTTCCAGAGGCCCAGAAGGACGTGTGTCTGCCATTTTGGGGAGGTGAGATCTGGGTGTCACTCTCTGATGATAGCAACTGATGGCGAAATGGGTTGTGAGGGAATGTGAGGAAGTGTCCCTTTATCCCCAAACTCCTTGGTTCCAGACATTTCCCCCTCTGCCCCCACCTTCCTTCCCTGACACTATGGTCTGATGACATCTGGCATGAACAGGCGGCTCAGACTGAATCTGAGTGGGCTGTGAGGCCTTCTGAGATGACCCATCCAGGAAAGGATTTTGCCAAGTCTTGTTCCACTCACACGGTCTGATTATTTACTGGACGCAGCATAAACATCCCTACATGCTCTCACTTCCTTTTTACGCCATGCTGGGTCTCTGGGGCTGCAGACTCCTGGGCATTCCGCTTGGTTCTGCTCTCTAGCCTGGCCGTGCTACAGGCTCCTGACCGTCTCTGATCACATAGCAGTGTGAATACCCTTAATACTACTGACCTGTGCACTTAAAAATGGCTAAAATGCTGGAGGGGGTTGTCACACGTATCCACTAATAAAGTCTTGACGCTGTCACTCACTGTCTAGGTTACTTTAGTCCATTGACTTCAGTCCATTCTCCGGAAAACCGCAGGTTACAAATAACTTGTGAGGGTGTGTGTATGAATAAAGGTTAAAATGGTAACGTGAATAAAGGTTAAAATGGCAAAATGAAAAAGGCTAAAGTAGAAGAAAAAGATTAAAATGGTAAAATGAATATAGATATTTTAGAAACAAAGAAATAACATGGCACTCAAGGTTTAGGGGTTTCTTTGTAATGCGCATTCACTTTCTGGTCAAAGGGTCTAGGTAAAAAAAAAAATCAAAGGATAGACAGAAGTTGTTCGGGGAGATTGCTATCAACACAGTTCCTATTTTGTTTACCTTCCTCTTTCCAAGTGATGGTGAGAAACACTTCTTTAAACAGCACTCGAGTATACTCTCCTCCTAAGTAATTTTTTCCTGTGATTGTTGCACCTTAATCAAGGAAAGAAAACATGCTTAATAAGTCAAATGTGTATTTGTAGAAGTTACCAAATAAACTGGGTGACCATGGCAACTCCTTGGAGTTGTGGCTGGATAACTTGGATTTTGCAATTTATGCCCACATTGAATAACACTTTTTGTCCTGGGTCCCCTTACTTCACACAGGAAGTATGTGACCTCCAGGTACTGGGCACTCTGAAAGAGTGCTTTGATGAAAACAAAGCAAGCAGTCTGGTTCCTCTTGGTTCAGGTAATTTTTGTGGCTCATAGTTATGTCGAACTTTTGAAAAAGAAATACCACCTGTTTAGCCTGGGAATGGGAGTTTGTTGCTGGAGTGGAATAAACACAGATCTGATGGCCAGGTGCCCTGAGCACTTGGCAGGCTTGGTGGGTCATTTTTGTGAGTCATCTTGCCGTTCTGTGGCTGGTGCAGTGGGCCGGGCTGAAGTTAGGGTGGTGCACACTCTACCTGTCCAGGCCGACCCAGGTGGCATTGCTTTTTACGATTTGGGGAGCAGGCATGGTGAACGTGGAAGCACCTTCCCAATGCAACTTAACATAAAACATTAAAGCATAAAGTATGTATAAGAAATCCCACCAGGATCCTGCTTTTGCCCTGATTACTGTTTCAGAACTGTCTGGAAATGTCAAATCAAACTGTAACCTTTTTTCCCTTCTCCCTCACTGTCTTTCATTCCTCCCTTCTACCCTCCCTCCCTTCCTTCCTCCATCCACTCTTTTTTTTCTTCCTTTCCCACTTCCTCTCTCTTTGCTTTGTTTTGCATTGTACATGCCTGAATACTGTCTTTTGGCTCATCCAACACGGCTCAAACTGAATACCAAATAAAACCCTACCCCACTTTGTTGTCATATATTTGGCAAGGATTGTAGGTGACTACAGGGGTATTTAATGGGAGATAAAGAGCATTTAAGTGGTTGGTAAAGTTATTTGAAAACAAAAAAGACAGGGAGGATGTGGAAGTAACCTCAATGCCCCCACAAATGTTTTTTTCCCATCAATAACCCTCTTCCATTTGCATACACAAAAGCCTCTCCTAAGAGAAAATGTATTGGGAACCCAAAAGAGAACTACATCACTATAAGTGATGTAGCATTTGTTTTTTCTCCTTGAGACAGTGAATAGTGTGTTCTTTATAGGAGATACATACCCTGTGAAGAGCCAGTCCTTAGACAGGCTGGAGCTCCCTCCCCAGGGTGGTTGTTCCAGGACCCAAAAGGAGAGGAAGTTTCTCTGCTTTCTTTCGAGGTTGTCCACTTGGCTCAGAATAGCTTGACAGGAGAAGGGTAGACACACTGTCCCTGAATCAGATTATATTTGGCTGGCCTTTTCCCAGAAGTGGAAGTTAGATTTGGATGATAACAAATTCTTCTAGTAGTTTTTGAAATGTTAAAAATAGCAGTATTAATAATAATTACAGATAATAAGCCAGCTGAGTGCTCTTTCTACATCATCTCATTTTTATGGAAATGAGGTTTTTTCCTTCCTTTTAAACATATAAGTACTATTATTATCTACAATACACATGGCATTTCCTTCATTTTAAACATCTAAGTACTATTATTATCTACAATATACAAGGTATCTTCATTTTACATATTGAAACTCAAAAAGTTATTTGCCAAAGGCAGGGTGATTAAGAGGCAGACTCTTCATTATAAGCCTATTGCCTTCTCTTATGCTTTTCAACACTGTTGATTCCTGTATTTTGCTAAGAAATTACTTAATCCACTATGCATGTCAGGAAGCGAGGTGAAGTCCTGTGTGAGAACTCTCTCTGGGAATTTGCTGCAGGTGGATGAGAGAGGGAAGTGACTTCTCTGAGCCAACCTCATTGCCAGCGAGAACAGGCCGTCCTTCCCACAGTCTGGGTGCTCTGATGGCATAAACATGCATGTTTCAATTTTATTGGTTATGTGGGGGTGACAATAAAAAGAAACAATTTTGAGGTGTGGTTTTCCTGAGGTGGCAGGGAAGTATGTAGGTTTTTTTTTTTTTTTTAATTGATGATTTAGCTTGGGCAATAATGAAGATGTTGAGCAATTTTGAATTCTAAAGCAGAGGAAATGCTAACATTACAGTGTTAACCAAGGTCATGGAACTACCTGTGAAGCACTGACTGGCAGTCACCAGCTTCAGGGACACTACTTGAGAACTCTGGGGAGACAACCCCAACAGAAAGCACTCTCTGACCCTGTACAGGCTCTTCTCTGCCACCTTCCCTGGTCCTTAGCTCTGCACCCTGGGCGCCTTGAGGACTTCCCTTTCCAGGCTCTCTTGCACTGTCTTCTGGTGGGGTTTGGCCAAGGGGAGGATACCAGTATGAGAATGGGGGTCAGGAGGAGAGAGAGGCTGGAATAATTATTCTCTGTTTTCTTCCTGTTTTGGTCATATGCCTCCAGAAGTTTCTATTTCCTCTTGGAAGACAGCTCCACCAGGCAGCCTTCTCCACAGTCCTAGTGCTGCTTGCACAGCCACGGGTTATCACCGTTTTTTTATGTCCTATCGTTCCCTGGGGCTGTAATGGTTTTAGCTGTTGCTAATCCAAAGGTTCCTTCTCACCCCTGTGTCCTCTCACTCTGGTCACACCTCCCGAGGGAGGAGTCCAAACCCCTGCTTTGTGGTTGACATCTGTTTCTTGCTAGGACCTTGACTAACACGTGGCGAAGAACAATGTTTCTCCAATGGAATGTTCCATAGGAGTCCCCTGGGAATGCGGTTCAAGTGCAGTTCTGACAGTGATCTGAGCTCATTTGACATCTCTAACCATCTCCCAGATGATGGTGAAGCTACTGGTCCGTGGGCTGGCTTTGAGTAGGAGGGACCATCAGCACTTTCTTCATTAATTGTATGATCATCACTGTTGGCCAGTGTGGTTCAAGAAATTAAAAAAATGTGTCTACTACAACACACAGTAAGCAAAAGATGGAGGTGTACACTCATTCTGAAAGTCAGGAATGTCAAAACAAAGTGTGCTTTCAAATTGCCTCTCACCTCAATCCCCTCACCCCATCTCTAAGATGTGTGTGTCTGTCTATGTATGTGTCTGTGTGTGTTTCTGTGTGTGTTATACATAGGCAACTGAGGGATTCCAAGGTCCATTGACTACTGAATGATTGTAGGTCATTTCAGGAAATCTGAGGCTAGATATAAAGAAGGAAGGGTGGCTTGAATATAGAACAAGAGTTTTTTTCTTAGATCAGATGTTGGCAAACTCTGGCCTGCTGGTCAAATCCTGCATGCTACCTGTATTTATAAATAAAACTTCATTGGGACTCAGCCATGCTCATTGCCTATGTATTGTCTATGGCTGTGTTTGCCCTATAATGTTGCCATTGAGTGGTTACAACAGAAACCCTATGGCACAAAATCTAAAATGTTTATTCTCTGGTCATTTACAGAAAACTGTGCTTTAGATACTTACGTAGTGTTTCTTTAGAGTAAAGATGCTTTGCAAAAGGAATCCTAGAATTCATCTTATCTCATTTTAATGGTGAGGAAGCAGACATTCATATTCTCCCAGTTAGCTTAAATCTGTATTTTTAAAAAGACACATGGAAGAAACTGGAGAGAATTTGATGAATATCAACAACTATTAAACCTCCTTTGAGGAAAGCTAGACTAATAGAGGTTAAGTTGAAGGCATGATAACTTCTCGCTTCTAGAAAATGGACCGAGCTGTTATTCCATTTCAACATAGGAAAGTTGTCCCCCCTGTAAATGGAGCAGAAGTTGAAGGGGCTTCCTTTAATCAGGGTGGGGGCAGGTGCTTCAGAGGCTGAGATTGCTGAGCTTTCTGAGCAGCAGCCGAATTTGTCATTTGTTTGTTCATTACTGACAAGCCAGGAGGAAAGCAGGGATCCAGGGCAGGGGTAGGGCTGCTAGGTACACACAGGATGAGAACACACACACACACACATGCACACATGCACACACACACGTATGCATGCACACATACACTGGAAATCATGTCAGGGCTAGTTAGCTGCCAAATCTAGTGTAAGCATTTTTCATCTACTGATTCTGAAAGCCAAAGAGATGGAGTTATCACCGTAGGCCCTTTAGAAATTCTTCAGTATTAATTTGGAGGACTTCCAGATTGAAGTATAGCTAATAGTTTTTAAATTTGAGAACAGAAAAAAATGTGTAGAGTTTGGATTTGTCACAGCATAGATCATGGGTGAATACAGTCTTTGCTAGTGGAAATAGTCAGCTACAGTATTACTAGGTGGTTTTATTTTGGGTCAGGCTTTGAGGGCCTTACCTCTCTTGAGACTACTCAGAATGCACAGATCTATTTAACTGTGAGCTCTGAAGAGTTAAAAATTGTGCATTATTAATTTTTATATTTCAAGTCTTCAGCACAGCCTTGCACATCGCAGGTACAGAATTAATATTTATCTCTCTCTCTCTCTTTTATTTTTGGTGGGAGGGGTGGAGAAAGAAGCAACTGTGCATTACATTGTAGTGTTGTGTCTTTATTGTGGCTACTGGTGTGGACACTGAGATTACAATAGGATTGGATCTGAGATAATGCTCTTCCCAGGCTAAGGCACTCCTGCCCTTCCCTCTGCATTTCAAGGTCATCTTCGTTTAGATCTGCTGACAGGTAGAAATTGCTTAAGCAGCACATCTGTCAGTTCACATTGATGCCTTGACAATAATTCCGGAGTTTATATTGAGCCTTTCATCTTTGAAGTTCAGTGTTGTAACTCTAATCTTTAGGACTTCCTTGGGCTATAGGAAAGAGGGATGGCCTTTTTTTTTTTTTTTAAATGTGACACCAACAATTTATTTTAATTACAGATAGATTTTTTTTTTTTTTTAAATAGGGAAACCTTCACAGATTTGTTTGTCATCCCTGTGAAGGGACCATCTAAATCTCTGTATCGTTCTCATTTTGGTGTATGTGCTGCTGAAGCAAGAACAGGGGAAGAGTTGCTTTCATTTTTCTTTTACAAGTAGAGGTGGGGGGGGGGAATGTGATGGACCGATGGATTCTGGGACTTGCTCAGGAGTATCAGTGAGTTGGAGCTGGTCCTTTTTAGCTCAGCTGAAAAGGATGAATAGAGCAGCTTCTATTTGCCTCCAGTAAAGAATTGGGTAAATACACTATATCTTTTTTTTTTCTCTTTAGGACAGAGATGTTTACAGTGCCTTCCCCCCCTCCCCTGGTTTGTTTCAAATACAATTAGAGTTGCAGAGATGGAAATCAAAGAAGCTGTAAAGTCTGTATTTTTCTGAAGTCTCTTCCAAAATGCTTAGAAGGTCTTTGGTCCGACTTCTGGATTTAATTTGAAGCTTAGAATACAGTCATCATTCCTACTTTCCCCCTCAGCCTGGTTTCTGTTCCCAGCTTCCCAGCTGATCTTCTTTCCTTAAAGTAGCTATTAAAATGTCTCTGTTACAACTCACAGGCCTGCGATGCCTTGGTGATTGCTCTCCAAACCCCAGGCTTTAGGCAGATTACCCTCTCTCTGATCATAACACAGACCCTAAAGATTGACTCAGCACCTCCAGCTGAAAACTCAAGACTTTATAATTAAAGCATGATGATTATTTGGAGGACAATGGAGAGTTGCGATACAATTTAAAAGCTGGCCTGCGAAAATAATGAGACCTAAGGCGATTATACAGAGCTGATGGAATAATACATGCTAGGTGAACAAATACCAGCTTTCTTGACATGTCTCATTAGCATTTATCAAATAGTTAACAGTCTCAAAACACTTGACAGTTAATCCATACAACATCCTTTGTAGATAATTAAATATTCTGATGTGAGCTTTGCAGAAGACACACCAAGAATCTATATGACTTGACAGGAAGGACAAGATAGGACACTGTGGTGGAACTGGGCACTCAGTAAAAAAGCTCTTTCCTTTAGACAGATAACACCCATTACACTGCTCTGCAAGCTTTAACTCTTTCACAGTTACAAGTTAAAGCACAAGCAAGGAAAAAAATATTTTAACTTTTATGAGTTTATACTTAATGCAAAAATAAAAATGCAGTTAATTTACATCGGATCTAATCCTTGCCACCTGCCAGCCTTATTTGTAAAAACCAAGCAGGATGTCACTCACAGAGGTATGATAGAGTGTGCGAGAACTTCTCAGTCCCTCTTAGGGAGTCTTAAGATTTCATTCCTTTGACATTTAAATGCATTTTCTTGAGGTAAGAATAGCTACAAAGTGCATCTTGTTAAATTGCGGAGAGCAAAAACAAGATCTTAAAAATATAGGGCATGACTTGCTGAGGTCAGAAAACATTCTTTAATGGATATGGTTTCTTTATTCTGTGGCGGCTGTGGCACATTATAGACGTAAATGGTTGTAAAAATATGTTAAAGATAAAAGCAACTATTTTTACACTATGATAACTTATTGAATCACATTCTTCCCTCTCAAAATGCTTCCTGTTCAACAACATTTTAAATTGATAATAGAGACTGAAGATTTTATAGGAATTAAAGCAGGTATTGAGTCGAGAGACGCTGAATGAATTAAAGTTTTCTATTACTAGTGAAAGATGATTGATGCCTATATTAGGAAAAAATATGAAAATTTAAGAGACTTACTTGTTCTACATGTATTCCTACCTTAGTATTTAAAAAAATGCTCTGCTTCTTAAAAAACATAATCAAGATAGTCTTACATGATATGAAACTATTATGGAGACAGAATTCTGTAAAAAGATGCTGACTTGAAGACATGAACAATTTCTTAAATAATTTATTATTTACTCTAAGGCAGCTGCTTTTAAAATTTCATTTTTATAATATGGGAAAATATTTTCCCATGAATAATTTCTGAATATAAAATGAAAATAATAACACTAGCTAAGCCTCAAGACTCAGCCACTGTTTCAAGAGCTTTACCTTTACCATGGTTAATCTTTGTAATAATCCTACAAAGAAGATAGTGTTGTTAATAGTTTGGTTTTGTAGTTGTGGCAAATGAGGCTCACATTAGAATACATCAACAAGGGCATGTAAACAGTATTTGGGAGAGGTTGGGATTTGAACCTGAATGACCCAAACTCTAAAGCTTTAGCCAGCGTTTACACCAATCATCTAAGTAAACCCCAAGAATTTGGTCCTGGGATGAGGTGGGAGAGAACTGAAGACATATCACATAGTAGTAGGAAGTTTTAAGAAGAAATTTCAGTGAGGAAAACTAAGTGGGGTTGGCTCTGAGTATAAAGTTCTTCCAATAAGAATAATGACTTATAGTCAGATTGCTTTAACTCAAGTTTATTATGTGGCATAAATAACTGGCTTTGGATCCCGTTGTTCGGCTGGGTTTGACAAGGGGAAGGAAGGAAGAACAGTGGACATGTAAAGAATGATGAAAGTCACTTGCAGTGGTTAAGTTTGCAATAACTGAAAAATCTTTCCTGGATCTGAACTTGATGCTCTGCCTTGGCACACATAAGGTCTAAGTCAGTTTCTGCCTTAAACCCATGTGACTGTACACACACCCATCCAAGTTTGTGTGTGAAATGATTTCAAATTCTCGTATACTGTACATTTCTAATATAAAAATGAGTGTACTATTTGAAATGAGTTGTAGTATTTGGTAAGAGCTATTTATTAATCTATTGTTATTGAAGCCTAACATTGGTTTATAAGACTGTGTATGATTCAGGGGTGTAAACACACTTCTCCTGACATATGTCAGCACACCATACCCACCACCAAGACTCCTATCCTTCTCCACTGTAGTGCACTGGGCCCTTTGACACCCCGCTCTCCACCTTCCATCACCCCCTCTAGTAGCCTCAGGCAAAAAAAAAAAAAAAGCTAATTTTAATCAGCCTTTTAAACAATGCAGAGATGGATTTTTCAAAGGGAAAACCATCCTGAAGTTGAAGTTGGGTAGAATTTGAAACTGAGCCCAATCAGTGTCTTGCTGTTTAAATCTTATCTATCATAGCCAGGGATGAAAGGCAGAAAGACCAGTCTCCTTCCTGTTTGTTTATTTCTTGGCCTTCTTGTCCTGTCTGTAGCTTTGCTCCCAGATCTCCTCAACTGTATTTATTTTCCATCTGCTTCCTGCTCTCCAGACAGTCCGAGACAGTCTACTCATCAGCCAGCAGTCACAGACAGGGAGAAATAAATATTCTAGTGCGCATAAAGCCATGGTGGCAGCCAGGGACAATGAGCAGAAAGGAAGACCCTGACATCACAAAGGGATTCCGTTTTAGATGGATTTACAAAGCCATGTTCTTTGGAGTCAGGCAGGGCTGAATACTCAGGAAGAGGCTTTTGATCAGGTCTGTTGTTTTATTTTTTCCCTCAGATATTTATTAAAGTCTTTTATGATGTTTTTGCATGGATTTCTTTTTTTTTCCAGTCATTTTGACTAGGACCTCCAGATCTCTGGATAGCACAATCTAATTAAAAAAAAAAGGCAAATATGAATATGAATGAGTAGAGGGAGAGGATGGGTCACTTTAGGATTGGCAAATGCTTATTTTTGCCAGTAAAGACATTGAAAAAAACTGTCATCTCTTCCCAGCATTTCATATGTGAAAGAACAACCATAAAGAGTAGGAAGCAGGACTGTCCTTCCTAAGAAATATGGTCAATATCTTCAAACCTGTACATGTGCCTGGGAAGATAGATTGTACATTTTGAATGTAGAATGATAGAGTAAAAGTTGAGTTAAGCATATGTCCCTTTAGATACTTGTTTTTTTTTTTTTATCACAAGTTCATCAATTTGAAGATTATTGTTCTACAATATAAAATGGAATCCAAATGTCCAGTTTCTAGAGCTACATTAAAAAAAAAAAACCAACAGAATCAGGGCTGAAAATCTGGTCTCACATACCTATGTCAGTGTAAATGGAAACATTTAATATTTCATTGAATTTGAAATATCCTGGACCCAGGTGGTACTAATGGTGCCTGAGGCTATGACATACATTGGCATTACCTTCACGTGCAATACTTACAACCTTTATTAAGGGGCTGGGGGTACTGGGTGGCAGTCACTGAGTAGAGGAAGGCCAGAAAAGGAAGAGTGGTGGCAGAATTTAATCCTGCTTTGATTAGTCTGAACAATTTAATGTTTCCCCTCCCCCCACCACCTTGAAAACCCTACTCAGCAAAACCAAAGTTCTTTACTTAGCAAGACTTGTTCTCCTATAAAGACAATCAAGGAGACATCTGTTGTTTGAATGTGCTCTCAGAGAGCTGCACAATCTTATCCTAGGAAATATGGTTTTCTTTATATTATTTCATTTTCAGTGACTTTAAGAGCTCCTGTGGTAAAATATGTTGGAAAGATGTTTTGCGGGCCCACTCCTAAACAGGGTCCAAAATCTGTGTTAGTCAAGAAAAGTCAAGAAACCAGCGCCACCCACCAGCTCCGCCAGCTGCTTCTCTCACCTTCTCTCTGGGTCATGAGAGAGCAGGTAGTGGCTGGCTAGGTACCTGGCCAGTGAAAAGTAGCAGGGAGCGTTACAAGAGGCAAGGCCACATGACATGACATGACATGACAAGGGTTTATGTGGGAGAGATTTATCTGGGATGGAGTTTACAGTTTCTGTCTGCCTCAGCCTTGGACCAGGAGATGGGAATCATTCACTGAGATGTTATGACTTGAATTGTGTCGCACTCAAATTCATCTGTTGAAGTCCTAACCCCAGTGCCTCAGAATGCAGCCTTACTAGGAAATGGAATTGTAGATATAATTTGTTAAGATGAAGTCATGCTTCTGATATTGTTTTCTGGGTGGTTCATGGCCATGCTCTTCATTCTCGAAAACCACTAGGTGATCTGCCGTTATAGCTATGAAGCATCCTTTGGCCAAAGGATACTCTGAAAATCAGCATAAAAAATGAGCACATCTCTCTCTGTTTTCCATTAGAGCTCCCTTAACCCACACAGCTGTGCCAGGGGCACTTTTGATTGGACCAAGGGTTACCCAGGCCAAGTGGAGAATTCTGGAAATGGACTTGGCTGTTTCCTGGTAGTAGATCCTGGGAGAATATTCCAGGCATTGCTTGATGAACCAGAGTAAAGTTCTCATGAGTGTAACTGAGAGTTGAGTGATTGGGGAAGAAAAAGCTATGCCCAGAGTTACATCTTTCTCCTAGGAACGGGTTTGCTATGGATGCACTAATTGGACTCAGCCCAGACAGAGTATATAAACTTCAAAGAGTTGGGCAAACATTTGTTGATTTCCTGAACATGCTTTGAGATAGGTATCCTTGTTATTCTTGTTTTCCAGAAAGGCACCTCAGGCACAAAGGTGGATGTTTTATAACCATACTGTGGGATGCTGCCAGAGTCAAGTTTTCTTCCATTCTTCAGATTTTCAATTATTCTTCTCAATACCTTTTGTAGAAGATATAACAAATGCAGAAGTGGGAATAATGAAAGGAAGAGGGAGATGAGATTAGATAGTTGATCATTTGACCAAGATGCAGGCTTCTGAAATGTTCAGGGGTTACTACATTCTCTTTCTCTGAGGTTAGCATCTTTAATTATTAAACACAGAAGCTTCATCAACATTTGGACTCCTTGGAGACAACCAGTAATTATCTCAAATTCTGTTCCCACTGCCACCCTTCCCCAACTTCAAAGGAAACTCATTACCAGGTCCTAAATTCTTCAAATTACTTTCCCATCATCCCAAATGATGTATATAAGTAGTTCATAATGAGGATCTCTAATCACCGTTCAGATTACTAAAGAAGCTTACAGAAGATGGACTATGATAAAATTATTTCAAATCAAGATGTTGATCTTTGTATTACTCTTCCCAAGAAGAATTTATTCTCTAGCTTGCTAAAATTTTAGAAAGTTATTTCATGGATACATATTTACAAAAATAAATGCATACAAACTGCAGCTAACTTTTATTTATAAATTAACTTCCAAATGAGATAACTTATCATAATGAGCTATTTTATGTCTTGCAGATGAATAATTAAGAAGTACATATTAAACAGGGGTGAATTTGATGAGGACGTCTCTGAGGTTGCCAATAAAATCCAGTTGCCTTTGTTTTCTAGAAGATTGTGTTTCATATAAGAAAGCTTAAGATGTGCCTGAGACTTTAGTACTATATTAAAAATCAGACAGCCTCATTCATTAATTTAAGTGGTGTTCCTATTTAGATTTACATTTGACATCAACAAAAGAAAGAAATAGTAAACAGAAGAGACATGTAGAATCAGGTACAAAATTGTCAGGTATCCAGTGTTTTTATAACCAGGATGTTTTTCAATTATAATTTCTTAAAATTTTACATAAGCGATGAGATGATTAAAGCAAATGGTAGCATTTTCCTGGCACTCATCTTTATATTGATCCAAAGTTAGGGGCACCAGACTGTCGCTGCTCTGAAGTCCTCGTCTTTCCATCTCTTGTTTCACTTCCTCACAGGAGCCTGCATCTCAGACAGGCCCCTTTCCGGTAGTAGTGGAGAGTGTATTGGCAGCATGTCAAAGTGGTAGGAGAGATGAACTGTAGGGGTGTACAGAAGAGAGCAGGAGTCTGCCTTTATGAATTCTAAGGTTTCTAGGGACAGGCAGGCACTGTGTGAGAATTACAATACCAGCAGATAGTTTTCATTATGATTCTCAGAGGTTGTGATGACAGCGTGGAAAAGAGGAATTTATACAACCTGGGTGGGGGAGCCAAGAAAATTAAACTGTTAATCATGAAGACAAATTTAATAGTCAAGAGCAGGTCAAGATAGGTAGATAGGTAGAGAGATGCATCGGTGGTAGATCCCATGCTCAGGGAAGTTTTGGGTCTTGACTTGGTCCCCTTTTGTTCATAGTGTTACAGGGCAGAGAGAGGAGCACCCCAGGACCCCTAAACTTGCCCTCTCTAAATGGGTTCTGCCATCCACCACATCAAGACAAACATATAAAGCCTTTAATGGAAAGGAACTTTAATACAATTAGGGTACAATACAAAAAGGACAAAGAATACAGTTACTAAGTTTAGCATCCAAAGTTACTCATCTCCTTGAGGGTAAAAGTCCAGCTAAATAGGATTGGCCCAAAGCAAGGCCCAAAAGCCTGCCACAAGTTCAAAGGACCTTTTAGTAGAGACCCATAGAAAGGGTTAGACAAATCTGGGAGGAAAGAGAAAAATTAAAATTAAGAGGAAAGCTGCCATTATTAAGCTCCCTGCGGGTCTCTCACCCACATCTGTTCCAACCAGTCCAAGACCAAAAAAGCAAGTGCAGTTTCTTCACATGTCCCTCTGCTCCACGTGCCTCCTCCAGGTCTCCTTACTGCTCTCCATCCTGCTTCCTTCTTTCTCCCTTCCATCTGTCCTTCCGTACTCCTCCAACATCTTCTTATCCCTGCTCAGCTCCACCCACTTAGGGCGAAACCAGGATTCTGGAACTTACCCCTTACCTGGGGACCACCCTGTTACAATAGTAGATCATAGATACTTTACATCTTGCACAGACAGGCATGGTCCCTTGTTTCTTGTTCTGAAATAGTGACTGGAAGATGCCTTTGAACTCTGTTTTCCATTTTATTTTTGAGCAGAGGGCTCACAGGGAAAAGGCACAGGGACCCACCCATGAAAGCCTACGGAGGCAACTGTGTCTCACTGCATGAGTGCTGCCTACTGCTCTTGGTTTCTGCCCCCCCCCCCCCTTCCCTTGCAGGCCTGACCCCCTTTGGGTATTACTTGGTGAACCTCACAGGCATCATCTTAATTATTTCTGATTATAATATCCCAGTTCAGAATTCAATGAGACCTGAGTTGACTAAGTTTTAGTAATCCTGATTTTCACAATAAAACCTGTGGCAAATTACATGTGATTGTTACTTAGGATGGAGCAGATTTCAACTTTGTAAATAAAAAGATATATTCCAGGCTATCAGAACTCAAATAATGTAGAGAAATTTTCACCTGTGCAGAAAAACCTGTTTTTGATGTCATGAATGTGTTAGACGTAGATGAGAGCCAAGTTTGAGATAAGTAAAACATTCACTCTGTCGGCCATTAAGTATGCAATTATTTGATTTAGAACTGGAATTATATGTTAGTTGTTTATGAAATTCGTTGCTTTTGTTTTCAGCTTCCTAGTTTCTCTTCTATTTGTTATCCTCTACCTCCCTCCCACCATCTACTGTTTTTCTTTAAAACTCATTCCCGATCTTTCATAAGCCAACCTTAAACTGGAATCACCTTCCCTCTGAGCCCTTAGAGATCTCACTGTCTCTGGGGTGCTTGGTGCCCTGGGAGCTCCATGAGATGGGCTAAAAATTTAAACAACCATTTGCATCCTACCTGAAGTGAGTTGATTTATGAATTAGTGTTTAGTAAATATTCAGAAATGCAAGAACTAGATGCACTGTATTATTGCTTCATTATATTTGTCTTTGGAAAGCACCTGGTACCATGACAATATTCACTAAGTAAATAAAAAATTAAATGAAACACACTTCCTTTTCTATTTTAATAATGTACTATTCATGTTTTTTTTTTTTTCCTGGAACAAAGAATCATTGTTCTGATTCTGCCAATATTAGGCTGATATCTTAGTGCCAGCAGAATAAGGAGATAAAATAGCATGCCAC
Source organism: Galemys pyrenaicus (assembly GCA_019455555.1). Classification (NCBI taxonomy): domain Eukaryota; kingdom Metazoa; phylum Chordata; class Mammalia; order Eulipotyphla; family Talpidae; genus Galemys; species Galemys pyrenaicus. The sequence goes on from JAGFMF010011381.1 coordinate 11,620,291, forward strand.
AGGAAAACTGATAGACTCTTTTCAAACAAAGGAGAACAGGCATGAACACAGAATATGAAAAGCCAGGAAATGATTGAGTAGGATTAATATAAATATGAATATCGGTCGCTTGATTGCCTAATACTTTCCCCTGTTATAAAATAATACCCAGATGTCTAGAGGAAAATTCAATTTTACAGTTTCTTGATCAATTCGATTTTTAAAAATTCTGCTGTTCCTCTCTGATGGGCCTGTCCTGAAGAAAGTCGACAGAGATGTTTCACAGAGCAGAACCACTGCCAGGCATTTCTAGTGGGAATTGAGCTACCAAATATTTTCCTCAAATTATAGAAAATTGCCATTTGCGAGTGCACATTATATTTAACTTCTTAATTTAGGATTAGACATCTGTAACTTATTGTTAGGACATCCGGAGAGTTGCTGCAATACTCTATTACATGAACATTGTCTTTCACTTTCGTCCCTATGGTGTGTCCAAAGAACTTTTTTTTGGGTTCCACTTGTAAAGATTATAATTTTAGAATGAAAAAAATGAGATCTTTGTGAGTGCGATGTTGACAAGTTTTCACCCAAATTTGCCACCAGTTGACCAACGGTGCTGATGGCGGTCACCCTAGGGGTTCCCAGCTGGGATCCAGTGGGACAGAGAGGAAGGGCAACTTCACCTCTTACCCCTCTGGTTTTGGCTGAAGCCCAAGATGATGTAACAACACACACACTGGAAGAATTTAGGAACCGTCATGATTCCCTCCAGGCTTTTCCAGTAACACTCAAGTGGTGCACGGAATGACTTACTCTTAAAATGCTGAAGAAGAGAGTTAGTGATCTTTTAATGGCAAAATAAATCTAAGGGGCCTTAGGACTTCTGAAACATCAAGGGATGTAATAGAGTTCACATATTGTGTTTATAATCTTTTCAAGTTAGTTTCAATTATGTTTCTTAAAATAAGATCAAAGAAAGCTTCCTGGAAAAAACAATATTAACACTGAGCCTTGAAGGGTGAAAAGATGATGTTGAAATCAAATTTAGGAGAAGGTAGCCTGGCTAAGGGGTAAAGCAAAGAAATGTAAAGGGCAAGCAGAGCTTAAATGTTGGTCAGTGTTCCCCAGCATACCCAGAGTTACAGGTAGCTGCAAAATTCTGCTCTCTCGAACTATTGACACTGGTGTTAGGACTTCTGGAAAACCCTCTGACTGGCATTGATTGAATGTCCTCACATGGTGCTTTCAGCAGCACCCTTTACTCTTGTCCTGATGTAGTTCTTTATGCAATATATGCATTTTCTGTTCTTATGTGATTTCCTCTGTTTTAAGTTCTCTACAAAGGAACCTTATCTTGATTGCTTTTGTCTTCTTAAAGCCCTGGACTGTGCTTGGTAGATACCCAGTAAGTAGTTCTTGAACTGTCTGAATAATGAAAGTTTTTCCTTAAGTAATGCCTTTCAAAGGTTTTAAATTATTCAAAAACTTTAAACTAAATAGTTGTCCTAAAGGCATACAGTAATATATTGAAAATAAAAAATATAGACACATTTTGTATTTAAACTACTAAATATAAAACTTACTCTGAACCATTATAGAATACAATCCAATACTAAGTAAGTCCCTTTTGGCTCCACCCGAAGGCTTTTGACTATCAAATTGCTAAAAGGTCTTCTTTATAAAGGCGTTTCACTTACAAGATGACTCACCAGTAAAAGAGAAAGGCTATATTAGAGAGAACTTTGGACTTGGAGTCAGAAAACATGGAACTGGCTCTAGAAATTGCTATGTTAACCCAGGCAGCTTTTCAAAGTCTCCGGTCTCTAGTCTTATATCTGCACACTCAGAACATAATACCAGTTCTGCTTACTGGTGTTCTGAGTTGCGAAGATAAATGAGATAATGTAGAAATAAGATAAGCAGCTACAAAGAATTCTTCTCCTTCTTCTTATCATAATGGTGTAAGAAATAAGTTGAACTGACCCCCTGAATCCTAAGATGTTTTTTGTCTACCGGTGGAAAAAACATCTCCCAGACCTTCGGACTTTGGGTTTGATCTTCAGGGCATGGCTGGTGTTCCGCCGCCTCTTTTTGATCTGACGAGGAAAAGAATACAAATCCCAAGGAAAAGAATGTAGGGCTGTAAAAGTGTGTCACTGGCAGGAAAATTTGTTCCTTCTGGTATTTCACCCCAAATCCCAGAGTCAGATTCAGCCTCCAGGTAATTTTTCACGTGCAGCTTAGTGACAGCTGCATGAGACTATCCAATGACAGGGTCACCCGTGGTGACGCTGAGAGCTTGCAGGACAGGTGAGCGCTGTTCTCCTGTTCTCTGCTCTTCTCCAGGCTGCCAGGCGCGGGCTCTTGCCATTGAAAAGCCTGGCCAGTTTTCTTTCAAGGCTGTCCAGGATAGGTTAGGGGGAGTGGCTGGTGTGCTTACACCAGAATGGTCTACATTGGCCATTCTGACAATATTTAAACCTGAGAGAGTCCCTGGCAGTCCTTTGTCTTGATTTATGATGGTTTATTATCTTTGCTCTAGCAAACCCAGAGGGTTGAGGATGGGTGTTTAATTTCATATGCCAGGTCCCCGTTGACTTTAATTATCTTCTTGAAATCAGTCCAGCACTCAGGAATCAGGTACTAACTCTCACAGCACCCCATAGTTTGGACAGTCTCGAAAACCACAAGGTGCATATAGAACTTAGACAGTATTTGTCAAGCAAAAGCCATATTTTGCTAAGTTGTGATTTTCTGATACGCTCCATTTAAAATTAGCATTTTTTTTTTGTAAATTTATAATCCTCACAGGGAAATAGCTACAAAATATCAAATGAATAATCCATCAGACTGGACACATGTCATATAATTTCTCTGTGCACTCTGCTGAATTTGGTGCTATGTAAAGCTCTTTGCTTGATGGTAAATGAACAGGAAGACTGGAAGAACAGTGCAGAGTAGGAGTCAATCACATCACACTTAATAACATTGAGAGTCAAATATTTTCTCAATTTCAAATTATTTCTACCTAAAATTTTCTCCCATGGATCGAGCCTTGTCTAGTACATGATCAGGTTGGCATCATAGTTCAGTCAGCTGTAGGCTTGACAAAAACACTTATAGTCATGCATGTGTCCATCCATCCACCGTCCATCTAGCCATCCAGTCGACCAGCACTTCCTCTATGAAAGGCACAGTGGTGAGCACTGGACATACCAACCTTGATGGTCTTACAGAGCAGAGCAATATTGTTAACCTCTCTTATACATCTTTGAAAACCCGAGGAAAACTACAGAACTCCCTGAGGAAGAAGAATTCATTGCAGGAAGTTCATCAGCTATCCAGGGGTGTAAATTTAAGAACAGCTAGTCTTGTGGGAGGCACAGGTAAGTCAGTGTGCAGTCACAGCAGAGTAGTATGTTCTGGTTCTGAGACATGCCTAGGGCGCTGTGGGTTTGCAGACGCGCGTGTGCCCACTTTTCACTCAGGAGGAAGGCTCCGTTGTCTTACCACCAGGCCAGTGTGTGCTCTGAGCATTGTCTATCTATGGTGATGGATTTCCCCTGTCTTATCAGGGATTTTGTGGTGGGTGTGGGAGAAGGCAACAAAGCTAACAGGCCTACTAGCAAGAACACTGGATTTGGGATTAGAAGTTTAGGATTTAGTAGTTCCTGGTTTACCACTTTCTAGTTGTGTGAAATGGACATTTCACTTCATACCTGTAGGTTCCCTGTCTTAATCCGTGAAATGAAACAGTGATAGCTGCCCTGTTAGCCTCAGTCAGGCCAGCGAGGGAACCTGTGGTGAGAGGGAGAAGAGGGTACAGCTATTTAGTCTTTGTGGTGTTCTGTACATGGACGGTATTGTCATCACAATACCCACAGATAGAGATATTTGAGAAACTGATAAAACATGGTTAAGTAGGAGACATCCAGTTGCATCTGGGAGCCCCAGGGATGGGAAGGCAATCATGGGCTACCATGTAGAACTAAACAGAGAAACCCCTAGGGGCACAGAGATCATTTTGATTTTGGAGATGGCTCCACTTAGGAAACTACATTCAAAAGTCTTGAATCTATCAGCAAGCTAACTGCATTTGTAACTTCACAGACTCTTAATGTTCATCAATTCAGAGAAAATGGTGAGCAAAGAAATTGTAACCCAGCAGTTTAATTATTGGACAATTTAATGACCTTAATGTGGAGTTTTAAAAAACCAGGAGAGAAAAATTTTGTCAAAGAGCCCTCCCCTACTAAACCACCCATCATCCCTCTCACTCTCTTGCGCCAGTTGAGAAGCCGTCTGTGGCTTAGTGGGCACCCAGGCCTGGTGTGGGTGGGGAGTGTGGGAAGGAGAGCACCAGTGTTGGAAATGAAAGTTCTGATTCTTCCTCCACTGAGTAGCTCTGGGGACAACGGGCTAGCTAGACAGTGTCTCAAATTCTTCATCAGGAAACGAGAGAGCAATGCCAGGTTCCCCCATCTCACTGGACTGCTGCGACCTCTAAGCCAAAGTTCTTTGTAAATGTGAAGAATCAGACGTATAAATTACTATTATTATTACTCCTGCTTAAATGTACATGTTTATCAATGAAATGATCAAAGGGGAGAAAAAGACACCCTTTTAGATTTCTGTAGATTAGTCATCTAACTTACTTCTTCGTGAAGCGCATGTCAGAATGCTTGGCTGCCTACCCATGTTTGTGAAGGATGTGTCTAGATGTTTCTCATCAAAATACACGCACGACTCTACCTTGGCTGCAGAAAGGAAGGTGGTCTTACCAATGGTGATTTTCATGTTTTATTTTTAGCGAAAGGAACTTTAAAAAAATTTGATTTTCAAGAAGCTATCAAATATACCCTATCTTCTGCAGAAATAAATGCCAAAGCCTCCTCCTTCTGTACTTCTGTCCATATGCTTGCTTTCAAGTTTTCCTTGCCCTCCCCCGACTTGTCCTTTCTATTCCCTTCCTCCCCCACCCACCTGCTCCCTGTGTGTTTGCAGTCCAGAAGTGGCAGCTGCCCACACAGATGGAGCCCGCTGGATGAGCAGTGGCTCTGTCTCCATGGGAACGTGCAGGGGACCAGGCAGCCTCTGCTTCCCCGCCCCTGAGCTTGTGGTGTGGCCAGAGCGGCTGACGGAGGCATTTTTGCTCCAGCTCTGACACTTAGGAGTAGACAGAGCAGAAACTGCCAGCTCTGATCCAGATACTGGAATGTAAAACTGCCCGGCAGGAGCCATTTGGCCATGGCAGGTCATTCCCTATTAGCCTGCTCCAGGGACCCTGCCACTGCGCCAGGCTGGGCACGCTCAGCTCCCAGCTCCCAGCCAGGCTGGATAGGTTGGGTAAACTAGGATGAAAATCTTTGAACGGGGAGCTTATTCCTTCACTCAGTGAACAATGATGAAACATTTCCTATATATCATGTATGATGCTTAGCACGGGAGGAAAATCCAAATAAATGAGACATGCTTCCTACATTTAAGCAGCTGGTGGTCTAATGAGAAAAATAACAATGTAAACTAATAATTGTTACATATAGTAAGAGCTATTTCAGAGCCCAGCACTGAGGGGACCACAGGAAGAGGGGATGAATTCTACTTAAGTTCAGGGAAGACTGAAGAGAAGAGGTGATTTTTGAGTGGGCCATGAAAGATGACTCAGTTCTACCAAATGGAAGAGAGAAGAATGGCATTCTGGGCATAGGGATTAGCAAGGAGAAGGCAGAAAAGCATAAGCATGTTCAAAGGATCGTGAGTGTCTAATTGGGCTGGGTCAGAGCTGGGAGAAGGGGGGCACCAGGGGAGAGGTAGGAATGGCTTAGGCTGTCAAGGCACTTGAGAACAGTTCTAAGGAGATCAGATGCCGAAAGGAGCCAGGCACATGTTTTAAAATGAAAATCTTTTATAAACTATAAACCTGCAGAAATTGTACTGTGGGTGTTTCTGCCTGTGGGTGACATCATTGGAGCTGCTTTTCAGATGGGAGGTCTGGAGAGGTGAGGGTGCAGTGTGAGGAGGGGAAGTTATGGGGTAGGGGGCAGGGAGGCCCATGAGGTGACTGTCACCAAGCTACGAGCAAGAAGTGATGGGGACTTCCAAAGGGTGCGGGGGCAGGAGGACAGAAGAGAGGATTAGTAGGACATGAAACTCTGCGGGGCTGCAGGGATGGGCTGGACGGCACAATCTGGGGAGTCAGTGATGATGCTAACTGCAAGGGCTGGGTGGGGAGATAGTGAGGTGGGTAACCATGTGGGGATCCCAGGAGGAAGTGGAAATGAAAGATCCCACTTTCCATTTAAGATAGCAGTTCTCAGCCCTAATTTGATCTCAGGGCTGACTTGGGCAGGGCCAGAGGCTCAGTTCAGCAGGCTTGTGTCCTGAGACTAACCTTCAAGACTTTGGGAAACAGCTATTCATTCAGCCCTCCCTCGCCTTCTCATCACCAGAATAAAACCATCGCAACTCCTTTAATCTTCCCTCAAGGGCCTTAAATAACTTGGGTTGATCTGTACTCTCTCCTGTTTTCCCACATCCCACTTAAAATGCAAAGCCCCAGGCTAAAAACAACACATGGATCTCTCTCAAGTTATACATGTAATTATATATCTTATGTGTGATGTGCATACTTTATTAAAGATTACCGTAATTCCCACATTTAACATTTTACAGTTATTGAGTTCCCGCTTTTGCTGACTGAAAGTGAAAGATTTTTTTCACTTTATAATTTTTCACTTCCCAGTGAAGTATTCACTTTTAACAATGTATTTGCAGCCCCGTCCACGGTCATCAGTGTCTTCCTCAGGAACCCTGATGGCAAGATTCCTTTTCTCATGACCCTCACTGCAGAATTGCCGTTTGGGTAGTGTTCCAGCCTGATTAGCTTCCTCTGGCAAAACAAAATGAGGCAAAACAGCCACATCCTGTCAGGAGCATGCTCATGGTCCAACGAGGTCTTCTAGGAGGGCCAGAGACTGATTTTGCACTTGAGGAAGGGCTGTGCTAGTATCTTGGAGGACTCATCTGTCAACACAGAATAAAAACAGCCTGGGGAAGGAGCCATTTACTCTCAAGACAGTGCGGTTGGAGAGCACTCACTGAACCTGTGCCTGGAGCACGTTTTTTTTAGGTCTTCTATGGAAAGGAGGAGGGAATTTTAGGAATTCCTTGAGTTTACTCAAAGGTATTCACAGAAACATCATTGCCCCCCAAAGAATCCTTAATAACTGGTCCTGCAGGTTACAGCTTGGTGAACCCTATTGTAGCCAGCCTCACTGCTTCAAAACTGGTACTCTCTCCCCCAGTCTCAGAGGCTCCTGTGTCCTGTGGGTCTCTGTATAAAGGGTGCTGGTGACCGTGGCTTCCCACTCATTACTCCACTGGACCCTACTGCGTCCCCTCCGTTCCTTTGTCTAGCTGGCACTTCCTGGCTCCCTGGCACTTTCTCTTTGCTCTTTAACCTCCTTCAATGCCCTCACTCTCTTCTCTTCCTCTATGGAGGCTTTCTAAAGTGGAGTTTCTCATTTAAATCATAATGCTCAGAAATTTGTAAAGTTCTTCCAAGTATGATAAATATCATCTGGATGTGTAGAAGAAAAGCTATTTTATTTAGGTACAATGGACTTCTCAGGGCAATAAGTCTCTTACAGCTTAATACTTGCAGGCTTTAAGGCTAACTTCTGCTTGAAAAATGCTGGGCTTCTGGAGTATTTTTCCATCTTGGGACTGGAGAAGCTCTAGTCTCCTCAATCATTCTTCTGTCACTGATACCATTTCTCTCAAATAGGCTGATTATGTTGGGAATCCTCTCTGATCTACTGAGGACTTAGGTTTTGTAAAATTTTAGCCAGAAAAAGGCTCTGAGCGAGTTCTTCTATGCAAAACGTCTGTCCTGATTAATTGTGTTTAGGATAGCACCTTAGAGAATTGCTTGAATTGGGGAAAATCAAAGGAGGAAAATCCTAAAGCGGGAAATAGAACTGTTATTCTGTCATTTTTAGATGAGTGCTATCTTCAAATATTTAAGATCTGGCAAGTGAACAAAGAATAAGTTTGCCTTATACTTCAAAGGATGTATATGTTAAAGTAAATAATGCTAATGGCTAAAACAAACAAACAAAAAACCTCCCAAATTCCAGTGACTAAGCAGAATAAAAAAAACTGGTTTCTTGCCCATCTCAGGCTAGTACAGATGCCAGTGGATGTATGTCTCTGCTCCATGCCATCACTCAGGGACCCAGCCGCTTTCATCCTGAGCCTTGCTTGACCTGTGACTTGTCTGTAGAGTCCTTACTATTTCACTAGCAGATGAGGAAAGACCAAGTTTCACATGAGGAAGATTTTAATGGACCAAACCTGGGAGAGATGTGTGACAGTTGGCTCAGATTCCACAGTCAGTTCTTACTTCTCTTGCTGGAGTTTACTTACTGCAGAGAGGCTGGAAATGCACTTCTGCTGCATGTTTGGGAAGAGAAAGAGAACTGGGTGTTGGTGGTAACTGAAGTTTGGATGTCTGGGACCATAAGTTTTGGCCTTAAATAAAGTCCCAATTACTTGTGAGAATGAACCTGGTTTATGACAGTCAGCCTTATGAAGCAATAAATTTATTGTCACTGGACTCTTGGCTGGAAAGCAAATTCCTGCCATTTTTACTTTAGGGTTCTAATTACAGTTCCCAAGTAGCACAGCAATTCTTCCCACCCTCCTGCCTCTAATTTCCCTAGGTTGCAAAATGTTTAGTTCTTGTTACTGACAGAGAATGGGTTACATAAGGCTGCCTCTTGTGCGGGCTGTTTTCATTTTTGCTTTTTCTCTTCAGTGATAGCAAGCTGGAATGGATGCTGCGGTGACTGTGGTGGGCAGCAGACAGGGTCTGGGGATGCTTGCTCTGCAGAGGGTTCTATGTTTGGGGTGGGTGAGCTTGCTCATTGCTATTACCTAGACCTTTGGGGCCAGAAATTATCATGGAGTTTTTTTGTACCAATAGAGCAAAAGTACAGATGATCAGAATTACTGTGTCAATTCTGGACTTCTAGGATTTTGATATTGGAAGCCTTCAGAACCTATGGAACTCTTTTGTTGTGCATGAGGAGAACAATGTGGGTCAAGCCCATTGTCCTTTGGGCTATGCAGGCAGTACTGGAAAACCATGCTTAGAACCTAGGCCTCCTCACTCCTGGACCTGGACTCAGGCTTCCCCCATCAATAAAATATGAGCATTTTCCTGTTCTGGTGATAATATTCCGAAGGTCCAGTTACACGGATGCTGTGACCTTGTTGGAACCATATAGAAAGAAAAAACAAAACAAAACATGACAGGCAGGAGACTTGGGAATTGGTCTGATTGATCTTGCTGAAGAATTTAGAGTAGCAGCTTTCAAATCACGGGAGTCCCCGTTTCTTCTAGGGTTCCTCTAGAAGTCTTCTTGGAGACTAGGAACGAAGTTTAGCTATTTCAGATATCCGCTTCTTGTTAGCTTTTGTTGGAAAGTTCTGTGACTTAAAATAGATCGAAAACCACTATAGGAGATAGTCTCTGAGGTTCTTTCTGTTTTTGAAATGTGGCCTCTGTGAAGTGTATTTTGTGGATTTCATTATTATGGCGCTCCATATAGGGGGCTGTCTAATTGATGAAATAAGACAGAGCCATGAAAAGTTAAATAACAAACCAAAGTTTGCTACTGCTTGTCACAGCTGCAGATTCAAATGCCTTTGGTGTCAAGCAGGTAACATAAAAGGAGGAAGGAATGTGTTAAGGGTTATGTCCTCTCCCTTCCCTCCAAATCTTATGTTGAAGTACTGATCCTCCAGTATCTCAGAATCTAACTGTATTTGGAAACATAGACTTTAATGAGGAAAATGAGGTCATACTACATAGACTTGAATGAGGAAAATAAGGTCATACTACCCAATCCAGTAAGACTAGTGTCCTTATAAGAAGAAGGAATTTGGACACAAATGCATTGCATACAGAGAGGAGACCTTATAAAGACACAGGAAGAAGTCAGTCATTTCTAAGGTAAAGAGAGCAGTCATAGGATAAATGGACCTTACTGACACTTTGATCTTAGACGTCTACCTTTTAGAACTGTGGGAAATAAATTTGTATTGGTTAAGCCACCCAGTCTATGGTTTTTTTTTTAATTATTATTTTTGCATGCAAGAGCTGGGGTACAAGCTGAGGTGTGGGGGGTGAGAGGATTCACCAGAGACAGAGTGGGGAACAGAACAGGCAGATCTACTGAAACATACTGCTGAGGGGAGCAGCGGGCAAGACAGGAGGGGTCTGCTGTGCCATGTGGGTCACCTCCCTGGCTGGAGGCAGGGATTGAACTCATGCTGCAGTGGCTGTGGTCTGCTTCATAGTGCATTGCTTAACCCATTGTGCCACCAGAGAGGTTCTCTGTGGTACTTGTTATAGCAAAGTACCTAATTCACTAATTTAGAATGTATGTGTTTGTGTGTAAAACAATAGGGAATAGTGGAAACTGTGGCACTTTTGAGTGAGCTCACATGGCTCAAAGAGGAAGGTGCGCTTCAGCTCCAATTGATTGTTGCCATGCAGAGATATTAAGTATTGCCAGATGTTCTGAATTTTCAAGTGGATCTAGAATTTTAAAAAATGTGTTATTTCCTAATTTTTAAGATACTAACTAGGCAATGGGACATGACCGTGGGTTGAAATTGACCTAGAGAGCACCAAATTTGCTTGGTGACTCAATGTTTAAGGAAACAATTTAGAAGTGACCTCACAAGGCAGGACATGACTGGAGAGTAAACATTAAGAAACAGATACTGAATTAGGAGCCAGGACACCTGGCTGGCTTTCATGGCCAGACATCCTGCTATTAGCCCTTAGAGCCAGACCTCGATTTCCACTCTTGTCAGATGAGGAGACAGGGCTAGTCCCTGCCAGCAAAGGTGACCGGAGTTTCAGTCCTGAGTGCCACACTCTGTAAACATCACAGAGTTATGACCAAGATAATGACTCTCTACCTGGCACTTTCTCTCTAAGAATAAGAGCCTGGGTCTTCTAAAGTTACAAAGAAAGAGTAATGTAATTAAGGATTTAAGTGCACAGAAGTGTATAAAATGTGCCCATGTCTTAAAAAAAGCTGTTCAAACTGGAAAAAGAAAAAAGAAAGCAGAGGGAATTGCTCCAAATGAATGTCATTACAAATATTGGACGAAGAGGGTAACAACTTTACCCTGTCATTATTAAAATTATCATGGTGTTCCTCTGCTCAAGCATTACAATTGTCATTGCTGGATTTTCTTGGCTCATTTTTTTGTCAGCATTTCAAGGACAAAGTATGGTAGACATAAGCTAATAGTAAGAATTATTAAGCCCTTACTATGCGCCAGGGACTTTACATAAACAAGCATTTCTACTGTAAAACAAAAATAACTCTTCCAGAAAATCTCACTGTCTGCAAAGCTTTGTCTGAGAAATCATAGGACTTAAGGTGAAATTAGGGCCAAAGTGGACCATTCTAACCCCATGCAACTTAGATGAATCAAAAACCACACTAAGCTACCTTGCCAGCAGCTGAGTGGCAGGAAGCTGCCCATAGGGCCTATTACAGTGGACAAAGGCAGTAGAGATGAGAAGCTGGTAGCTCCTTCATTAGACCAGCGCTGGCAGGGGCTGAGACAGGCAATGCAAACAGACTCCATGTCAGTGGGGGATTGTCAGGGTGGCACAAACAGCAGGGCAACCTTGCATGAGCTGACAGTTCACCAGGCTGGCATGCGCTGGGAGGAGGCGGTCCTGACTACAGATGTTCATTTCAGTATTTCTTGGAATACAGCACAAGGCGGGAGCAGCAGTCACGCCTCCAGCTTTTTCCTTTTTCCATGGAGGGTACAGCTTTTACTCCTGCTTTCCCAGCTTCTCTTGGTTAGGAATACCCGATGATATGGTACAAAACAATGTGTCACTTTCCCACTGCAATGTGGAATTTTAACGAGCATGTATGTGTCATTTCAGACATCAGTCTTCTGACCAGTCATTGAGGAGATGATTCGTGCTACAGAATCACTCCTGGTAGAAGCCCAGAATATTGTCTTCCAGAATTCTCCCAATTTTGAGGTATCAGAGTGTGCATCGGAATTACCTGGAGGGATTGTTAAAATGGACCACTTGAGTTCCTGACTCAGTAAGTCAGGGTAGGGTTCGAGAAGTTACATTTCTAAGAAGTTCCAGGTGCTACTGATGCTGCCAGCTAGCCCTTTTGAGAACTATGTATCAGAAGAAGACTTGCCAAAGAGATTGTTGTGGGAACAGACCTGCGGCAGGTTCCTGTCTTGGGGCTCCTGACAATACTGTGCGTGGGAAATTGACCTGGGGTGATCTGAAAGCACTTAGGATGGACTGGGTTGGTTTCAGTCGTGACTTGCCTCCAGTGAGCAGGCAGGCATGGAGCTCAGGCAGTCAGGCTTTGTGGTCAGTAGGTTGTGGGGGGATCAGAGGATCAGGGGGTGGGCATGTTTTGTGGTTTTCTGTTTTGAACGTCATCTCCCTAAATTTCAGGATCCTTTGGCATTTCAGGACTCATGTGTGTCTGTTATGGTCCCTCGGTCCCACCTATAACTTTGCTCCTGTGGCAGCTGGAAGGCTTGCAGCCCTCCTGCATGTGCCCTCCGGCACTCTGACTCCAACATCCGTGTCCTTTCCCATGTGCTGCACGGACCCCAAGGTGGGAGTCCCTCTGTGGTTGCCATGCATTCCTGCTGGGTGTGGCTTGCTTCAGGGAGATGCAAGAAAGGGGTTGAAGTTGTGGCTAAATGGAAAACCCAAGTGTGAAGACTACCCTGGATGACTCTCAGATCCCTCAATAATAGACTTGCTTTGTTTTTAAAGTTTTACAACTTGTGGGGCAGAAGTGGTTTAGTATAATCATAAAATGAGAATACTGTCCATTTTCACCATGGAAAAACTCCCAATGGGAGATCGTTGTGCTTGATTATTACATTAGGGTATGAGTTGATATACTGAATTAAGAATTGAAGAAACTTAAAGGAGAAAAAAGGAAAAAACTGAAACCAGACACACACACTCACACATGCATGCGTACACAATGGAAGAAACTTGTTGACTACTTTTAAATGTCTTTGTATATTTCATGCTCCCAGAGAGTATGGCATAACAGAAAGACGGTGGGAGTCAGATAAAGTATAATTTGAATCAAGTTGTGTCACTCACTGATTCAGTGATATTGACAAAGACTTTTTTTCATCCAGTTGAAGCCTCTTTTTCCTCTTTTGTAAAGTGCTTTAATTATACCTAGTTTACTAGGTTACTGTGAGGGTGAAATGGTTATTACTTATACAAATGCACTTCTGATACCCACAGAATTAACCCTGAGCTACATACAGACTAGTTATCTCTTTGTGTTCTCTAGAGGTAACACAATGGGTGCGAGAAACTTCTATCAAATATGTCACACTAAACGTAGCTCAACCAGTTAGCAATACCATCTCAAGAAGACAGTAGGAGACGCCTGCAAAAAGCATGGTTTTGAGACTTCTGGTTCAGAGCATTGTGAAGTTAGCCTTTTCCCCTAACTTTTGACTATCACATATCCAAAGCAATAAAAAAAAAATTAAAACACTGATAATTACCTACCAAATTCCAGCATTATGAATGAAGCAACTTCCAATAATTGCAAGCAGATGGAGAGGACCAAGAATCCCCAGTGCAACTTTCAGCTTGTGTCTTGCTTCTACTCTGTTTCCATGGTTTGGAGACCCAATGCCTATATCAAACAGAAAATTTCCATGTTAGTAGGGGAATAGAGTGCCCTCTCTCTGTTTCTCCCTCTCCTTCTTCCTCCACCATCTATTCCTCTACTCTGTTGCTACCCAGGCTGTCATCTTGTTATATTTAGGCCTACCTTACAAATCTCAGAAAAGAAGTGACCAATAAGTAGTGAGTGTTGACAATGGTCCAAGACATGTGAGTGTGGCAAACATACCTTAAAGTGACCCTGAAGAGTCACACCTCTAAATAATCTCCTCCCTCGAGTCACTGGATTCTGCCACAGGAGAATGGCAGAAGTGATGGATGTTACCCTTGTGATCACATCACAGAAGGAAAGTCTTGTGTAAGTCATGAAGAAGGCAGTCACTGTTATATGAGAGGGACTGACAAGGAGCACGTGCAAGGAACTGCAAAGCAGGCCCCAGCCGACAGCCAGCAAGAAAGCAGGGCCCCCAGCCCTACAGCTAGAAGGAAATGAATTCTTCAGAAAACTGTGTGAGCTTGGAAAAGGATCCCAAGATCTAGAAAGAAATGCATCCTGCTGCATCTTGATTGCAGCCTTGTGACAACCTGAGCATAGGCCCTAGCTAAGTCCTGACTCCTGACCCCTAAAAGCTGTGAGATAACAAATGTGTGTTAAGTTGCTAAGTCTGTGGTCATTTGCTGTGTCCCCAAAGAAAAGTCCTAGAGTGAGTTTACAATCTCTAGGTGTAAGTATTGTAACTAGATGGTGTAAAAACCCTGGGAGTAGGGCATGCTAGGAATTGAGCATGGCTAAATTGGTTTTCTGAAACCAGAAGGCAAATAGTGGTGCTCGAGGGAAGATACCACCTTAAGAAGACAGAATCAGGTCTGTGGGAAGCAGAACTTTGTTTGGGAGTTATAGACAAACAAACCTGTCCTACAACTATAAATCATCATATAGTCACATATAGTCACATGGTACATGTGACTCAATTTGGGAGGGTAGAGAAAGAAAACAGTCTTTTCAGAAGTTTACCAGGAAATGACCACAAAGGAATATACAAGCTTATAAAATCTTAATGGGAAACCAAAAAGAAGTCTTCCCATTGCAGGTATTAAGTTCTTTTGGTAGAAAGAGCACAAGGGACTGAGGTGATGGTGCACTGGTGAAATGGTGGTAGGAATTCCCTGGGGACTACAATTGATGTCAGATATATATAAATAAAGAAAACAAGAAAAAGTTCTTTTTTCTGTGTGCCAATCTGTAAATTTAATATAATTCAAGTAAAATGATAGTAGTTTTATTTAGAATTTGATGAAATAATTCTAAGTGATTCAACAGAGTATTTTCTTAAGAATAACTAGTGTAAACAATTTCACTCAAAATCTCAAAGCATTCTTCATAGAGATAGAATGAAAAATTTAAAAATCTGTATGGAACTACAAAAGACGTCAAATAGCCAAATCGACCAAAAACCATAATGGAGGTATCATACTCCATGACTTCTTTTTTAAAAAAATTTATTAATTATATTTGACATAATTTAGTCCCCAGGGAGTACCCACCACCATTTCACCGGGCACCATCACCTCAGTCCCTTGTGCACCCTCTGCCCTCATCCCCGTCTTTGCCCCTCCCCC